>CM077239.1:9706348-10306348 GCA_039654775.1 Spinibarbus caldwelli | reverse complement strand
ATTTTATTATTCGGTCTTTCGACACACATGTTTTACCAAATAAAAAGGACAGCACTTTTAGAGTTCATCCCACTATTTGATGTGAGCATAAGTATTGGAACAGTTGAATTTAAGGCAGATGTAAAAGATTAAGAGCTAATATTTTGTTGCAGATCCCTTGCATGCAATCAGAGCAGTGAGTCTGCAACCCATAGACATCACCAGACTCTTGGTCTTATGCTTTGAAATGCTTTTTCCCAGCCTTTAATGCAGCCAATTCCAACTGTTGCTTGTTTTGGGGAGTTTCTGCCTTTACTCTCCTCTTCAGCTGGTGAAATTAATGTTTAATCGGATTTAAATCTGGAGATTGACTTGGGCAATCTAAGACTTTACATTTCTTTGCCCTGATAAACTCCTTGACTGAACTGGCAGGGTGTTTTGGGTCATTGTCCTGATCCAATATGAAGTGCTTTCTAATGAGTTTGGTGTCATTTTCTTGAATATTGGTAGCCAAGATGTTTGTACCCTTCCAAATTCATTCTGCTACTGTCATCATACATTAAGTCATCATTAAAATTGAGAAGGCCTGATCTAGAGACAGCCATGCATGCCCATGCCATGACACCACCTCCACCATGCTTTACAGATGAGGTTGTATGCTTAGGATCATTTGCAGATCCTTTTTTTCTCCACACTTTTGCTTTCCAATCACTTAGATAAAGGTTAATCATTGTCTCATTGGTCCATAAACTCAGTTCCAAAATTCTACTGGCTCATCTTTGTGCTTTTTTGCAAACTCTAATCTTGTCTTTCTATTTTTGGTGCTGGTCAGAGGTTTGCATCTTGCTGTGTAGCATCTGTAATTCTGTGTCAAAGTCTCCTGAGGACAGTAGATTGTCAGAGCATCACCCCAGCTTTCTGGAGGTTGTTGGTGATTTTACAGACACGTATTTTAGGGTTCATTTTCACCACTTTTATGATTTGTCTGTCATCAACTACTGTTGTTTTCTCAGCCGATTAGGTCGTTGTTGGTTGCTGATGTCACCGGTGGTTTCCAAACTCTTGATTTCTCCATGCCCTTTGTTTTTCCTATAGTTCTAATTAACTTCCTCTTTTCTTTTAGCATCCAAATTGCTTGCTTTTCTTTCAAAGTTAGCTTCCTCATCTTCATCCTGGTTTGTGTGTGTCATCATCGAATGCAAGACTTAGAATGCAGAAGCATTATAGGATATAACTGATACGACACATTCCCTGCTTTTAATATCTGAAGAATTAATGCAACAGGACACAGCTGATCACTTAGAAAGACCTGTGAGGCAACTGTTCCAATACTTATGCTCACATCAGATAGGGGGATGAAACTCTAAAAGTGCTGTCCTTTTTATTTGGTAAAACATGTATGTCGAAATATCTAATAATAAAATGTGACATTCTGTAGTTTTGTCTCATATTCATCTTTTAATCATATTTGCAAATGTCTTGACTCCACAGCCAACAGAGCAATTTTGTCTCTACTGTTCCAATACTTTTGGAGGGCACTGTATATATATATATATATATATATATATATATATATATATATATATATATATATATATATATATATATATATATGTGTGTGTGTGTGTGTGTGTGTGTGTGTGTGTGTGTGTGTGTGTGTATGTGTGTGTGTGTATATATATATATATATATATATAATTCATTTATTCATTCATTCATTTATTTATATTTATTTATTCACATTTTATAATGGAATATTTCAATGTTTATTATAAGTAATTTAACTCTGCACATTTATTTTATTTTTTTTTTACTGATGTGCCTTTATATTTTATCAAAATAACTTGCAACGACATCTCTTCTCTGACGTGTTTACTGGTATAAGAGTGGGACAAACTGTCACTCGCTTGAGATCATAGCAATAGCAAACGGCAATGATCCATCATAATTGGGAAAAGACTATTGCAACTTGCCATTTCATGGCAACAACATGACAAAATCAAGCACATTCTGCACTTAATTTTCTAATTTATACATGTTTCATCAACTTGTGAATAACTTTTTGTACTGTGGTGTGCATTTATATTTACGTCACGATTATCAGTAGACACTTTATATCGCTATATATATCATATAACCCAGCCCTAACTGATACTGTCTCAGTTATATAATTATGTGTGGATTTAACAAATTTTAATCTTAATTTTATCATTTTAAATTATTTAAATTAATATGTTTCATGAAATTCTAATTAATTCATTGAGTAAATCACATGTAATTACATATCAATATCTGCTGAGAAACCCCCCAAATTACATTATTTTGTCAGAAGTATTCAGTATACATTACAAAACGTGGATTTAGAATAGGGCTGCAACTAACAATTATTTTGATAATCGATTAGTTGGCCGATTATTTTTTTGATTAATCAGGTAAAAAATTAATTTTCATTTTTTTTAATTTTATTGACAAAAAACACTTCCACATTCTGCCCATTGTCCTTCAAACAAATGTGCCAACTGAATGCTATGAAAACATACAGTGCTTAATAATTTATTAGACCACCTGTCATAAAGAGAAAACACAAATATTTTAGGAATCAAAGAATTGTTTAAAATGTTATTAACAAACTGAATAACAAACTGAAACAACTAAATAGTGTTTATTCACATAATAATAAAAGAATGGCCTCCTGCCTTTCATAACAGCTAGGGCTGGACAATAATTCGATATCAATATGTATCGCGATATAATGTTTTTCAATAACAGTGATATGAGTTTTAAACACATTTCCGATATTTCGATATACATTACCAGTGTTTCCCATACATTGATTTATTTGTGGCGTTTGACTTTGTTGAAAAAACATGAGCATTGCATGTTTTAAAATCAAAACGCAGCGCGGGTTTTTTATATGAATGTATCTCTGAAGGGAACTGACTGTCTTCAGAAAAGTTTCGATGACATTTTCATTTTATCTGATAAAGTAGCGTTCATGAGCTGAGCTGCTTTGATTACAGCCATTACTGGAGAAACTGCTAGTTTTATCACTCTCACAGCGCCCCTGCTGGCAGACAATCAGTTTGTATTTTCAATAAGCCCGTCTCCAGCAACATGCTTTTGTTGTTGCTCTTTTTTTTTTTCCTGCAGCAACTCGGAGCACTTTTCATCTTCTTTATCCTGACTGAAGCACATTTGTTTCAGTCTATAATAATAATCAGCCTACACTACCAGTCAAAAATTATATTAAAAATTAGGAGGGGGGATTATAGAAATTCATACTTTAATTTACATTTTAAATTGATCAAAAGTGATAGACATTTATAATGTTACAAATGATTTCTATTTCAGATAAATGCTGTTCTTCTGAACTTTCTGTTCATCAAAGAAACCTGAAAAATTCTTATCAGCTGTTTTCAACATCATAATAATAATAATAATAATAAAGGTTTTTTGAGCAGAAAATCTGAATATTACAATGATTTCTGAAGGATCATGTGACTAGAGTTAATGATGCTAAAAATTCAGCTTTAAAACCACAGGAATAAATTTAATTTTAAAATATTTTAAAATAGAAAACAGTTATTTTAAATAGTAAAACTATTTAAAATGTTACTTTTGCTGTATTTAGTATCAAATAAATTCAGTCTTGGTGAGCAGAAGAGATTTCTTTAAAAAAACATTAAAAATCTTACGGTTTAAAAACTTTTGACTGGTAGTGTATGTCAGCCTATAGTTTGAAGTTAAAGATATTAATATTAATGAGGTGAGTCTGAGACGTTTATTTGACAGTAATTTCACATTTCTTGTTTGTATGAAGGCTAAATACAAATAAAAGGTGAACATTTAATTTATTTGTGTATGGTTTTTTTTCCTAAAATATTACAGGTGCATCTCAATAAATTAGAATGTCGTGGAAAAGTTCATTTATTTCAGTAATTCAACTCAAATTGTGAAACTCGTGTATTAAATAAATTCAGTGCACACAGACTGAAGTAGTTTAAGTCTTTAGTTCTTTTAATTGTGATGATTTTGGCTCACATTTAACAAAAACCCACCAATTCACTATCTCAACAAATTAGAATATGGTGACATGCCAATCAGCTAATCAACTCAAAACACCTGCAAAGGTTTCCTGAGCCTTCAAAATTGTCTCTCAGTTTGGTTCACTAGGCTACACAATCATGGGGAAGACTGCTGATCTGACAGTTGTCCAGAAGACAATCACTGACACCCTTCACAAGGAGGGTAAGCCACAAACATTCATTGCCAAAGAAGCTGGCTGTTCACAGAGTGCTGTATCCAAGCATGTTAACAGAAAGTTGAGTGGAAGGAAAAAGTGTGGAAGAAAAAGTTGCACAACCAACCGAGAGAACCGCAGCCTTATGAGGATTGTCAAGCAAAATCGATTCAAGAATTTGTGTGAACTTCACAAGGAATGGACTGAGGCTGGGGTCAAGGCATCAAGAGCCACCACACACAGACGTGTCAAGGAATTTGGCTACAGTTGTCGTATTCCTCTTGTTAAGCCACTCCTGAACCACAGACAACGTCAGAGGCGTCTTACCTGGGCTAAGGAAAAGAAGAACTGGACTGTTGCCCAGTGGTCCAAAGTCCTCTTTTCAGATGAGAGCAAGTTTTGTATTTCATTTGGAAACCAAGGTCCTAGAGTCTGGAGGAAGGGTGGAGAAGCTCATAGTCCAAGTTGCTTGAAGTCCAGTGTTAAGTTTCCATAGTCTGTGATGATTTGGGGTGCAATGTCATCTGCTGGTGTTGGTCCATTGTGTTTTTTGAAAACCAAAGTCACTGCACCCGTTTACCAAGAAATTTTGGAGCACTTCATGCTTCCTTCTGCTGACCAGCTTTTTAAAGATGCTGATTTCATTTTCCAGCAGGATTTGGCACCTGCCCACACTGCCAAAAGCACCAAAAGTTGGTTAAATGACCATGGTGTTGGTGTGCTTGACTGGCCAGCAAACTCACCAGACCCGAACCCCATAGAAAATCTATGGGGTATTGTCAAGAGGAAAATGAGAAACAAGAGACCAAAAAATGTAGATGAGCTGAAGGCCACTGTCAAAGAAACCTGGGCTTCCATACCACCTCAGCAGTGCCACAAACTGATCACCTCCATGCCACGCCGAATTGAGGCAGTAATTAAAGCAAAAGGAGCCCCTACCAAGTATTGAGTACATATACAGTAAATGAACATACTTTCCAGAAGGCCAACAATTCACTAAAAATGTTTTTTTTTTTTTTTAATTGGTCTTATGAAGTACTCTAATTTGTTGAGATAGTGAATTGGTGGGTTTTTGTTAAATGTGAACCAACATCATCACAATTAAAAGAACCAAAGACTTAAACTACTTCAGTCTGTGTGCACTAAATTTATTTAATACACGAGTTTCACAATTTGAGTTGAATTACTGAAATAAATGAACTTTTCCACGACATTCTAATTTATTGAGATGCACCTGTATATAGTTTTATAGGAGGAGGTTTTGTAGACTTGGCAAATTCATTTTTTCATAAGTTTAGGTACAGACATCTGTTGTGGGCGTTCTTGGCAGTTTTATGAGGCTTTTTTTATAGTATTCATATCGTTATCGGAATTATATCTTATCAACCGAAATTAAGAAATATATCGTGATATAAATTTTGGCCATATCGTCCAGCCCTGATAACAGCATGCATTCTTGCTGGCATTGTTTAGGTGCTTTTTTGACTGTAATTGGGTATCTGAAAAAATCTCTCATTCTTTCATAACAGCAATAATTACATTATAGAAATAGCCTACTGTTATTAAAGAGCTTAAGACATATTGGAGGACTAACCAATACAGATAGCTAAAATATTATTTTAGTAAACACCAAAACAGTTAGTTTAAAGCAGCAATGGCACAAACCTTGACATAATTTGTTATAAACCTTAAGTAAATTTGCAGAGCATTGTAGCCTATTTAAATCTTTTCATCAAAAATTAAGATATAATAAAGATAATAAAGACTGATAAAAACACAAACTCAGTGTTAACCAACAGGTAAGAGTAATGTTCTGCAGGAACACGTGTTCACTTTTTGATCACAGTGATGTTTACTGTAATTTCTTTATCCTGTAAAAGGCAGCTATGAACCATCTGATATTTATATTCAGACAACTATACGCGGTTATCCCTTTACAGTTCCTACTCTCATAAAATACGTGCACTACGTGTTGACTTTTAAACCTTAATTTAACGTTCAACAACAGATATTTCAGCACAGTTAATGTTTTTGTGCTGAATATTGTCTCCTTATTTGACGCGCATTCATGCGTCCGCCGCGCCGGCGCTCATTCATTAAAGATTTAAACTTAACGCAGACAGTCAGGATGGAACTTTATGCAAAAATGGAAATGCTTACGTGAATTTGTGACATTTACAGATAAGGATATGACCGTAAACTGAAAGTTTTTGCGCTGAGGATGCACACGCATCTGTCAAAGCCCCTGACAGGGCAAGTCGTTACGCTAATGCATTAGCTTAAAGCTTAAATTAGGAAGTCTCATGTTTTGTGCAGCTTGGATCACATACTTCTCCCGCAGCATTTCATTCTGTTTCCTCCACTATTTTAGATGCATTTTGTCCATAGAAATGCGTTAATCAGTGCTGTAATTTGACGCAACTGGCTGAAACGTGCACTGTGGGCAGACCCAACTAATCGATAATGAGAATCGTTGTCGATGATTTTCATTATCAATAATAATCGATTTGATCGATTAGTTGTTGCAGCCCTAATTTAGAAGTTAATATACTGTTTATTCTCATGTCATTGAACATAAGCCTACAGTTTATAATCCATTTTAGCATTAATGTTAAAGTATTAATTGTGTTAAAGGTGATGCATCATGAAAATCTGACTTTTTCCATGTTTAAGTGCTATAATCAGGTCCCCGGTGCATCTACCAACCCAGAAAACGTGAAACAGAACAACCCAGCAAATTTTTTTGGTAAGCCTTTCCAAAGACTATAGAAATACAAACACGGTTCACTCCTATACTTATGAATGAGAGAAACTGCAACGCGCAGTATGGCGGGATAGTCCCGCCTTCTAAATGAAAGAGCTAATTGCTGACTGGTAAATTCATTGCGTCACTACAGCGGCCGTTAGAAGCTCCGGTTCCCATAGAAACCGGAGGCTACAGCAGGCGATGCGCATTGGCTGGTCTAGCCTGAAAAATAAGCTTTTTAAACGCTATTTGAGCACAAGAAACAACATTCATGGGGCAGTTCATTTCAGATTTTGTTGCTGATTTGAAATATGTAATTTAATCGCGAGTTCAGCGAGCAGTTTTTGAGATTTCAGGATTCCCCCATTCATTTAGATAGGACTTGGTCTTGTTTGAACTGCCCGGAGGCGTTGCAAATATGGCGGCCGAGTGAACGGACTTTCCTTAAAGTCGGCATGAAATCAAAATTGAATATTCTTATTTTTTGATGGAATACTGTAGTGTTTATTATAAATAATTTATCCGTGCACTTCATTATTTTTTTTAGAAGTCATGTGCCCTCGTAATCTTTAATCAAAAATGTTAACCTCCCCTCCCCCTCAAAACAACTCCTGTAGTCTTCTGGTCACGAGTGATGGCGCAAGGGCGGAGCTAGTGACGGAAGGGGTAAACGCTGGGATAAATGACAGGGGAAGAGCTGAAGCTGATGCTTCATTTTATAGCACTGACACCAGTCATAAGGGAGTACGTTACCCTTAAACACTGAAAAGATATTAGGATATTACGAGAACATTACTCTTAGGACATCGCAAACTAATTTGTTTCATGAATATGACTTAACCTGATGGAGGACGCGCTCAGTCATTCAGGCAATCTCTCTCTCTCGCTCGCGCTCTCTCTCTCTCTCTCTCTCTCTCTCTCTCGCTCGCGCTCTCTCTCTCTCTCTCTCTCTCTCTCTCGCTGTTTAGGCATGTTTTGTGCTGTTGATCGTGGTCGTCATCCCTAATAAATAACTCATTTATTCATGCTTGGGTGTCGGCGGTGAATCCAGTGGTGAGAAATCCCCCACCACTAACTGCAAACTGGCATTTCAGATCTGCCTCCATTTTGTTAGTAACCCCCCAACTTCCAACGATCCAATCAATTCTCGAAGGACGAAATCAAGTCCCGCCCTCTCATTTCAGATGCCGTTTCACTAGGATATACGTCACGTAGAGAAAAAAAAAAAGACAGTCGCAACTTCCGTTTCATGCCAACTTTAAAAGGGACTTTGGCCTTTCTCTGCAAGCTTGTGAAAATACAAGACGCTCAGATTTCACTCCCCCTGTAACATTGAAAGGGGATCATCTTATTATATTACCGCCCCTTAATCTGCACATTTCCACCCACGGCGCCACCATTGTGTTTTCGCAAGTGGCAACAGTGTACCAGTTCTAATGCCATGGCAAAAGTTTGAGTAAAGCATGCTAGGGTTGTGCCGATAGACGATAGTATCGTGTATCGACGATAGAGATATCGACAATATCAGATGTCTTTGTCGATAGTCAAGACGATATAAGGCTCATTCTCCTATTAATGTATAAAACTATTATTATTAGGTGGCCTGTATTATTATTGGGCTATTATTATCAAATTGCCCCGCTATTTCACCTCAGCGCCGCACTTTACACACACGCACAAATGAGGATTAGGCTTCTCCTCCTCATTGGAAATGTTTTAAAAATGGACTCTAAAACTAAGCCCACATCAAAATTGAACTGCAGGGTGATAAACCATTATTTACAAATTAGGCTATGTCAAGAGTGCAAAAAGAGACATCTTTTAAACATCTTCTTGAACAGCTATGAGCTATGAATGAACATGACAAAACTGCACTGGCTGCATTTCGTTTTATTTACAGCACATTAACAAAAAAAACATTGATGCTTATTCTTCATCATCGTTATTATAAAAATTATGCAGTTAATAAGTTATCGGTCTAAAACAGGGCTCGTCATGGGGCGCACGGTCCGTAGTGCTGTATGACTGATGTATCCGTTTAATTTATCTTTACTCCAAAAATATGAACTTACCTGAAAATACTTTTATCTTTAACGTGTTTGTTTAATATTTAGTGTTAAACTGTACGTCTTTAAAATAAATCTATTTTTGATTTTCACCTTGACTGATTTTTAGACTGATAACTTCCGCGTCAATGTGGCAAACTTGTCACAGTAGGACGCGCGGTCCTAATAGCGATGTATGACTGCTGTATCCGAATATATGAACTAGCTGTTTTAAATTATTTTTATATTTAACATGTTTCAGTATGTCTGAAAGTATGTTATTTCAGTTATTGGTGCTTCCAGGCTCTCTCTCTCATATGCACGCACGGTTTAAAAATCACTAAATAGTTATGAAATAGCCTATGACAAGTACAGAGAGTCTCTCTCTTGCCCCCACCCATGCACGATAATATCGTGTATCGGCGATCTCACAGGCTGGCGATCTGACGATATGAAAAATGACCATATCACCCAACACTAAAGCATGCTAACTGTTCTGTCTTTGGCTGCACTGACGAGCACAGAACACTATTTAGAGTAGTGTTGTCAAAAGTACCGACTTCGGTACCATTCGGTACTGTCATTTTAAAAACGTCCATTTCCCGCTAACATTTGAGCGCTGTTGAGCGGATTCTTAAACACAGCTGATTGGCCATAGTGTTCACACGCTCAACAAATATGACTGTGATTGGCAACAGTGATCATCGCTTCACGCTCTTCACACAAATGGACGTTTTTAAAATGACTACCGAATGGTACCGAAGTCGGTACTTTTGACAACACTAATTTAGAGTTCAAGCCTCAGAGGAGACAAGAGTGCAGTGGATTTATTGATTTATTTACTGTATATTAAGCTGCTGCCGCACAAATCTAAACATGATTTCTTTCCCAGCTGTTTACCTTCACAGACATAACCAACAGTTTTTGTAACTCATGTGTTTTTAACAAAATTGTGTATTTAACAGTTTAAGCGCAATAAGACATGAAAGAGAACGCTGTAAGAAAACCGTATATCAGAAGTTTAAACTAATATGGTTTAAAATGCATGATTTCAGCACGATAGACGTGATAAATAAACCAAACAGATGTTTTTAGCAGAGTATATATAAAGGCACAGCCCTATGCTGGAAATGTGGGCGGGCAACAGCAGCTCACTTACATTTAAAGAGACATGCACAAAAATAGTGTGTTTCTGCTCCACTCAAAATAGGCTTTTTCAAAATGATATATTAAATGATCGGTGGGGTATTCTGAGCTGAAACTTCACAGACACATTCTGAGGACACCTGATACTTATATACATATTGTAAAAAGGGACATAGTAGGTCTCCTTTAATGTATTTTATTACGTGAAACCCTTTTTTAAATCACATTTTCTTTTTCTTTTTTCTTTTTTTCAATTTAAACAACAAAATTATTTAAATTGCCAGTCATAATTTATAATTAGGTTTATTTTGAAGTATGCATTTGTTGAAGGTTTTTTTTTTCTTCTTTTAAATGGAAATGTATTTTTATGGAATCAGGATTGTCCAAAGATGTGGAGAGGCCAGAAGAGGAATTGATCCTGGTTCTCTTTTCCATTGTGTCTGTGTCTGGTATATTCCTCTGTGTCGCCCCCTTCATTGTTATGTATTGATCTTTTGTTCTGCTTCTACTTAATTTGTATTATTCGGCTGCCTGAGATATTCCAGACTTCACTATAATGTCAGGGCATTTTGAAACATTAATTGAACTCTTAGATGTCGTGCCCTGAGTGTCTTTGCTGACCTAGCAGTTATTCTGTGGTTTTCACCACTGTGTACTGTACGCTGGCTTTCATTGTCACGTTTTGTGGACTTAGACGTAGAACTGGAACTATGCCAAGCCAAGAGTAAAATAAATGGGAGGGGAAAAATCAAAACAAACTTTTTTTTGTGTCCTGTTTATAGCACAGTATAGCACAATAGTTAAGTATGCTGCAAAACAGGTTATAGGTAGAACCCTGTTTATTGTTTGTCCGTTTATGGCGGGCGGCTCTTGCAATACTGGAATTGTGCTTTAGCGTCAGTTTGCGTGTTGGCGTTGTAGGTTTCATCATTGTACGTCACAAAGGTGATACAGTCAGAGAAAGGATGAAATGATGAAATGAAATATTTTGATTCCAGTTTGTTCTTTGTAAACAAGAGTCAGAAAGGGTTTGTCCATTATAGAAATAGCTCAACGTGTTAATGCAGTTAGTTCACTGTTAATATGTTCTTGTGGATGGAAGTCCTTTTCTTGTTTACCTGCATTGTACATGTTACAAAATATTCACGGTTTTCCTTCTTAATATATGGTCCTGGTCTTATTTAGAACTATTTATCTGTTCCAAAATTGTTCCCTTGTAAAATATAGCAAGGGAATTGATTTCTGAAGGATGATGTGGCACTGAAAACTGGAGTAATACCTGCTGAAAATTCATCTTTTCCACCACTGGAATACATTTCTTATTAAAATGTTTTTAAATTGCAGATTGCTATTTTAATTTGTAATATTTCACAAAGCCTGCGTGATCTTCCAAGCTGCTTTGTTACAGCCTGTTTTTCCTTAAGGCTTTCTTCCTGTGTGAGTCTGATTTTAGTACAGCACACCTTTATAACCTGCTCATGGAGGTGTGACTGAAAGTTACGTCCTCGGCTGAATGTCTTCCGGGAGTTGAGTTACACCCCTTTTCAGAGCATGCTGGTTCCCATGATAAGGAAAACAATGCAATGACTTCATTCTTAAAGTGTCTTGACAATTTTCCGATATTCTCTGCAGAGATCAGATGTCATGATTACAGATGGTCAAATTTTTCTGCAAACATGAAGCAATACACTGAAAACCTTTTGCCGATATATTTTTTTAATATTCTTTTTAGACAAATGATCAACAAACGTTGCATTTGTCCTTTTGTTATTACAATGTCTCTGCATCTGTGTACTTTCCTGGAATTAATCTTGCATTCATGATGAAGTCTATATTTTTTTAAGCTTACAGATTTATATGAATAAATGAGTGAATTATTGAATGATGCAGGAATCATTCTGTATCAGTCAGAATAATGCAAGTGTGTAACTGTTAAAGATATTTTTGCAATGTACACACATTTTGCAGTCTTAACTCATAAGCGATTCTTGGAAAGGCCTGAAGCTAGTCTAATGACATAGCTACTGACCTCTGTTAACTGTGGTTTGACCTGGAGCTCCTCTAAGGCAGTGGTTCCCAACCACAATTCTGGAGGCCCCCCAACACTGCATGTTCTCCATGTCTCCTTAATCAAACACACCTGATTCAGATCATCAGCTCATTAGTAGAGACTCCAAGACCTGAAATGGGTGTCAGACAATGGAGAGATGCAAAATGTGCAGTGTTGGAGGGCCTCCAGGAACGTGGTTGGGAACCACTGCTCTAAGGAACTTTCTAATTTAGCGCAACATTGATGTCTATCATACTCACACTTGTGAAAAATGACAAGGGCATCCCATGAACAAGGTTGAAAGTCCGGTGTCTTCCTGTTGACAGCATGCTGGTTTTGATGAGATAAACACCCAGGCTGTTTGGCACATGCCCTATGGAGCGCTTATGAAATATGTAAATCTTTACATGTGTGCTTACGTTTGTAAACATTCCAGATAATATTTTGGAGCTGTTATTTTTCTCCTGATAGCATTTGACAAAATATAATGTTTAAGCATGTGTAGAGTTAATAAATTAATAATGTGGTTTACTTTTTTTTGTAAAGAAAGTAAACACTTTTTACTTTCTCAGCATTATATTGATCAGATTTAACAGTAAATGCATTTGTAATGTTACAAAAGATTTCTGTTTCTAGTAAATGCTGTTCCTTTGAACGTTCTGTTCATCAAATTCTGAAATAATCATGATTTCCAGAAAAATGTTAAGCAGTACAAATGTATTTAACAGTGATAATAATAATAATAGGAAATGTTTGTTGATCACCAAATCAGCATATTAAAATTTCTGAAAGATCATTTGACACTGAAGACTGGAGTAAAATTGAGTGTTCCATCAGCCTTGGTGCAAAAATCTTACCGCTTAAAACTTTTGAATAGTAGTGTCCATGTGCATTGATTTTAACAAATTGCTTTTGATAAATTGATAAGTTTTGTAATCTGATTTTCACACAGTTATGAGTGAAACAGGATGTTCAAGTATGACTAATAAATCTGATAAAAATACTTCGAACCATTAAAAAAACATTTGTCTCCCATTTTCTGTTACTTATATTTTATTTTTTTTATTTGGGGATTTGCCATGTTACCGCTCTGCATGAAATCTTTCTTCACGGAACGATGTGCTTCCTTTTTTTTTCCGTACAAACAGGAAATTAAAGGTGAGCTCAGATTCCACATCTAAAAATAGTTTATGGTTGCCTGTACTATTTTTAGGTACACTGCAATACTTGCCTTAGGTTTGTTTACTCAGTGATGTCACCCAAAAGAACATTCCAGGTCCTAGGCTGGATCACGTTAGTCATTAAAAGGCATACATTAGTATATACATGATGTGGAATGCCCTTAGTTTAACTAATAGCATAATGTAATGATATTTAATTAACCCAAGGATTAATGAGCAACTTTTTCAAAAACTCCAAAAACTTGAAATTTTGCTCAAACGGCTTTAGTGAGAATGGAATAGGAATATCCAGAGAAATTAAACCTGCATACCGGAGGGCCAGCTGGTCAGGTGATATGACCGCCAAGGTCTGCTCACTACATTTTTAATGGGCTGGAACTCGGTGAGGAACTTTTCAGACCAAGTCTGATTTAGCACGTCTAAAGCCATGAATGTCCAGATAAAATGAATGTCCAAATCTATTATCCAGAGAAAATGAACATCCACATGGGATTATTGGAGAGCCAGCAATAACCAAGACTATTAAGGCTTAAGTTTCAAATACTATTAACGGTTCTCAATACTTCTTTGAGCTGAAGCACGGGGAAATCTAGGGCTCTTCTGAGGGAAACAAACATTAACAAAGATTATAAACTAGATACCTAGTTGCCGGAAAACAACGGTTTACTTTGTCTGTAGAACAGGAATTGTGTGGGAAACATGAGGTAGTTTCTCCATTTCATTCATATCATCCGTGTTTTCTGGTATGGTGTTTGAATGGTAGCCAACTGCTTCAATATTATTTAATTACTAAACGTGACCTGAGAGCACTAGTTTTCCTGGAGCAAATGAAGTGGGCTAAAGACAACAATGATAGTAATTTATTAATACAGAATAATCAATTTTATTTGAACAACAGCTGACTGAATCAGGTTTTTAAGTTTATGCAAGATCTGCTTTGTGGGAAAGTCATGCATACTTTTGGGTACAAAGACTTGCATAAGACAGGCCTCTGAAGTGATACAAATAAAGAGAGATTTGACACTTCTTATGAGAAGTTTGTTGGCAGCTTTAGCTTCCTGATGAACTGTTTGGATGGCTTCCAAAGTCAGTGAAGAGGATATAGTCTTCTGCCTCCATATAAAATTACTTTGATACACTACAGTTTACTGTCATTTTATGACAAATAATTCAATTTTAAAATGTTTTTTATCACTATAGCACCTCCTCCCTGTGAGCACTTAAACATTGTAAAATCACTAATGTATGGTATCTAATGTTAATATTGTCTACCTAATGGTGATTTGATAATGTCAGTTGGCATGCATATTTTTGGGGGTTTTTTTATTGTTTTTCAGGAAATGAACAGGTATGTTCTTGTTTAAGGAAGACTTGTGCTTCTGTTGAGTCTAGATTAGATGACAAATCTATGCTGACTTTACCATGTCAGAGAATGTGGAAATTCTACCTGCTAATAGTAAACATTTTGCTTTCATTAAGAGGACTGCAAATGTTAAAACTCTTTAAAGGAAATAGGTAATTGAGATATTTGTCAGGTTAAATAAAGTCACGCTATAGGCGGAAATCCCGAGGGGGTCAGGGGGGACAAGATCCCTCCCATCTGAGGGTTGTCACCCCTAAAAATATGATTAAAAAAACCACGCTGTGTACTGTAAATAATGTTTTATACTTAAAATAATTGTGTAAGTAGTAAAACAACACAAACAGAGCAAAAATGCGTTTTAAGTTTAGAAACATTTTGAGTCTCCTCCTCCCTTGCCTCACAGTGCTTTAGTCCAAATGCTTTCCTCTTTTATATCACACACACAAGTCCAGTGAGAGAGAACAAAGTCTCAATAGTTGTGGAACTCCAGTAACACTGTCAATTGGATATTTTATTCACTTAAACATCGGATGAAGTGATATTATTTTCTCTTTGCAAGAGCAGCGTGTTTCTGAGAGCGTGCTTCCGGTTTTGTGCGAGAGCAAAGAAAATCCGCGTTCAAGAGAAGAGATTCACGCTCGCGCATTATATTAATGTGCTTTTGCGCTATAGTAATGCGCTCTCGACGTTTGTCATTAAAATAATGCCTTAGTCTCCCTGCTACACTAATAGTAGTAGCTTTCCTCTGTGTATACATATCCTTACAAGTACAATTTCAGTTGTATTGTTTGTGTCCCCTTCAAAAACTGCTCTTGAGAAATATTATGTATATTGTCCCCCCCCCCCCCCCCCCCCCCGCCCCTTGCTATAGGTGCATTTTTGTTAATACCCCCCCTTTTTTGTTTTGTTTCTCTTTTCAGAGGGCCAATGGAGCCACCACCTAAGAAGGAGATGGTCCCGTTACCCAAGAGGCCTGACGAATGGAAAGACCCCTGGCGTAGGTCTAAATCCCCTAGGAGAAGACCTGGTCTCATGGGCTCCCCTCCGCGTGGCCGTAGACGGCACAGGCCCTCCGGATCTTCAGTTTCCCTTTCCAATTCGTCTAGGTAAGATTCCTGCTATGGAACTATTGAGACATTGGTGTCATTTGATAACTGAAACTTTGCCTGCTTTTTTCAAGTTAAAAGGATAGTTCATGAAAAACCCTCAATGTCATTTCCAACCTGTTTGACTTTGTTTCTTTTGGAACATAAAACAATATTTTGAGAAATGTCTCTTTCATCGAGGTCCAGTGTTGTTTTGGACCCCATTGACTTTCATTATATGGACAAAATCAGTTGAAACATTTTTGCGTCTCAAAAGAAATAAAAAGTCTGAAGAAATACAGTTTTGGAATGACAGGAGGATAAATGAATTTTAATTTTTGGGTGAACTATTTCTTTAACTTAAGGGCTGGTGCTTTTATGGTGGTTACATTTCTCCAATTTTCCAGATCTTCATCTCGATCTTCATCATTCACGGGTTCTGGCTCTTCCCGTTCCCGATCTCATTCACGCTCTTCTTCAATGAGTTCCTACTCAAGTCACTCCTCTCAGCACAGCTCTTTCAGCGGAAGCCGCTCCAGGCAAGATATCACAGTTCATGACAATATCTTGATTTATCATGCTAATTTACTGTAATGACTTCCAGAACGTTCAGTATACCACATTTATAATTAACTGGCTTTTACTGTGAATGTTTGCTGTTACTAATAACCTTATTTTCCATTGTCTAGATCGCGATCCTTCTCTTCCTCACCCTCCCCGACCCCGTCAGCACAAAGAAACACTAATAAGAACAAAGCTGAGCAGCCTCCTGGTGCACTGAAAGGGTAAATACACACACTCATGCTCTCTAAACTCATTTGGTTTATACACTACTGTTCAAAAGTTTGGGGTCAGTAAGTTTTTTTTTTTTTTTTTTTTTTTTTTCTCTTGTTTAAAGAAATTAATTCTTTTATTCAGAAAGGAAGAATTAAATTGATCAAACGTGACAGTTTTATGTTACAGAAAAAATTTTTTGTTCCTCAAAGAATCATGTTTCACAGTTTTCACGGAAGTATTAGATAGGAGTGGGAATCTTGAGGCACTTTACGATCCGATCCGATTCCGATTCTGGAAGTCACGATCCGATTCCAAAACGATTCTTGATCTACATTTTTTCCCCAATTAAATCTTCTGTTGTGCAAATACATCTTTACAACTTTACATCTTAACCAAAATTGGAGTTTCTATACTTTTTGTTTATAGTTGGAATCTCTGTATGTCAGTACTGCCATCTTAAAAGTAGGGGTGTGAATCTTGGTTTCACGATTCAGTTCAATTACGATTGTCATTATCAACTCAATATCACGATGCGTCACATTCTCAGTTTTCAATATTACTGCACATGGCTACATTTTCATATAAATTTTAAATCAAATTTATTTTGTGCAAAATTTACTTAATTTTTTTTTATTGAAAAAGCAGGCTACTTTGTAAAACAATTATTTATTTAAAATAAGTGTTCTTTAAGTATCCAAAAGTTTACAGACAATAGTTAGGGGTTTTTATTTTTTTCCTCCGCTTTATTGCCATTTGATTATTACTGATGAGATCGTAGACAGTGGCAGCTTTAACAGGCTACATTCAGACTAATGCACAGATCTATTTTGATATATCAGATATTTTGTCCTGCTCTGAAAACATAACTGACTGTGTGTACATCAATTTCATATAAAAATATTTGAAAATGCAAGTGCATTTAACCGCAGCCGCAGTCGAGATTCAGGATAAACAAATACAAAGCGCACGTGAAAGTCTGTCAGTGCGCGAGTTTCATGCATCTAATAGTACTGCATTCCAAACGGTATAAATGAGAGCATATCTAAAGTAAAACACGGCGGGTGGAAGCACACACTGTCAAGCGCGCACACGTGCCATATGCAGGAAAATACCCAAGCTCAGAATCGATTCAGAATCATTGAAGAGAGAATCGCGATGCATCGGAGAATCGATTTTTTTTTTTTTCTCCCACCCCTAGTATTAGGTAGCGCAACTGTTTTCAAGATTGATAAGAATTTTTAGAGGGTACCAAATCAGCATATTAGAATGATTTATGAAGGGTCATATGAGTTTGCCATCACAAGAATAAATTACATTATAGTATATATCAAAATAGAAAAACAGTTATTTAAAATTGTACTAATATTTCACAATATTACTGTTTTCACAGTATTTTTGATCAAATAAATGCAACCTTGGTGAGCATCAGAGGGCCTGTTTACACCTGGTCACTTAATGTGTTTTTAGTGATCGGATTATAGTTATCTGATTCGTTAAAATGGTTCCATTTATACTTGGCTGAATAAATATGTCTGCAAAACGAATTGAAATCCGATCTTCAATTTCCGCACTATATGCAAATTTAATGGAGTTCACGTCAACAAAAGCAACAGTTATGCGCTGCATTTTATTCATCAACAGCTAATTTCAAGATCAAAGACCACAAACTTGGCATTAGCACTTGCAAGAAAATTTAGTCTCTACTTTTAATAAAGATGACTTTGTGTTGAGCATCTGCAGCTTACTTTCAGTTTCATTTGCGGCAGTTTGTGTGTCAGCTTCCTGAAGAGATGCTCAGCTGCGCCGATGTGTGTTGCATTAGCGCTGTCATATCTGACTATTACATGTCATATAACCTATAACACACTCTCACGTTTATTATTTTAACATTTTGGGAGAAGTAAAATTTAGATATGTGGTTTCAACAGCCAGATGCATTTAAACTTCTCCAGTTTCTTCTGGAATGCATCCCAGACCACCTCCTGAAGTGGTTTGAGCGGTCAGAGACATAAAAAAATCTTACCAACCCCAAAACTTTTGAATGGCAGTACTAGTTTATATCAACACAAGGTTGAGGCCTGAGGTTTAGTGTTTCGTCTGTAGCTATAGTTTCAGTACTGCTCTTCTCATTTACTCACTGCATGCCCATGAAAATACATATTTTCATTCAGCCACCCATTGAAGCCTGGTGCACCGCCCCCTCCACGCAGGGAGAAAGGACCTCCCAAAATGATGCCCAGTCCCTCGTTGCCTGAACAGCCGGGGAAACCACCAAAGCCAATCGTGGAGGCGGGAAAGCCCCCCAACCCCCGTCCTGCTGGACGACCTCCTGGACCCAGAGAGCCGAGAGAACCACCCAACATGAGAGAAGGACGCAAGAAAGAACGTCAACCGCACAACCCACCTCGCAGGTACAGCACACTTTTACGTGTTCATTCTGCCACTGTCGCACAAGAGGTGATGCAGGGTTGTCAAGTTCTAAAATAACAAACAGCAAAATAATAGTGTAGTAATAGTGGTCTTTTTAATCAGGAGAGTTTGACGCCTGTTTGAAAATGGTTATATTTGCAATCCTGTTACTGCTAGTGGCATCTTATTTTCAGTGAATAATGACTCAAAATGCTCTCTTTTTCCTTGATTTCAGTCTGTTTGTCACGCAAAGCTTGAAATATAGAGCATGAAACTATACTTTTATATTTTTGTTTTTAAATCATAGTACATGTATATTTTTTTCAGCATTATTTATTTAAATAATCTTTATTTTTGTAATTATTTCCATTTTGGAGTTTGGCGTCAGACCCCTTTTGTTTTGTTTTTTTGTCTCTTTATTTATGGATTTAATCGCTTTGATTTCCATGGAATAAAATGTCAAAGGGATTTGGAATGACATGAGGCTTAGTAGTAATAGCAGAATTTTTCCTTTAAGGTTAAGGGTTGCATCACCATAAGAGCTGGAGATTTTGTTTGTGGCTTGATAGTGTGCTTGTATTTTTGTTTAGTTTTTTGTGGTTGTTTTTTGACATTTGTATTTTGAGTGTATTTGCATAAGAACCATTACCCAATGACCAGTATTCTCTGTGTGTGTGTGTGTGTGTCTAGAAAGGCGCTTTTCAGCACAGGGAAGCAGCATGTGACAAAGTTCTGTGATCTGTAGCAGTGAGAGTGAAGTTTCACTGTTAATGTGGAATACCCTGCGTGGGTGTTCAGGAAAATCTCCTGTCCCACTTATTCTAAAGCTTCAGAACAAAGAAGCTTTTGTGGACTTATCATAGTTGTCATAACTGTCATTGGCATTTTGCCAGATGTTGTTGACATTTCAGAGCACATCTGATACAGACAAACCTTTCATATTTCATATTAATATCAGTAAGTAAATATTATTTTAGTTTTTATTATTTTTTAAGGCAGTGTGGCTGGTGCTTGCCCATGCAAAACTTGTAGGTTGTTGCCCGGCGGTTGGGTATTGTGGGTGGCTGTTAGGTGTCTGTTAACCAGCCTTGTCTACAAGATTTCTTTTGCTTTTTCTCCACCACTCTAAAATAGTGAAAATAGGAAGAAAATCATCTTCCTCAAGAAACTGCACCATTATGAAACATTATTCATGTCTGTTAAGAACACTCAGAAGTCATTGAAATATTCTGTAGCCCCTATGTTTGGATTCATATTTTTGTTCACACTGTGGTTTTTAAAAGCGAGGATCATGTAGAAACTATTTTTGTAATGCTGTGTTAGTTCTATAAGACAATAGGGCAAAGGATAAACCCTTCAACAATTTAAAAATCTAATTCAAGAAAAAAAGATAACACTATATGATCATTTCCACTGGCAAGAATTTAGGTGTGTGCTTTGCCTGTAAGGTGTTCAGATTTTCTCTGATTGAGTGCCAGCTGTCTGTACTTTCTCTTCATTCAGCTGTCAAGGCATGTGATGTTCATTTTTCACTTTCTTTTTTTTTTTGGTTTGGGAAGTCTCCTACTCACTAAGGCTACATTTATTTGATCAAATATAGACTACAAATATGAAAAAATGTGTGTAATAATATTACAATTTAAAATATTTTTTTAGTTTTAATTTTTTCAAATGTAATTTTTTCAACAGACGTTACTCTAGTCTTCAGTGTCACATGATCCTTCAGAAATCATTCTAATATGCCTATTTTTATGCTTGAGAAACATTTCTTATGAATGTTGAAAGCAGTTGTGCTGCTTAATATTTTTCTGGAAACCGTGATCATTTTTTTTTTCAGGATCTTTGATAAATAGAACGTTTTAATGAACAGCATTTATTTGAAATAGAAATCTTTTGGAAGTTTGTAGTGACGTACTGTAGTGCGAGTACTTTCGTTAGATACATTTACATTATGAGAACTGGTTTCTGTGAAACATTTATGTTGTAGTGTTCACAGTTATTATTGTCAAAGAGGAACATTTGGTGCGGTGACGCAGAAGAACATCGAGCGTGACATGGATGCTTTGTGTGTTCTTCCCTTTGCTTTGGATTTTTCACTTGCGGATTTGTAATGACTACAGAAATACTTTGTGGTCTGAATGAACCTTTGAAGCTTCATTAGCAGATTCATTGATTCAGTGACTGACTGTTCAGATAGATTCAGTGAGTTCATTCAATGAAGGATTCATTAGACTGAACCTAACCTATCATTCTAAATGATTCATTAAAAGAATCAGTTCTAAAGGGCTGTTCGTTCTTGAACTGCACTAATTAGTGACACAAGTTTCATCTACAGTGTGTGACCTACATTTTATTATATTTCTGTTTCTCTCTTCCTGTTTGTTTCTCCAGCAGGCGAACAGTGAGTGGCAGTGTAAGTGGCAGCAGTTATTCTGGCTCCAGCTCACACTCAAGATCCCGTTCCTCCTCCGCCTCACTCTCCCGGTCCCGTTCCGGGTCCCACAAGTCTAGGTATGCGATGCACAGAGACCGACAAAAAAAACAAATCTATGTTTACCTGTTCTCTTAATTTAAAAAATCAAATGCAAATATCATGGTATCATAGATTGTCTGTGCGGTTTCACAGGTCTCTGTCGGTCAGTAGCGTGTCATCTGTCTCATCCGCATCCTCCAGCAGTAGTTCAGTCAGGAGCGCCGACTCTGATGACATGTACGCTGATCTGGCCAGCCCTGTGTCCTCCGCCAGCTCCCGATCACCCACTCCAGGCCATGCCCGCAAGGAAAAGGGCCCTCCACGAGACAGGGGCCCCAACAAAGAGAGAGGTACTGCGACTCCAACAGACCATTAATATAATTTTAACATTACTGTTTTGGAGTGGTGTTATTGTAAACTAAAAATGAAACAAAATCATGAACTGAAATGAAGCTTCAGTGAAATAAAATATATTACATGAAAAACTTAGAAAATATAGAAATGTTGCTTTGGAAATAGCTGCTGAACTACAGTCAAACCAAATGTTATTCAGACACCAGATTTTTGATATTTTTTTTTACTAGTGGGTGCAGGACACTATAGTTAATTTATGTAAGTGAGGATAGCAAAATAAAGTAAACTGTGAGACATTATACCCAAAAATTCTTCATACAGTGGACTACCAGTACCAGGGACCAAAAATTTGTTATGCTACATACCTTTCTATCAAAGTTATCTGACTTTATCAAGATGAATTTGTTCTGACACAGTTTAAGTCTTGAGTTCTTGTCATATTTTATTACCATTTTCTAAACTAGCGAATAAACTGTGATAATGTAAGAAATGTTGAAGCTGTCTGAATAAATTTTGGTTTGAGTGTATAACTGAAATAAAAATCAACCTAAACAAAAATATATAAAAACTTAATAAAAATGAGAAAAGCACACAAACTAAAATAAAAGGAGAACTGAAAATTTAAAAATAACAGTAATTCAAAATATTAATAAATACTTTAATACTATATGAATAATACTAAAATAAAAGTGCTGTTTTTTGGTGTGCCTTAAAGGAAAACCACCAAAGAAAGAAGAGCCTTTCAAAGAAGAGCGAAAACGAGTGGACCCTTCCGGTCTTCCCCCCAAAACCAGCTCCGGCATGCCTAGATCTGGAAACAGAGGTCACCCCATGCACCCGCCTCCTATGGGCCCTCCAGGAGGATACGGCTCTCACAAGGACATCAAACTCACCCTGCTCAACAAGGTAAATGGGGAAGATGTCGTTGCGGTCATGTAGCTGCGCAGAAGTGTACGATGGTTGAATGACTTCTTGATTCCTCTTTGGCCAGCAGCAAACCGACAGGGGCAATAGGAAAAGGTACTTTCCTGCTGATAAAGAGCGACCCCCTTCACCTCTTAGCAAGAGGATAGCGCTTTCACCTGACAGAGGTAAACAAAACGACAAAGCACATTAACTGTCCGTTAGAAAACCCCTCCAGAAATTTGATATCTGACCAGATACAATTGTGGTTAAGCTCTTTCCTCAAAGGATGTCCGGAAGTTCAGTCAGATGTGCAACTTGCTGCGATCTCCTCAAGATTTACTCTCTGATATCTCCGTAGGTCGAGATAGGAGGATGCCCGGTCGACCCTCGCTGTCTCCCAGAATGGATCGGCCCAAAGGTCAGGGTCCTCGGCCCATGCCACCACAAGGAGAAAGGTACCCACTGTCACTTTATATTCAGTCACACTTTCTGAATATCCCTTCAAATATGTGGTGATTTCCAGTAGTCAATTGATATGTTCATGTAGGGAAAAAATTTGAATGAATTTAAATCTCACTTGATTTGTTTGCATGAGAACTATTAATTGCCTTTTGATATGTGTCTGTTTGTATAACTAACACATACAGATATCTTATATTCTGTATGTTGAGCAGTGATTGTGAGTAGATTTATTATTAATCTAGCTTTTATAAAAAAAATAAATAAAATAAAAATCCCCATGTTTGTTCAGCTTTAGTTCCTTTTTTATGTGCATGCTGTGGATCAAGGTGTTTTATAACAAAAGCTTTTATCTTTGTGTGACTAAGACTAGAGATTTAAAAATATCCCATGTTTTTAAATCTCTCGATTCCTTATATTTTCCCTCTCCAGGAAGCGTCCTTTATCTCCACCACCCAAGTCTTCTGGGAAAGGTCCTGCTGCTGTGTCTGCAGGTAAACCACCTGCTCCTGGGGCTGGATCCGGTTCTGGCTCCGCTTCTAGTTCTGGCTCGGGCAAGCCGAGCAGCACCCTTTCTCGTCGCGAGGAGCTGCTGAAACAGTTAAAGGCTGTCGAGGACGCCATAGCCCGCAAAAGGGCCAAAATCCCTGGGAAATAATAAACCCGGCATCATCCAACTTCTGGGACATCTGTTTTCTCGACGCCCAGTGTTGACAGAAATGGGGAAATGGTCGCTGTTCTGAACTCTAAGGGCATAAGTGTCCTAGGGAAAAGAGACCGCCGTTACGTTTCTGCTTGTTTTGCCCTCAGAGAGAGGTTGTCTAGATTTTATATTGATGTGACAGAGTTGAGAAGTGGCACTGTTCACTTGTTTGTTTTCGCAGGAAGATGGAATCTTTACTGTAGTGTGTCTCCAGATAAAAACTGTACATTCAGCACACATTTTTGCTCTTCATCCTGCCACAATCCCTTCTCTCTCATTCTATTTGCTTTATCCCCACTCCTGTTATTTTATGTGGTGAGTTGTGGTTTGACAGATGTATGCTTAATCTGTTTGGACCATCCTGGACGCATCTGCGCATTTGACATTGGTCCTGCTCAAAGAATCTGGAACTGGCTTTACATAACCTTACAGTTAGGAAAGTCCACCTTAACCGATGTTTTTTTCCAACCACCACCACGTGTTTAGCTGTTTTTCACAATGTACAACTACAAAATCAGGTGACAGAATACCTGTTGCTTAAAGTGTATGATTCTATAGAACCAATGACAGTGATGTGAAGTATTGCATTTTTAAGATTCTGCATTGTTTCCCCTAGCTTTTCAAGTGAAAACCTGCATTTTATTTGTCCCTCATTTTTAGTTGAAAGTGTGAGAGGCTGCAATGGGGACACCCGGAGATAAGGAATAATTCCGTCTTGCTTTTTGTGACAGAAAAAAAAGCTTCTAAATAAACTATTTTGATAAAGATAATAAATCTGTTGAAATGATTCCTCTTTAATGGAAAGATGACATCTAATGGAAGACTTTTCCATATGTGCAAATATCAAGGTTTGATGCTCTACTTAGTTTCTCCAGAGCACGTGCACTGGTTTGTGTGGTTTTATTTTATTGCTTAACCCTGTTTGTTGAGCCATTATCCTGCTTGGAATCAATACCTACAGCAAATTAGTGAGATCATTTATTGACAAGGTTGGAACATTATTCATCTTCCTGTTTGTGCTTTTATACGTCAGAAGTTGTAAGAGTTAAATAATCTTTAATGCTCTTCTATGACACACCCATATTCTTTCATAAGACATTTTAAATGATTAAGCTGTACAATTTGTGTTATGCATTTCTGATTTAGTGTCAGTGCAGCTGAATATAATACAAAATACTGTTGACTTCAAACTATTGAGTCATTATATAAAAAAATAAGTTTAATATAAAATTAAATGGTTCATTAATAAACATTAAAATGTTAAATATTAGAACGTATAAATGTGCTATGAATAATAGTTCAATTTTAAATATGTGTTTGCTGATTATTACAACTTCTGTCAGCATGTGAGTGAAATTAGTCGTCACCGTGTGTGATTGATAGTCAAAACCATCAGTTTCACATTCTTTGTAGAATGTATAGAATTTATGCATGATGCTTGGGGGACTCCTGGGGAGATGTTTTTCAGATTGGCTGATCTGATGTTGGGAAATTCACTTGGTCTTGTCCCGTGATGGCAACCCCACAGGCAACCAAAAACTGCTATCAACTGCTCCTTTTAGTTAATGAATGACCTGTTAATGAGGGCACTTTTGTCATGTCCAAAACATCCAGGGGGCTCCCACAATTTATCTCCACATTACTCTTCCAGGGATTTGAAAAGGTCACAAAATGCTCAAAAAAAGGGGAATTTTCTCCATCTGAAGCAGAATATTAGTGATACCTCTTGGTGTTAAATAATGTAGTTAGATTTAGTTTTAATGAAATGCAGGGTAAGTTTGGTAAATGTTTTGTGTGTGTAACAGATCTAGGGGTTGTCTTACAAAACTTCTCTTTAATATTAATGGAGCTATTAACTACGGGGACTTACATCTCCCCTTTCCTATAAAGAAGGCAATGCACAAGTATTAATGAATAAAGTACTGCGTTTAATGAATGAAACCTTTTACTGATAGCTTCAGGATCAGGAACAAATGGATTACAGATCATACGAGAGAATAAACTTCCACTTGCCCATTCAGATGTCACAGACCCAATCCGTTTAAAATATAAATAAGGATTTCATTTGAGTTGACTGAAATCGTTTGATTGATAAAGAAAAGATTTTAAAAAAGTGAGTTTTTTTTTTTTTTTTTCCAGGTAGCCTGCAATATAATGCGCTTGTGTATGTAGCGCTTCATTTGAAAGAGGAAGTACGGAAGTAAATATTTATTACTATTTCCTCATAGACTCGGATTTTCCCTGATGATGGATACAACAGGTATAAATTCGCGTAAGCACTGCAGGAAAACTATAAAAGTCAGGCCCGACTCTACCTGAGCACTAAACGTGAGCATCACTGCGAGTTTTAATAATAAAGCCTGAACAAATTATGAGGGTAAGTAGAAAAATGTTTTATGTAGGCTAAGTAGATACATGTTTTACAAAGTAATGTATATCTTAATCTATAAAAAAAATTGTTTTTCTGTAGGCCTATAAATAAATAGTTTTTTGCACTCTGCCTATAGCTTATTTATTTATCTGTTTATTATTTCCTTTGCAGTCTCCGCTGTTTTTTGGAATATTTTTCTTCTTCTTGTCGGAGAACATCGTGAAAGGAAAGAATTTGGGGTGTTTCGGTGAATGCGAGCATGGGTTCAGCAGGATTCACAACAAGCTGCTTCAGTCTCTGCAGGCGCACAGACACCAGCGCCTCGGTCCCGTCCGACACACGGCGAGCTCCTGCGAGGAGTTCACTCGGTCCTCATCAGCAGCGCTCAGACACCGCTCACTGTCCCCCTGGCGGATAAGGTAGATACAGCTCTCCAAATCACGCATTTTAACAAGAAATCAGAAACTCAACAGCAAATTTACCCTACATATAATCTTAAACATTTAATATAAATGTCTGACTATTTTGCAGTAAACTTCAAATATGTTTTTGAAACATACGTTCATAAATATGAATTAATATTATATCGTCGTTTTTATTAGATTACGTAATTTTCAGTGCTTCATGCGCTGCGTAGTTGCCTCATAAAAGAGTTTTCTCTAATTTATTTATTTATTTTTGCTTCAAAAGAAAGTTTGTAATGTTGCATTTAACCCTGAAGCTGGTTATGTGTGTATATTTATTTTGGAAAATAATGGAACCAAGAACCAAGGCTGTTGAAAGCATTATGAGGCATCTTTAGTAGTGTTTAAATATTAATACAAAATCATAAAATAAAACAAGTGTGTAAATTTAATATCTATTTAACCAGTGTTAGAGACTTCATGCATGACTAATGTATCTGTATCTCTTGTATTTTCAGAACTGTGGAAAATACAGATATGTACCCTTCAAATTACGAGGAGGCAGAGTGTCTGTGTGATGGATGCATCATTAACGGGGTTGAAGATAAAACCTACAACTCTGTTCCTGTGAAGCAAACTCACTTATTCCTGAAGAAGGTTCCTTGCCCATCTGACCCGAAAAAATACTCCTTAGAGTATAAACTTGTGTCGGTGACTGTAGGCTGTACCTGTGCGGTTCCTCAGCAGTAAGAGAGGATAATACTATATAGACCAAAATTGTAGAGATGAGTCTCATGTACCATGTCGTGTTTGTTTTAAAATGCAGTTTTTGATAAGGTACTTACATTGTTTGATATGCTTATATGTATAAGCTGAAAGGTTGCATGTGTCACATGGTTTATGTTTTAAGCTTACAAACAAACAAAATCTTTCTTGAAAGGAAGATTTATTTGTATTATTGTGAAACACTACTTTGTTTAGGGTTTATTTATTTATATTATAATAACTTATTTACTATTTATTTAACTGTTATGTATATTATGCCTAATGTGTCAACTTTTGACCTTGCGCCTACCTGTCCTTGTTTAAATCAGGTGTGAAATTCAGATCTGTCAGTGACAGGAATGGTTATATTAAGTTTGTTTCAGTGATAACCATAAAATGCATTAGAATGTTTTTTTTTCTCAACTTTGCATTTTGTCCAAATGGTATTATGTTCATATTGTGTAAAAGATATAAAATAAAGTTTATGCTGATCTTCACTCATTCATTTGTCCATATAAATTGTCCATTTGTCCAAAAAAATTAAATTAAAATTAAATTTAAATTTAAATTTCAAATGCATCTGAATCATTTCACCACAGAATGAATGAATGAATAAATAAAAGCATTCTTCTAATTACTGTAAATATATAGCCCACACACACACACACATATATATATATATGTCACATTAAAGTATTTATACATTATGGTAGCATTTGTTTTAGTGCCTTTGTTCAGAAGTATAAGCATTTACTGATATTGAAAAATGTAGATGATAATTGTCATATAAATGACTGGCGATGTAACAGAGAGAGAGCGAGAGAGAATGGCTTTTAATTTGTTGGACGCTGTGGGACTTTTATTTTGAAAGGCTTCTACCGTATTTACGTTAAAGCATTGCGGCAAAGTATTTGTAGACAACACATTGCAGTGTGGAATAAAATGACCACAGCACTAATAAAGTCTCTCAGTATATTAACAAAACCTATTCGAGGTAAGAAAGAATATATTACAGTCGTGGTAAAAAGTGTTAAAGCACAATTTTCTCTGTTGTTGGCTAAATTCAGTCAGTCTAGTCTGGCAGAAGCATGTTAACAGAAAAATATATATTGTTATAATTTTCTCATCCTCATGTGGTTTCAAAAGTGTATGACTTTCTATCTTTAGATGTCAGGCAGATATTTAGGTACTGGCAGCCTCGGCTCACTCTTAACTTTCAGTGTATATTTTTCCATGCATTAACAATTGAATGGTGACTGTCATTCTGCTCAACGTTTAATTTTCTGCTTCACAGAAGAAAGAAAGTAATGTAGATTTGTGTGATGTTTATGTTTTGCACATTTTTTTAAAATAGTAATTGTATGCAATGATGGATGCACTCTCTTTTCTAGAGGCTCAGCTGAGCGATGGTCAAAGCACACATACAACACTTGTGTCGGCTCTCCAGAGGAACCTGTCAGAGCTTCAGGAGCACATGTCTGGGGGTGAAGAGTTGGAGGAGGCCCGACACCTTCTGGAGGAGGTCAGAAGAGACATCACATGGATCTGCAGTGATACGGATGACCTAACCTGGAGCTTTGTCCAGGAATGTCTTATCTTATTGCTTTGCCTGGCACGTCACCTCAACCGCCTCCTGGAAGCCTTTCACCAGAATCCTGCTGCACCAAACCCTGCGACCCCTGAAGCAGCTCCACCGCTTCCTCCAGATGTTCTCAGTGTGGCCCAGCAAAAGACACTGGGCACTGTTTTGCAGTTTGTGGTCACACTGGGTGTCTGCCCATATTTATCTCCTGGTGTTGGGGTGGCCCTGGGGCTGCGGTCAGCGTTTGGGGCAGCAGTTGAGGGGGCAGTCCGACACGATGTGGCCCCTACGGGGGAACGGCGTCTACTTATCACCACTAATGTGCTGCTGGAGGTGTCTGCACTGTCATCACTAGCAACTGCTGTGTTTACACGCCATTTGGGTGATATCATGGCAGCTCTGTGTCAGTTAGCATATCGACCCCAGCACCCTGAAGGAGATGGTACAAAGAGCAATAAGGTAAAAATACACTAATATTTAATCCTTTTTTGACTATATTATACAAGTGATATCCTATAGTCTCACTTTAGGTCTGGGGTTTCTAAAGCCATGGAAAGTCTGGATTTATCAGCGAAATTTAAAACTGTTCCAAGACTGGAACTGTAATGAAAAAAGTTATGTAACAAAAATTATTTTTAATAGTTTTAGTTAATCCTGAATTAGAAATATATATTGATGAACGTTTATAAACCTATATAAAAAGATTAAAAAAAAGAAAGTTAGAAATGTTGGCATGGCAACTAACTGAAATAAAATAAGTTTATGTTAAAGTACAAAAATGGCTAAAACAGAAAAAATAAAATATAAGCTAAATAGTAAATATAAAAATAATAAAAATGACAAAAGCACATACCAAAATTAAACTTAAACTAAACCAAAAATAAAATTAAACTAAAACTATTGCAAATCTTTTTGTTAATTGAAATAAAGATTAAATAATATAAAAATATAAATTTTAGTTGAAAAACTGAAATGAAAGTGAGAAATGTTGCATTGGCAACTAATTTAATAAAAAAAGTGATCATTATCAAAATGATCAAAACTAAAACTGAAATAAAAATAAATTAAGGCTAAATAGAAAAAAATGCTAATAAAAATGACACAAAAATGAATGAAACGAACTAAAAATAAAAACTGAAATTATAAAAATGAAAGCTAGTTCAAAATATAAATAAATACTATAATAGTATATAAATATTACTAAAATAACAAAAAAATCATTGGTAATTCAAAAAAGTAGAGTTGCAGATCCTGTTGGTCACTCTTTCATGTTTCATGTTGGCCAAAGCTAAATGTTTAACCATTTCGGCCTTGCTAATATACCACAGGGGTTGACGGTAGAGGAGCGCAAGTCCTGCAAAGAAGCACTCCACAATCTTCTTGGGAAAGTGTATCAACCAATCGTCATCAAAGAGCTGCTTGTTCTGCAAGGGGGTCCTAAACAGGTGTGTTTTGCCCACTATCTTTCTGTATACTTTTCTGATGTGTTTGAATGTCATGTGTAATCTGTGATTTGCTGTAGGCTTCATCGGGTTCCAGAGGTGGATGTGCTGGACGGGGAGGCAAGGCTCTAACCCAGGCTCCCCCGTGGCTGAGGCGACTGTGTGGACAGTTGCTGTCTGACAGGTTAATGCAACCACAAGGCGTCCAGGCAGTGGTGAGGGCCATCCTAGAGGGCACCGGAGGTAAGGCTGAATTTAGCAAAGAGGTCAGATGGCTTCAGGCAAACATGTGAGTTTGTCATTTCAACATCTGAAAAGGTGTTTGAGGGAATGGGATCAAGTTTACAATACAACTTTTTAGCATTTTTTGAGTAAATATTGTTTATAATAAGTTTTTTATTAAAATTCAGGATTTTTTTGTTTGTTATTATTAATTTAAATTATTAATAAGAGCATTATACTAGCCATTTATTGTGTTACGGACCTCAAAACCTATTTCAACACTCATTCAGTAATGCAACCCTAATATAGTATATATTATATTTATAGTATATTTACTATATATAGTATACTTTTGTTATTTGTTATAAATTTGTTGTAAATGCAAATGTTTTTAAAACATTTAAAATGTCTATAAATTCCCTTTTATTTACTTTTTTAATCATTTATGACTGTTAGATATAATTGGTAACCTATTTGTCCTTAATGCCTTGTGCATGATTATAAATACATTTATAAATACATTGCCACCTGTGTTCCTGCTCAGATTTTTGTTGTCCACAAATTTTAATGAAATGCAGTATCCTGGAACTGTGTCCTGTTTCCTACAACAATTACCCCCAGGGTAGGTTCCTGGGTCAGAATGGATAGAACTAAAAATAGGATTGATGAACTAAAAATAGGAGACATGGGGCAAGTGTGTTTTGCATATTCTATAAATAGCACAGTGACAGCAGATTCAGCCAAGTTATGGAATACCTTTTTTGAATGGTGGTGGAAAACGTGCATTTTCATCTAGTACATAACTAAAAATTCCCAATGTGTTTCCAGTGGGTTTATCATGCCAAGGGGGTGCCATTCTTTTTTTTGCTGTTCTTTCAGTCATGTTTATCTGTTTCACATTTCTGACCAGCAGGTTGCGAGTCTGACTGGAGGAAATGTGATGCTGTGGCCAAGATCCTTGCCGTCTGTCCACAGCAGTCGCTCTCTGCTGAGAGTTATTACAGTCAAGTGTGTCCACAGGTAAATAAGTGTTCAATTATTACAGTCAAAAGAGGGAGATTATTGCCATAACAGTGATTTAGAGTTTTGTTTGGTCTGCAAAAAGATAGTAATAGTCATATAATAACAAAAGTAAGAGTGTATTGTCATCTTTTTCCTAAAAACCTATACAGAATGTTTAAAATTGACTCTAATCATAGGATGTAATGTCACTGGATTTAGGTTCTGGAGCTTCTGCATTTCAAAGACAAGCTGACTGCACAGCAGTTCCAGAGAGTGGCCACCAGGGCAGCGCTCATCATGGTCCAAGATCGGCCTGAGTTTGCACAGCGATTCCTGCTCTTTCCTCTTCTCTCCTCCCTTCATCGCTGTGCACAGGGAACTGGTTAGTGGGTTTGTTAGCAGGATAATTTAGGTTATTATGCTCTGACTGATTGATAAAGTTGCATCAAGTTGCATGCTGATGTATGTCTCAATACACAAGTATAAAATAATTTTAGATGCAAAGCAAAATTAACTGATAAGCTTTTGCAGGAGATAACTTATCCCAGGATGCAGTGGAGGAATGGGAGCTGACACGGTGTATTGAGGATGTATATAAAGTAAGCAAAGCATTCTGTATTGTTTAAGCACCATATCATCAATTATATAAAAAAACAATAAACTGCAATATCATCATTTACATAAGAGTGTTATTTCATTCTGGTCAGATTTGTGTGGTGGGAAACAGTCCATCAGAAGTGCTGCTGAAAGCTCTAGCAGATGTCATCTCAACACTGTTCAGCCTCTTTTGCTTCACCAAACAGAATGTCTCTCATTTACGGTCAGTGTGTATTCTGAATTTTCTGTCAATTTTTCTGAAGTATTTATAAAAGGTTATATGTTTGGACTAAAAGTGGTTGTTCCCTATAGCACATCCTGTCAGGAGATCTTGATATGGTTCCTGTCTCACTCAGAGCATTCAGTAGCTCTTTCGCAGCTGAAACATCTGTGTGGACTGCTGGGAGAAGTGAGTGGAGTCCGACACGGATTTCAATTCTCACCTGGCAGTGAAGGAGGGGCCAGACTTACAGTCAGAGACTCTATCAGGTATTATTAACTGAGAACCCAACAATAATTATGTACTGTTTTGTAGAAAATTGTAATATAAGAGTCAAGCTATAGCAATTAGCTAAATGACCCTTTTGTCAACTCCAAAATAAACAGAGAGCTTTGAAATGAAGAATGCATGTTTTAAATGCTTTGTGATGAATTTGGATTTCAGTAACTTCATGTGCATCTCATTTGCTTTCATTAAATTAAGCATGAATTGCAGTATATCAGTATAATATCAACCATCAGCTATCCTGATTTTCCGTCTCCAAAATGTGGGGTTAGCAAGTTATTTTTAATACTTCTGTAATATGCATAATACTTTTATGCACCAAATCAGCATATTAGAATGTTTTCTGAAGGAATTTGTGACACTGAAGACTGGAGTAATGGCTGCTGAAAATTCAGCTTTGCCGTCACAGGAATAAATTGAATTTTAAAATATATTAAAATAGAAAACAGTGATTTTAAAATGTTAAAATATTTCACAAATTTTTTTATTGTATTTTTATTTATTAAAATAAATGCAGCCTTGTATCAAATCATTACCTGTCTCTCTTTCTGTGTGTTTTGGCAGTGATGAAGATGACGCCCTGTATGAGAAGGTCTCAGGTGAGCAGTGGAGAGTGCAGTGTCTGGTGCAGTTACTGGAAGAGATGAAGGACAGTGACCTGCCTGGAGAGTTTTTTCTACTGCTGCTGCAGGTGCTGACCTTTGCCAGTTTGTTTGAGCTTGATGGTTTCCAATATAGCTCAATATTCAGAGCTGCTGCTCTAAACTATAACACATACGATAAATAAAGGTCCTAAAGATGTTTTTACGACTCTAAAGCAAAAACTGAGGCTTCAAGAATGCTTCAAAATGTAGAGATTTAAAAGAACTTTTAGACTTAAGTATTATCTTCTGCTTGCCCCAAAGATTTAGAAATTTCCTTTTCAGAATTCTCTAAATAATTTGCATTTTGTGGATGCTGTGAAAGTGGTTTAAATTTGAAAGTGGATGCTGAGATCATCAGATTTTTTTAGCATGCTACACTTTAGGTGGTGAAACTTGTCTGTTTCGTGCTGTTTCCAGGATTTAACGGCTGTGGCTGCTGAGCAGGAAGAGGTTGAGCAGGAAGTGGACACCTCATCTATGACCCTGCTGGAGTTAGAGCAGCACCTGCTGAGGCGTGTGAGTGGACATGGACAGAGACTGGCTCTGCTGCAGGTGCTGGCCCTCATGTGTGAAGGTCTTCCATACACACAGCTGCTACGCAAGCCCACTCAGGTGTGATATAGAAGAAATCATGCATACAATGTATGTGAAATAGTTCCCTCTCTTCTCTTCCTTCAAAATCTTTTAAGCTGTTTTATCATTTCATATTTGCTGCTCTTTTTCGACTGAGGTTTTAATAGGGGAAACATGGGCCATCTAAAAATAAAGCACATCATCTCCTGGCCAGATCTGTTCCATTTAACTTGCAACAAAGAATATCTTCTCTTTGAGGGTTATTTAGGACACGAGTATGAGACTCTATTGGCACAGTTGTGCTGTATCATCAGCTGTGCTATTTTATGTAGTGATACTAGTGTCAGAGAAGGTGTGACATTTATATGCCAGCAATACATTTCTCTTTCTGCATACAGGTGGTTGGGTTCATAGTATCTATGCTGCAGAGGGCATGTGTTAGTCTGGAGCGTGGCACCGACAGCCCAGTGGAGAGTCAGACTCTCAGTATGGGAATGGGGCTTGTGGCCACTCTACTTTCTGGAGCTGCTGAGGTAGTGTATTAGGTAGTGCTGTCTTTTGCTCACTCTGTTGTGAGAGCTTTTCTAGCAAAATTCTGTTTGCTGCATTTTTGGATAGCTGACATCTTGCAGTTTAATCCTGCAATTTAGTCCAGCAGTGTGACATACTACAAAATTATTTTTAACAAAAATGTTCTATTTTTGTGTAGTTATTACATACATATTTTTTATGACCTCATATTAATTGAGCGATGACATTTTAAAAATTTGTTATTTGTTAAAAATCAGTATTTGCATAAAATTTGAAAGGTGATTCAAAAATGTAAAAGAAACACTTAAAGTATTTACTTATATAGAGTTATTTTTTGGTTAATTTTGTGTGATTAATTACGTAAGAAATGCAAAAAGGCAAAATAAAAAATAAATTTAAAATATAATTAATTAATCAGCATATTATTTAATTAATATGGTTTAAAAATTGCAATAAATTGACAGTCTAAATTTATGTGCAAATTTTAAATTAAAATTTTGATTAACACCAGCATTCTCTATTCTTTTTCTTATTCTATCTACTTGTTTTCTTTTTTTATTATAAAAAAATAAAAATAAATAAATAAAAAACATGCTACGTGTACTGCATTAGACTAACCGAGACTTGTCATAGAACTTACATATTATTGCTCTTTTGTTGGTTTTGATTGCTTCTATTGTCCTCATTTGTAAAAGCATCTGCTAAATGACTAAACGTAAATGATGTTGGAAAAAAATGTTTGTGGACATTTTATTTATTATTTATTACTAATTTGTACCTGTGTATATTTTCTTTCAGCTCACTGCAGTTGATTATTCATCAATGGGTGAACTGTTGCCCCACCTTGAGCAGATTTCCCAGCAGCACCCAGAGCCAGTCATTCAGGAGCTGGCGTCCGATCTGAGTGCCACTATTGCCACACATGGGGCTTATCGCCCTAAAACTGTCCCCAAAACAGCCACCCAACACAGTACTACACACAGTCCTACTCAACCTGCAGGCTACAGTTCAAACTCACTCCCAGCTAGTAAACAGTCATCTAGAGCTCCTTCCAGACAACAGGACCCCTCACAACCAATCTCACATCCCAAACATACAACAGACTCTGGTGTAACACCCAAAGTTAATAACAATCAGACAACTGGAGGAATACCCAATTGTGGTATTTCTGAACCCTCATCAAGTAAAGCTTTCTCTGAGTGCCTGCTGGAGGCCTATGACCCGGATGTGCCCACTCGAGCTATAGCTCTGCGTTCACTGACCTGCTCTGTCAGAGATGGAGACAAAGAGGCATTGCAGAACAAGGACAAACTACTAATAGTAAGTGAGAAATATATATATAATATAAAATATTTATTTATTCTATGTGTACCATTTCCAGTTCATCTATCACTGTTTATTCTAAATGGCTAGTGAATTTTCTTTACATTTACAGTAGGTTATAAAATATTTCCCCTTGAGTGTTTTTTTTTAGTTCTAGAGTTGCGCTTTGATGCAAGTGATCAATATAGTATCTGATAAACACTTATTCTCCCAGTATGCATTATTCTCTCTGATGCTAAAAGCCAGGTGTCACGTACACATCTCTCCTGGGGTTTGCGTAGACTCTTCCCTTGGTGACACTGTTTATATGAGCCAGTGATTTTTAATGTTTCTCGTTCTACTGTGTGCTGTTTCTGAGGGTGGGTGAGACCATGAGGTTTAGACCATGTTTTATAAATGAGGTGGGATGTTTGGTGTGTAAAACCTCTTGCTTGAGGGCACCTGAAGACTCTCATGGGATCTAGTTATGATGAGCGGCTTTCTGCAGTGTCTCATCTAATATTCTCTGTAATAATAGCCTCTTCTTTGTCCATCGCTTCATGAATACAACCAATCACACATAAGCACGGACACAAGCGTCACAACAGTGACAACACCCAGTAATCCAGTAATATATGTGTACCTCTGGGAAGTCGATTAAGGTTTTTGTAACCTTTTGATGCATTTTTTGTTCTGTTTTTTGATCTGTTTTTACATTTTTTTTGATTGAGATTGAGTTAACACATTTTGGTAATTTTTTAATTCTCTCTTTGAAGTCATACCACTTCACCTCACGTGAACTCATTTAAATCTCCTAAATTCGGAGGCCATAGACATGTTTTAATTTGCATTACTGTAAACGTGCTGAGAGCCGAGCTAATGGCTCCTTGAAAAACTGTCAGCGATAAGACTAAGGAATTAATTAACTCTAAGCCCTAATTCTTTGCTCAGCTTTCAGTGAATTATTTCAATGTGTTGCAGCTCTTTCTGGAAAACCTGGAACATGAAGACTCCTTTGTGTATCTGTCTGCCATTCAAGGTAATTCATTCATTAGTTTAAGAAAGAAATCAACCTAAACTCAACAAAATATGACAATCACATCTGCATTTGCCTAATTTCTTTTTCATGACTATTGATGTTGTTTTTAATTAATATCAAATTTAGATTTATTTGTAGTTGTGATAGTACATAATAGAACAGCTTGGTTGAATGACTTTGTTGTAAATGGAGGCGTAAAGCACAGACATTACATTGACCTGATTTACTTTGCCAGCAGAACTCACTGTCAGCTTTACCTCGGCACATTATAATATGTGTTCAGCTCCCACGTTACTCATTCTTAAAGAATACAGACATTCAGTTAAACCTTTCACTTGTTAAATGACCAGACTTTTGCTTTGCCATAATAAATAGACACAGCGTCCATTTCCTGAGCTCATCAAAGTAGTCATTATGGTAGTTCTTATGATATTTTCAGTTGAATCTGAATAGAATTTAGTATGTACTAAATTACTAATAATTATTTATTTCTTTGTTTTATATACACTACCGTTCAAAAGTTTTAGATCAGTAAGACTTGTAATGTTTTTTAAAGAAGTCTCTTATGCTCATCAAGGCTGCATTTATTTGATCAAAAATACAGAAAAAAACAGTAATCTTGCAAAATGTTATTACAATATAAAATAATGGTTTCTATTTTAATATACTTTAAAGTATAATTTATTTCTGTTATGCAAAGCTGAATTTTCATCAGCCATTACTCCAGTCTAAAGTGTCACATGATCCTTCAGAAATCATTCTAATATGCTGATTTATTATTAGAATTATCAATGTTGGCAACAGTTGTGCTGCCAAATATTTTTTTGGAAACTGCGATACTTTTTTAATGATTCTTTGAATAAAAAGTTTAAAAGAACAGCATTTATTCAAAATATAAATCTTTTCTAACAATATAAATCTTTGCTATCACTTCTTATCAATTTAACACATCCTTGCTGAATAAAAGGTTTAATTTCTTTCAAAAAAAAAAAAAAGAAAGAATAAAAATTTACTGACCCCAAACTTTTGAATGGTAGTGTATATTGTTAGAAAAGAATTCTATTATAAATAAATGCTCTTCTTTTTAACTTTTTATTCATCAAAGAATCCTGAGAAAAAAGTATCACAGGTTCCAAAAAAATATTAAGCAGCAGTTTCCAGCACTGATAATAAATCAGCATATTAGAATGATTTCTGAAGGATCATGTGACACTTTAGACTGGAGTAATGGCTGATGGAAATTCAGCTTTGCATCACAGAAAAAAATTATAATTTAAAGTATATTAAAATAGAAACCATTATTTTATATTGTAATAACATTTTGCAAGATTACTGTTTTATTCTGTATTTTTGATCAAATAAATGCAGCCTTGATGAGCATAAGAGACTTCTTTAAAAAACATCACAAGTCTTACTGATCTAAAACTTTTGAACGGTAGTGTATACGACCATTCAGAAGTTTTGAGTTTTTTTGGATAGACATATTAAATTGATCAAAATTGAAATTTCATTTCAGATAAATGCAGTTCTTTTGAAGATTCTGTTCATTAAAGAATTCCAAAAAAAGTATGATGGTTTACACAAATATATCAAGCAGAACACATGTTTGTAACTGATAATAATAAGCAATGTCTCCTGAGCAGCAAATCAGCATATTAGAATGATTTCTGAAGGATCACGTGACACTGAAGACTGGAGTAATGGTGCTGAATTTAGCTTTGCCACCACAGGAATAAATTACATTTGAAAATATATTAAAATACAAAACAGTTATTTTAAATTGTAATAAATAAAATATAAGTAAAATATTTCAGAAAATTGCTGTTTTTGCTGTATTGTGATCAGATAAATGCAGCCTTGGTGATCATAAGAGACTTCTTCTAAAAATATAAATATTTCTTCCCGACCTCAGACTTTTGAACAGTAGTGCATATTGATCAGCAGTTGTGGAGGATTTTCTTTGTATATGTGTCTTTCTCAGAAATTACTGGATCAATCTCAGGTTATTTTAAGAACAGCCTTGGGATTTATAAGAACGTTGTTTCTGGGCCAGCAAACAGATTTAGAGTGATCTATTTTGGGTTGATTAGCTAAACCAGCTCTGTTTGCAACCAATGTGATCTTACCTCTTGTCCATAAATAGTCATACAGGACCTTCTCGACCCATTTTAGCCCTATTGAGGAATAGCTGAGTTAAGGTTTTAATGCTCTGGCAGCCTGATGTGGTTTTTATTCATCCAGTCTTAAAGAGGATCTGTCAGACCGTTCAGACTTTTTTTTTTTTTTTTTTCAAAGCTGTTGTTTCTTTTTTCTGTTTCAGGGTTGGCAGTGTTGGCTGACTCTTTTTCTGAGCAGATTCTGCAGAGACTGCTGGGAGAGTATCAGACCGGGGCGACTGTCGGTTCCCCCAAAAGGGAACGCTCCCTAGAGACACGCCTCAAAGTGGGCGAGGTTTTAATGAGAGCCAGCAGGGCCATGGGTGAGCACAGTCACTGTCTGTAGTCTTTCTTTTTTCTGTTTCTTTCTTTCAGGATACTCTCTTTTAATAAACATGCTCCATTTCAGGACCTGTTTGTCAGATCTGGGCAGTGCCGTATCCTCAGCACAAGTGTGTGGTTATTCATTGTGTCTTGAGATCATTCAGTCTGGGTCTGAGACATGCCGTCTTGGCCCGGCTCCTTAACGCTAACAGACCGAGCTCTGAAAAAGCCCAACAGCTGCTACAGTCCGCTGAAACCGCACAATGAGTCTCACAGCTCTCTGTCACATTCATAGCGCCTTCACACACAGCAGGGGGCATTACACACTTCACCCGCTCACTTGAGCTCAATTTACATTTTCAACCCATGAGTATTGTCTAATGGGACACTGATTTTTAATCCCAAAATCCTTGTTTTTGTAATAACTAAATATCTAACAACAACATGCTGTTTCATAACATACACATCTAGTCTGTAATTTAAAAAATCCTTTTCCTGCATAAATGTGCCTCTGGTTTCTAATTAAACATGTCACTTAATAAGGGGCTTGGACAGATGGCCACAGTTAACAAGAAGCACTGGATCAAAGAAGTGTATGTTACACACTTTCTTGCCCCTTTCTTTTTCCTCCCCTCAGACACTTTTTTTTTTTTTTCTCTCGTACATCTAGTCCACAGTAGCCATTAAGCTCTTTTGATTGGTTTAGAGGATTGGTCAGCTGAAGAAGTGGACATTCATGTCTGAATAGGTCCTGGCTCATGGGTTCTGGAAGGATTTGTAGAGTTTGAATGATATCTCAAACAGAGCAAGAAAAATCAGCTGTGGGTAGCAAGACCCTCTGGACCCACCTAGCAGCCATTTTAATTGCTTTTGTCTTTATTTTTTCTTTTTTATCCTTATTAATTTCCTATAAAAATGCTAATTCCTCTTACACTAATACCTATTAGTGTGAGGATTTTTTTTTTTTATCAGAGTCTTTTTCATATAAGCCAAAAAATCAAATTTTAGTGACTTTGCTCATGCTGAAGGAACGTGCTTTGGGCTTTCTCAGACTTTCACACCGAGATGGAGAGATTGGAAGAGGAGTGGCGACTTCAGATTTGTTGTTTGTGTGTGTTTGATGTGTGTTCAGACTGGAGCTTTCATCCAGTGCACTGTATATGTGGTATAAGAAAGAATTAGTTTTGTTTGTCTTTATATATGTGTAAATATCTGTACAAATAAAGAAATCTTGTCATTAATCTTTTAGGTGATCTTGCTCCCCACTATGGCCGCCCTCTGATTGGTGTGTTCCTGAGTGGCACACGAGATGAGGACAGTAGTGTGCGTGCCAGCAGCCTCTCTAATTTGGGTGAACTCTGTCAACGTCTCAACTTTTCCCTTGGACCACTGGCACAAGAGGTAGTACCACTCTAGAATTCAAAACCTAAAAGTCAAGACAACCAGTCAAGCTGATGAAAAGCTGATTCTGTATGTCATGTAGTCTGTAATTAGTTATTTTTAAGCAGACCCCCAAGGCTGCTTCTAGTCTGATGTCATTGTTCTCTTAACTCTGCACAGCCGTGTGTGTGTGTGTGTGTGTGTGTGTACACGTACATCTCTCTACACAAGATTACCACGTCTAGTGCTGAGATCGGAATTTCTGCTAGTGCAGTTGGGTGATAGATGGATGAACCTGAACTGCGTCAATTTCACTGATTTACTCTTTAAAATCAATATATTGACTACAAATCTTAATGTAGCAATCGATTATTCATGCTCAAATTTAAAATAGCACTGTCCCATTTTTAGAATCTTTACATTTCAGAATTATAACATTTTATTTTTTAGAATATTATTTTTAGAATTTAAATTTAAATTCTAAATGTTTACAATTTAAAACTGAAAGCAGTGACAATATTTGCATACTGAATTATGTTTGGTTTTCTTTCTTGAATTCATTTGCATTCTAAACTGATTTTTTTAAATAGTGACTTAACTATTTATAGCCTCCTGTAAAAGTGGCATTGTGTGTTGATTCTCATACACAGCCAACAGAAAACCAGAAGAAAAATAATGATTTTTATTCATTTTTAAAATCCCAAGATTTTTAGTCTTTTACTCTGCCTATTTTCAGTGGCTGATGCAAACGTATTTGTATAGTTCACAATACAATTGACTCTTGTGATCTGGTTAATTTGTTGAATAGTTCTTTTTTCATAATGGACATTCATAAATGAAACATACCCAAATAAATCAGAATTTAATCAAATCGATTTGAGAGCTTGTGAATCTGAATCAAATCAATCTGTATGGATACCCAGCCATAAAGTACCATGCAACTATTTTTATGCAGCAAAGCATAAATGCTTACCTGAGACTATAGCAATATACTTTTGCTGCCCTGCAATCATTGATATTTCCTTTAGTAAATGCAGGTCTAGTATTCTTGTGCCAATATGTGAAATGTGAGAGTTCTTTGCACAGTTGGAAAGCAGTCTGTTTATTTTTTCAGTGCTTGTACATATGGTTGTTGAGAAAATCTACTGTAAGCGGCTGAGCTGCAGCAGTGGTCTAGAGATCTTCATGAATAAGCATCTCTGTCAGTGTGACTAACTGGGCTGCTTATTCATGAAAGAGCCCGTCTGCAACAGGCTGTTCTCCACCGTCTTGACGATTAGCCTCCTGCAAACCCGTGTGCATGTGTATAGACATTAATCGACCCGCTGCATTGACATTAAGATCAACTAGTGCAGCGTTGCAGATCTTTGCGGCCTGTGTACGTCGTTTGTATTTGACCTCTGTTTGTGTGCTGGTTCCTGCAGCTGAGCACATGTCTCACCGCCTTGATAAAGACGGACAAAGAAGCAGAGGTTCGAAGAGCTGCGGTCCACGTCATTGCTCTGGTTCTTAGGGGCCTTAGTGATAAAACCACTCAGGTGAGTGTATTTGTGATCATTTGTTCATGTAACTTGTGATTGTGCGGTTGCTGGTATTAAAGGAATATAAAAGTCTTTTGTAAAGCATTTGCATACATTTTTTTTTTAAGTAAAATTTATTAGTATTCTAAAATAAAACAAAATAAAATGTTATTTTGGGTGGGAATACTATTTGATCATTACATCACGTCTCATTCTGGTATCTGGTAATTACACCTGTGTAATTAATGTGAGTTTTAATTTTTTAATATTTATTTGGGTTGCTTTATTGATTTCCTTTTTTACAAATTCTAGGTTAAATTAAAAAAAAAAAAAAATTATATATATATATATATATATATATATATATATATATATATATATTTGTATGGTATTCTACAACATGCCACAAATACCATTTACAGCCCGTATTTACCTTTGACTATCCCTTTAAAGGTGTGAAATGAGTTCAAATTATTAATGTGCAAAGACATCCACTTTTTTTCCAGAATATTTTTGAAAACAGAAGACATTCTCTGAGTTTACAGAATATGTCTTGTGTGTGAGGTTATAGAGTAGGTTGTTAGGTCTCCCGATCTGGTGTCATCAGACCAACACACGTGTTTAGTGGGAGGAATTCTTCCAGCATCTGGACTGATGAACAGCAGCTGTAATTTTCTACCCTCTTATTTAGAGGTCCCCTGCTGTGTAAGACAACCAATGCTCTGTCTAATCATCACTATCAGCAGACACCCTTGTTCCCACGTCCCTGATCACTTTCCCAACAATGGCTTTCATTTCGGATGATAGCTCTTACAGGTCATTTGGTACATGAAGAATAAAATTAGTGCATCTAAACCATTTTTTGTTACATTTTCAGACGAAAAGGTTGTCCTAGGTCATCCAAAAATTGTCCCTGCTATGCTAGAGTGTTGTTGCCAAGACATAGTTAAAAAGTGTTGATGTCCATAACATGATCTGTGCAAGATGAAGTAATAAAGTTGAACTTTTAGGGTTAGAAGTTTGCTTTGAATCCTTTCTAAAGTGTTATGTATCACAAGTTTAGAGTTACAGCTGTAACTGCATTAACCAATAAGAGGTGTGTAACAGCTTACATGGACTACACTTCTTTACAGACTACAGTTCTGTTCTCCCATAATGCAGTGTGATAATCATATTCCAGTTAACTTATTTAAATATATTTTGTGTAATGTAATGGGGTATGAATCACAAAGGGAGATATTTGATCATTGATACCGCTAAAGTTAACCATAATGATCTTTAAACCTTGATCATGTCTTAAGATTTCATCCTAGTTGTCACATTTGTCCAGCTTTATTATTGTTAGAGAAAATTTAAACTAAACCTAAATGAACCCAAGCTTATTTTTAACAATTACATTTTTAACAAATTAAAAACAAAAAAGCAAATATTTAATGAAAATAATTATATTTTGTATTTGATACAGAAATATATTTACATTTATGCATTTAGCAGACGCTTTTATCCAAAGCGACTTACAGTGCATTCAGGCTATACATTTTTTTTTTTATCAGTATGTGTATTCCCTGGGAACTGAACCCACAACCTTTTGCGCTGATAACGCAATGCTCTACCACTGAGCCACAGGAACACTATATATTTTGTAATAATAAAAATTCCTCTAGGTAAGTATTTATTTAATTTTGTATGGAGGTTGACATAAAACGTGTCAGGCTGCTAAATCTTCTTCTGCTTTGTCTTTTTACTACTTGACTTTGCAATTTTTTTGTGTTTGTCCACATAAAACGCATCTTAAACTCCCTCTATAAACATACATGAACTGATCCCATTGACCTCAGAGCTGACTAAACTGGTCACTGCTGCTCCAAATGACCTTTTATACTTTTGAACCCCTGATTTACAGCTCCAATGTCCACCCTAGTCTTGAAATATTTGCACATGCACTTCATAGAACAGGTTTTACCAGATAGGCTCCTTGATAAATACCAGATAATGCACCTTGGCATTGGCCCGGGTGTAAAGTCATATCTGTCATCACCATCTGTTGGGTTTCCCAGGATGCAGCTTCACAAAGGTCCTTCTGGTATGAGGAACGGTTGTTACTTGGTACAGCTGTTGCAGTAAGTAATGAGATGGCTCGTCCAGGTAAACCGTAAGTCACAGCACCTGGTGTCCTTTTAGTGTGAAGTTAAAACAGCTGACTGCTCACAAAAGCGCCCTCCTGCTGTGAAGGAGAATGTCAAGAGACCATCTGCCTCGAGAGACATATACTGTACTCATTATTTTCTCTTTCTCATTTGTTCTTTTTCTCACATTGAGTTATACAGTAAAACAGTACATCTGCTTACTAAGTGTTTTTCTCTCCCCTTCTGCTTTTTCAGGTTCTTGGGGATGTTTTATTAAAGCTGTATCGGGCTCTGAAGTGGGTGGTGCAGTCGGATGCAGATGAGGTGGCCGTACTCCATGCTCAACTTGCTCTGGAGGAGCTGGATGATGTCATGAGGAGGTTCATCTTCCCTCAGCAGAAACTTGAGAAAAAGATTGTGGTACTTCCTTGAAAGCACTCCAGGACTTACATTACATAACCTTGTTATAGACAGAGGATTTCCTCTTAGATTTCCACCATCCATTAAATTTATACTTGTAGTAATTGAAAGATACATTTTCAGGGTTTTTTCTTCCCCATAATCATTTTTCACACCCATATATTCATTCTCAAACCAAAAAACCTGTCTTAGCATTGAAAAACTAGCATTGTGGCTTTTGTTATCTGGTATACTGAGGTTAGAGGGCACCAGCTGCACCACAATTTATATATCTGTGTAAAGAGCTCTAAGGTAGCTGGTTTCCACTCTTTTCTGCACTGGTGATAAAATGCCTGTTTGCTTTTTATCGAATGTTTGTGGTACATATAAAGACGGCTAGGTCATAACATCATTGTAAGATACGACAGGGCAATTAATCATTCTCCTAAATTTCCCCCCACTGCACAATGCTGAAACTTTCCATTCATGTTAACCGTCTCTATGGCTTCCTGACCTCTTGGGTCTGCACAGAAGAAGAGCTGGTTAAATACCATGTAAATACAAATTTTAGCATTTATGCTAACTCAAAATGTTAGTTTGGTCATGAGGTGCCTCTGGAATTAAATAAAAAGTGCTTATTTTTACAAAGATGGTCTAATGTGTTATTATATTATTCTGTCGTTAACAGTTTCTTTTTCTCTTTGCTAGGACTGCTTTAAAGTCAGTGTAAGTGTAAGCACGTGTCCAAACATCTGGGTTAGGTTGCAGTGCTCCAAGTTCCTGTGCTGTAAGGTAATGGAGGTGAACCAATCATTCACCTGCTAAAAGTAGTTCACACTGTTATAAAAAAAAAAAAAAAAAAAAAACACATAAAGCATTTGTGTCGGTATTGTATTAAAGTCAATATGGATGGATCTTCGCAAAAGATTGCAATGTTAAACATAGTTTACCCAAAAATTTACATTTTGCTATTATTTACTCACTCTCATGTTTTTCTAAAACTGTACGTCTTTCTTTCCTCTGTGGAATGTAAAATTAAATATTTTAAGAAATGTCTTTTGAATTTTAGAAGTCCATGGATACTAAAACTGATTGGTTACAAACATTCTTCAAAATGTCTTTTCAGAAGTCAGACATACAGATTCAGAACAACATTGGAGTGATTATATGATGGCAGAATTTTTATTTTTGGGTAAACTATCCCTTTAAGTATTTCTGAGTGAAGCAGGAAAAAATGTAGGACAGGAATTTTGGGGGCGTTCAATAACAATGGAGCCAGACTGACTAAGAGTTAGCTAAAACAAATGCTGAAGTTATTACATTTTCATTACAAAGAGATACAGGTTTTTCATTGAAATAATATGCACAGATGAAACAATAAGACCAGAAACACTCTTTTAAAATGTAAAATGTTGTCCAATCTAAAGCCAATTTAGATTTCATGTTGACCATGTTTACATGTTAACAATGAATTTTCTGTTCTGAAACTTAAATAATTAACTTAGATAATTACTAAACATTTGAATGACAAACAAAACAAAAATCAGAGGTAGTTTGTTGAACTTTGCTCTTTTTTTTGACTGTGTGTAGCACCTACAGCTCTGCAGATACTTCTGAAGGATCCCAACAATTGGATGTATTCTTGATCATTTTAGTCCAGTTTTATTTTGGATTATTTTGTGACTTTGCATCAAAAACCTCAACAGTGATTTGTGTTAAAAAAAAAACCAGAGATTATTCACTGTTTTTATTAATCACAAAGAGGAAAAAGACAATTGTTTCTGTTCACAGGCCTTCTTCAGTGTGATACAGTAAATTACCATATTGAATTGCATTATTTTGTGATTCTGTCACAATGTAATGCAGACTGCAAATAGGCATTTATTCATGGATGGAGCACTTACTCTATATATTGGTGTAAATTATATTACACCTGACAGCAAATTTCAGCTGTGTGCAAAGCATAGCGAAGTAGGGATGCTCATATTGCCTATAAATGTAATGCTTATGTTGCATCCTAAAGGCATAATAGTAGCTGTTTAATTCTAAGAGTCAGAGAGAATGGATTTTGTCCATGTTTTAATAAGTCAACTTTTAATAAGTCAATAAACTTTTTTTGTTTGTTGCACTTGTATTAAACCCATATTCAGAATGTGTTGGCTAATATAACTGATGTGTAATGGGCAGCTGCCCGGTTGGAAGTCATAAACTTTGTCTTAGTGTTTCTGCAAAGAAACCTTAAAGGCTCTTGAGGTGTCTCCTGTAATTGCTTCTCTGGTTAGGATCCAAAGACGTTTCCACAGTAAGGGGTATATCAGTGACGCCGCTGCGCAGCACTAAAGCCAGGCCGATAGAGAGTCACACTTTCACCTTCCTTCCCCACAGCCCCCATAATAACCTTCACATGACTGCTACTCAGCAATGAAAGAGCCATTACGCTAATTACTCCTCCTGCCACGCAGCAGAGTCGGCAAGAGAAAGGGCGTGAGCATGTTTTACCTGGCCGGTGAATTTCAGAGGGATCGTTTGGAAAACAGCAAGTTTTCATTGGGTGCCGGAGGAAGACACAACTGAGATAGGAATGTTTGGAGATATTGATTATTTCCAATCCTGCTGCAGTCTATCTTTCTCTTCCTTCTCTCGCAGATCTCTTCATCAGCCGGTGTTGGACCTGCAGGCTGCCAGCAGGAGGGGTGCAGGGAGGGGTGATAGATAAATAAATAACCCAATAAAGGATGCATTGAGAGGGTGTGTGTGTAGCCAAGAGAAGAGGATGCCTGCTCAAACAGTCTCGAGTCTTGTTGAAGGTTGGCTGCACTGCAGAGCAGGGGGAAAAGCACAGAGAAGGGACCTTGAAGGATTTCGGGCTGCACTGCAGAACGATGCCACTGCAGTACAGCACTGACACAGAGGCATGAGGTCCACCGGCGGACCCCCAGCCTCCTCGCACCAGGTAAGAACTTAATTTACAGCTGATATCAGAGGCCTTCATTCCTCAGGAGGAGAGGGAGGGAGAGACACAAAAAGAAGGGGAGGGAAGCAGAGGAGGAGGAGAGTAATGGTGCTGTATTTTTGGAAAAGGGATCTCCTGAATTAAGTGTGGCTGGAATAAAGATGTAGTGTGAGCAGGAGGCTGAACAAGGACGGTGCTGTGCTCCACTGTGGTGGAGAGGAGCGGAGCAGACGCCTGGCAGACACACACACCGGCTCAGAGAGAGAGAGAGAGAGAGCCCACCGTCACAGCTGCGGGGCTGGGAAGGTAAGAGACGTTTAATTCAACTTGAGTTTCATCTTGTGTCTGTATGTATTATGGGAGTGAATGAAATATGACAGTTTGAGAGCTCTATCATATGTTCATTGTATGTATGATGTGTGTGTGTGTGTGTGTGATACTAAAATTGAGAGAGTGTCAAAGCGTGGAGTTTTAGGTTGGGTGGGTGTGTTTTTGCACAAATAGGCTACTTGTGTTTGTACAAGGTACTAAAAAAAAAATCACTTCTGCGCTAAATGACTTACTATAAATGGTTATGGATAGCTTTTAGTATTGAACTCGAGAGAATGTGTGAGATTTTTAAGATACTCATATGTGTGTTTTTAGTAATCTTAGTCCTAGCGCAATAAGGCTCTCTGTTTCTTGGTACCCTCGTTAGTGCCCTGAGGCTGAGTAAATAAGTGGGCAGCAGGACGGGGTAAAACAGGAAAGTTTTAGAATTTGTGTTTTAAGGGTTGTTGCCCGATTAAGGAAAATGACGTCTGTTTAGCTTTCCATGTCATCATACAGTACAAAGACGACACAAGGGTCTGGTTAGAGTTTTGAAAAATGCTTCTGGGATTGTACAGTTTACCTGAGTCCAGAATAATAAGCAAATGTTCAAGATTCACCCCAGCACAGAATTTACAGAAGACTTGGCAAATATTGCATGCAAGTTCAATGTGTTCAACATCCAAATATGAAGTGTTTTATTAAGTTTATTTAACAGTACTAAAATTATTCTGCATATTATCCCAGCAACTTCACTATTGATAAATCAGTTTTATATAACTGAATGTGAACTGAAATCTTTGTAGGTGCCCCCTAGTGTTTTGTTTTATTGTTTTGTTTTATTTTATTTCTACATTTTCTCTAAAGCTCTCATATTTGAATGATATTGTTATTAGGGTCAGTGACAAATAATGAGAAACCATTTAAAAATCTTGTTAAAACATATGCCAAATTCTTAAAAATGTATTTTTTGTTTACATGTTGGTTGACTTTCGTCACGTGACAAAACAGCTTCCTGCTTGTTGGCTATTCCACATTTTTTTAATTAGTTTAAAAATGAACTTTAATTAGGGACATAAAGTTTTTTCCAAATATCAAGAATATTAATAATTTTATTTTTTTATTTTTTATTTTTCAATTTCATTTTTTGTTAGAATCTTTATAAAGTTACATTACCTAGACATTTTTGACTTTATATCAAAATTTAATCCAAATACTGAAAGCATTTGTCATAGAAGAGATGTATTCAAGTAATTTTTATGTGAAATGCATATTTATTGTATTTTTAATTTAAAAAAAAAGATCCAGGACACACAGAAAAAAACAACATCATGTCATTGACCCATTAACAATTTAAATGAATCAAGTGTATAAGAAACCAGCACTTCTAGTTGAAGAGCTCTGGTGCCTATGACACTATGATATGACTGTGGAGTTAGAGGTTTATAAAGTTTAAAAGTGGTTTGTATCTGGGAGTTTCAATTGATCATTATTTCAGTTGATCATTATAATTATAATGCATATTAGTACATTGTACTGGCACACTCTCAATTTACCCAAACACATCATGCTCTCCCTTCCAGCCATTCATCTCACTTCCTCTCACCTGCTGCCCTCCCTCTTCAGTTGTGGTGATTCCCAGCCCCCCTTCATTCCTCTCCCACCTCTTCCCTTTGACAGTGTCCTGTCCTGCATCCAAAAGTCCTCATTCTATCTGGACCACACCTGAGAATACAGACTATCTCAGGGCAAGAGGCTTCAGCTGGTCACCCACATACCATCCTACAATGCACCGGTGATTTCATACAGCACTTCTGGATCCTGTGTGCTGAGAATGCATGATTACACATGATCATCCCCACCATTACTCACAAGAGAAACAGACCTGAGAACAACATCCAGCAGCTTATGGAATTAAATAATTTAATAAAGGCATAACTAAGGATCTGAGATAATTGAGCTCTCATGGACTGATCTCCATCCGGGCTGTGAATATCTAATCATGACAACAGTGAGTAACCATTGACCTCTGACCTCTTTTATTTGTCGAAAGTTAAAAGATTATTAATTTTAAGTCATTATATACTGGAATACACTGTGACATCCATGGGTTACGCAGAATGCAATGCAGCAAATAAATGCATTTGCCACTAATCTTGGTTGTGCATCTTGAGTTGACGTAACAATCCTACCAAGTGATCAAAAGCTGTAGTTTGAACACCTTTCATCACACATATGGTAGTGGGTTTGTTTCCAGTGTTTGGGGACTGAGTGATGGTTAGTGTCCTGTTTTACATGGGGCTCTTCTTCACACCCTTCCCTCTGAGCTAACAAGCCTCCGGAGGAAGATTGCCTCTAATTAGGGTCAAACATAACACTCAGTATCTGCCTGCTGTCTCTATCTGACCCTCAGGGTCTATACAGTTTGTCTTTGTTCACATCACAGGAAAATGTATAGGACAAGATGAGAAAGGGATAAATCCATTACAGTGCACAGGCAATATTTGGGATTTTTGGCAGTTCTAACTCCAGATACATTGCTTAAAGTTAAATCCAAATTGCTAATATGAAAGGATCAGTTATGTATTTCTTGGAATTATATGACGTAAAACAGTTAAGTACTGGTCTGGTGCAGCTGTAAATAACTGTGGGAACAGTCAGTTACTGTGGAAGAAAAATCAACAACCACTTCAGTGGAAGTCAGCGTTATTTCTGCCACTTTTCTCCATTGCAGTGGCTGTTATGATATAAAGGCACTGAATGAAGCGGCTCTTTCTTTCATGAAAGGGGGAGCAGGAGGCAGTTGAATGAATGAAAGGGGGAGATTGTTCCCTACTCTGGGTGCCACTGATTACCTGCCAAACTCAGCCTAGCCTTTAATTAAAGTCATTAACCTGAGAGAATGAGGAAAAAAATGAGAAAGACAAAGAGAGAGAGTGACTGAGAAAGAGTTTCACATGGAGTAGTGTAGTATTCTAATAGTCGCAATGCCAGTTGTTGCCAAGTTTTAATAACTTATCATTTTTAATCATTCTGTTAATCTGTAAATTTCACAAAGCCTGTCAAATAAGTACATTTATTTTTTATTAAATAAATAAAATTATGGTTATACATCTTGGTAGTATTTGTTGCCTTTATGCAAACTGTATTGATTTTTATATATATGATTTTCATATAATATGTAGTGATAAAATATAATTATATAATAATTGGGAATAATTACATTGGGAGTTACAAACAAACTTAAAAGTAAAACATTAGATTAATGGGAATTTGGAGGTAAACGTGAAAAATCTTAATGGTTTTAAAAGTAAGATTGTGTGTGTGTGTGTATAATATATATATATATATATATACAAATTATTATACAATTATACATTATACAAAATACTAGTTGCCTAAAACTTTTGCATAATACTTATATAAGTACTATGCAAAAGGTTTAGGCAACTAGTATTTTCACCAGCTAAAAAAATTAAGTCTGTTATTTCTATCTTTTGCTGTAGTGTGTGAGTAGGAAATATCAGTTTACATTTCCACACATTCATTTTGCCATTAATTTTAATAATCCAGTGAGATTTTTGTTTGCACAAGGAGTCTGACAACAGCCAGTGCTCCACACAGAGATCTGATCTCTTCATCATCCAGTCTGTCTGGAATGACATGAATAAAACAGAACAAACTGAACTAAATCCAGAAGAACTGTGGCAACGACTCCAAGATGCTTCAAGAAACCTACCTGCAAAGCTACAGTACTATTAAAAGTTTTAGGCACTTGTGTAAAAATGCTGTAAAATGAGGATGCTGTCAAAAATAACGTCATAAATAGATTTTTTTTATCAATGAACTTCTCTTAACTAAATTAAATCAACATTTAGTGTGACCATATCCTTTGCATTTAAAGCAGCTTTTGCCCTAGGTGCACTTGCACATAGTTTTTCAGGTAGCTTTGCAGGTAGGTCTCTTGAAGCATCTTGGAGATGTTGCCACCACATATATATGTATACAATTTATTTATAAACTACTTTTTATTTATTTATTTATTTTTTTTGATTTTGAGGTAAATTATGACCCGCTCATGTCATCATGAGATTCACTCTAATCTGAAATAAAATTCTTATCAATAAAATACATTAGATCTCCCTTTGTGTCTGTCTCTGTCTACTAAGATATTTGCTAATGCTATTGATATTTAGATTTGTGCTTTTTCAAAACGGTTAAATATCACTGTTCCATTATAGAGAAATATCTGGTAGGAAAGGAGAAAAGAGGAAATGGTTTCTGTCTACCCCTAGTTATGTTATCTCTTTTTCTCTCACTTCAGATGCCCTCTCGCTTTGGCACTGCCGTGCGGATCTTCATCACCACCCTATTCGCAGCAGTGGTGCTTTTTGCCATCCTACTGGCTTATGTGACAGGTTACCAATTCATCCATACTGAGCAGCACCACCTGTCTTTTGGCTTATACGGTGCCTTTCTATCCCTCCACCTCCTCCTGCAGAGCCTCTTTGCCTACCTGGAGCACCGGCAGATGCGTGGCCCCTCCAGACCCCAGCACCTGCGGCGCACTGTGGCCCTCTGCATCGCAGCCTATCAAGAGGATCCGGATTACCTTCGCAAGTGTCTTCGGAGCATTCGCCGCATTTCTTTTCCCGGGCTTAAAGTAGTGCTGGTGGTGGATGGGAATCGGCAGGAGGATGCCTACATGATGGACATCTTCCAGGAGGTGATGGGGGGAGTGGAGCAGACAGGCTGTGTGGTGTGGAAGGGGAATTACCATTGCGACGGGGATGGGGGAGGAGGGAAAGGCTTGTTGCATGCCGAGGAGGCTGCACGGGTGGCCAGGGTGGTGCGAAGCTGGCGTTACTCCTGCATCATGCAAGAGTGGGGCGGCAAGAGGGAGGTCATGTATACAGCCTTCAAAGCACTGGGAGATACTGTGGATTACATACAGGTAAGTCTAGACCCCACTAACTACCTAAAATTAATAAAACGGAAAGAATCCTGCCTGAATAAATGTTCACACAATAATACGACTAAAATATAGTCGTATAATAGGAATAAAGAGCATCCATTCCAGACATGTTTACTTGTTGCTCTCACAAGGCCAAATGACTTAGACTTTGAAAACGTCCTAGTCATAGTCACTCTTCATAGTCTGCCATCACCTCATAGTTTCCTCAATGTCACTGTAATCTGAATCCTTGCAGAACTGAGGTCAAAGGTCAGTCTAACTACTTACCTTCACCTGTAGTCCTGAACACACCTGTGCTGTCATCAACCTTTCATTGTTCAATATATGACTGATATCTTCAGAAACAAAGATGACCTTGAAACATCTGTGAGCCAGTGTTTGTGGTGCCACTAGTTCCTTGCAACAGTCCTTGCATTGTTTTCCGACAATCATTATCAACATCAGCCTCACTTGAAAAAAGTTGTATATGAGTTGATGGTGCTGGGAAGTCTTCTAAATCATTGTATATATCTCTTGGTTTTGTTTGCAGGTATGTGATTCAGACACTGTACTTGATCCAGCATGCACCACAGAGATGCTGAAGGTTCTAGAGGAGGATCCGGAAGTGGGTGGGGTTGGAGGAGATGTTCAGGTGAGAAATTTGACTGTTTTGGTCATTTTTGTGTCACTTTAAATAACTGAGAAGTTGCTAGTTGGTACTGAGGTAGGTTTCCTCTTTATAAGGGTCTTTCGCACTGGAGGAACCTTTTCATAGTTCCTTGAACTATTAGCGGAAGTTCCTGCTTTTTGGCGTGTTCGCACCGCAGGAACTAGGAACGTACTTAGTTCTAGGAACTCCGTTTTGGGGGAACTAATTCAGCTCTTACTGCAGAGTAGGGTTGTCATAGGAGATTTAGTCAGATTTTCATGCTCGTTCAATCACGTAAACTGTACGTTTACATTCCATCTCCGTTATCACGAAACCCACGACACAAAACCAGTCCAATCACGGCATCCTCCACCGGTTGTTGATGTTTGTAAATGCCGCGAATAAAGACGTCGCTGTTGGCCGCTTCAGAGTTCTTGCTGCCAGTGCGAATCCAACCAGGAAAACAGCCCGAGGGAGAAATTGGTTCTCTAGGAACCAGCCAGCAGGGCTTACCTTAACTACACGGTGCAAAAGTGCCTATAGAACACCTACCGAGAGTTCTTTCATTGTCTCTTTCAGATTCTGAACAAGTACGACTCCTGGATCTCCTTCCTGAGCAGTGTCCGTTACTGGATGGCTTTCAATGTGGAGCGGGCCTGTCAGTCTTACTTCGGATGTGTGCAGTGCATCAGTGGACCCCTGGGAATGTACCGCAACTCTCTCCTCCAGCAGTTCCTGGAGCCCTGGTACCACCAGACCTTCCTAGGAAGCAAGTGCAGCTTCGGGGATGATCGGCACCTCACCAACCGTGTCCTCAGCTTCGGCTACAAAACCAAGTTCACGGCACGCTCACAATGCCAAACCGAAACCCCCACGCAATACCTGCGCTGGCTCAACCAGCAGACCCGCTGGAGCAAATCTTACTTTCGAGAGTGGCTCTACAACGCCCTTTGGTTCCACAAGCACAGCCTCTGGATGACCTATGAATCTGTGGTCACTGGATTCTTCCCCTTCTTTCTGGTGGCTACAGTCATCCACCTGTTCTACCGAGGCCGGTTGTGGAACATCTTGCTCTTCTTGCTAACAGTCCAGCTGGTGGGCATGGTGAAAGCCACCTATGCCTGCTTCCTGCGGGGTAGGCTTGTCATGATCTTCATGTCACTGTATTCACTACTCTACATGTCAAGCCTGCTGCCTGCTAAGATCTTTGCCCTGTTGACTATTAACAAAGCAGGTTGGGGAACATCAGGCAGGAAAAAGATTGTGGTAAACCTTATTGGGGCTGTGCCTGTGACCGTGTGGGCAGCCATACTGCTCGGTGGCGTGGTTTACACCATTTACTGTGAGGTGCAAGAGCCTTTTAGTGAGACAGAAAAGGCTCTTCTCATCGCAGGCACCATCCTCTATGCCTGTTACTGGCTCATACTCCTGGTGCTCTACCTGGCCATAGTGGCCAAGCGCTGTAACAAAAGAGAGGAACAGTATCAGCTATCCTATGCCGAAGCCTAGATTGGTCTCTCCAAAAGATACAGTCATGCTGTCAGGGCTCATTTGAAATGGCCCCGTCTTTACCTGGTGCTGCAATCCTGGTTATAATGTGTAAGTCCAAGATTGTCGGATATTAGATGGTTATTTTAGCTATGTTAGCTAAGTTGTTAGCTATGGCTACTTGAGAGGTTTCAAACGGTGGCGTTTATGAGAGAACTGTAATTTACATTTAAGTTGAAATCAGGAATGGTGCTTCTCGTGATTATAAAGCACACAATGAAGAGGCGGCCAGCCAAGGTGGGAACAAAAAGTTGAGCCAAAGGTTAGTGTAAGAGTGAGAAGTTAATGTAATTATGCTGACACACTTATATTAGGTTAAGAGGTTATATTGGTGCTCGGACTTATAATTATACAGAATGTGAACTGTCAAGGATAGAGAGGTGTGTGCCAACACTTGAAGAAACCTGCATAAGACACTAAGCTCACCAAACCCAGTCAGTATTTTAACGTCCTTTATCTGACAATCCAGCATTATTCTGTATTTCATCATTATGGTGCTGCCCATACTTTTTTGGGGGTTAACATGATAGATAGAACCAACAGTATTTAAATGAGAATTTTATGGTTTACCACAAATATTTACTACACTGTACATGTTTACAGTTCAAGATGTATCAAGTAACATCCCGTTCCAGTGAATGGATAGCGTCAGGCAACCAAAGAGGATTTTCGGGAGCATCTAGAATGTTTTGTTCCATTTTTATTCCCATTTTTCTTTTTTACCAAACCAGGTAAAAGACAAACTAGGTAGAAATATATGATAATATATAAATATATATATATATATATATATATATATATATATATATATATATATATTATTTTTATTATAGGTGGTGGAAACAGAGACATAATTAACATGGACAGTGATACTTAAATTATTACAATCATCATTTTTAACCTAAGAGGCATGTGAACTTTTTCTCACCCCAAACTGATTATTTATATAAAGTAAATGTTAGCTAATTCTGCATGTTAGCGTGATGTTACAGAATCTGACCACTTTCGCAAATTCTTACAACCCTTTCCTGTAACATATAAACTTACTATATTATTCCCGTTAGTTTAATTAAGATGTTCGGTAAGCTAGAGATAAATACCAAAAAAGTGAACTGAAGTAACTTATGGTATTTGAAGTTAGGTAGTTTAAAAGATTAACATATGGATCAAAGGTGTACAGTAGGTTTTCCACCCTCAGCCCTCCCATGCAACAATTAGTAGATTTACTTCGTTATCATTTCACCATGAATGCTAACGCTAACTTTTTCTGCTCCCTTCCCCCCAAAACACACATTAAAGTCTGGCAGAGATCTAAACACTGAGGCAAGCGTGCATATGTGTGCAAGTTTAGAGAGAAGCTTTGAGTTTATGAAACATTTGCCCGCTTGGCTTTTGCTTGTGCATTACTGTCTTAAAAGTGAACTGCAGCGTCCTTTAAGGCTGCAAAAATAAGATGATGACACAATGCAATTATGAAACCAGAGATATATCATGTTTACAACCAAATTTAGAATTGCATTGTTCACATTTGTGTGTTTTCAGATTTTATGCAATTCAGTTGTAGACTGAGTGCCAAACTTGTAAGACTGATATGCTCCTCAGGAACAGAGTGCGGATGAGACATGGACAAATTGGGTTTAAGCAATATACAAGAGGTAGAAACAGAGCCACGTTTACAGTGGAAAAAAATTGCTCTGCTGTCTGCCAAACAGAACCAATTAATTTTACTTTATCAGTGAAAACTAGGTCATACATTCTTTCAATTGTACTGTAAAGTAATATATATTTTTGTACTGTAAAATTCAAAGATATTTTAAACACTCAAGAATCCTGACGCATTTTCCTAGGAAACTTTATTTTATGGAAAACACGTTAAGTTATTTTCATAACACTGTATGGATTAGGGAATAATAAATTATTCACAATCCATAATAGAAGAGGTTAAGTGTTTTTAACCAAAATGCACAGTTGTTTTACAGATCGCCACTGGCAGCTTACGTCTACTCACAAAATTAAATATTCAAGTGTTGATGAAACATTTAGTCTGTGTGTCACAGCTAACCTGTTCTTCCACAATGTACAATACCTACAAATGGCCATCATGGTCTTTTTAATCTCACATGAATTTAACCTATTATGTTTTATGTATAAATGTACATGTAAAAGAAGCTGGATTCTTTAAATTTGGACATTTCCCATGTAATAATTTTTGCAGACACTTGTAACTGATGTTTTGATACAATAAACGTCCATTTCAAAAGCGAGCATTTTCTGATTTTCAAATTCACTTAAGGCATATTACTTAGTATTTATATTTGTTCAACATTATTGTCATTTACACATTCCTGACAACAATGTACAAAGATACTAAACGACCATTCAAAACAACATTTATATTCACATACGGTTACAAATCTTACAAATTTTGTGCTGATCAGTCAGTCTGATATCTGAACATAAGTTATACCTTCTTTGGCACATTAGTGATGATGGGTTTGGGTCGGGTTTTAAAGATGAGCTTCTTTTTGATGAGGGCAGAAACAGTGTAAGATGTTGGGCTCTTTTGGTTAGTTTCCATTGTTTCCTCTTCATTCTGAGGGAGTCCAGAGTGCTTCATCAGAACAGCAAAGGGCTTCTCCAGTTTGACCTGTTTGCCATAGAGGATGTGATGTCCAACTATAAGGACCGGTACACCCTTGGAGAGAGGACAAGTCAAGAATTTACCAGAGGTAAGTAGATATAAGTTTTTTTTTTATCATTTTATCTGTTTCCATATTTAGTCCAAACTGTCTTTCAAATAGTGTGGAATAAAAAGCACTTCACAATGTACTGCAAAAATACAATTTCTTCTTTTTTCATATGATTTTGGGCTGATATGTGACCAATTATTAGAGAAAGACAAACCTCTTTAGTGTAGTGCAGGTCTCCCATCAGATTTCCTTCAAGTCCAGTATTCTGTCTGGACACCATTTCTCCCTGCAACTCCACCAGCAGCCATTCAGCTGGACCTTCACCAGCTTTACTGCAAAACACACCGAAAACCATTTTCAACAAGCAATTTTAGATCATGACCTGTAAAAACATAGCTTAAGTTTTCACACCAACCTCGAGATGACTATTTGAACCATTCCTTTATCTGTTTCCTCAGTCTCAGGATTCACAAATCACACGACTCTTCGTGTGTAGTCCTTTTCATCTGAAACGTTGACAAGACAAAACAAGTCAAATATTTTATATATGCACTCCACAACTGATTGTCTACATGAATTAACAGAAATATACTACACTAAATACACTCACTTCTCAGATCCGTAGCTCTGCATAATCTTCTGCTGACGCACAAGTTTCCCGCCAGTGTGCTACATTTATTTCAAAATAAAAGTCCCGTTGTAGCGTGAACCACTAGAGGGCAATCGAGGTTTGTCTGCAAATATTGTAGAGCCAGATTGCTAAAGCCTGCCTGCCTTCAGTTGTAGTAACTATACTAAATCTTTTTGTTCTCAAATATCGTTAACTGTTTTTAAGTTTCTGACAAAATAATTAAAACAACTGATACAATAGACTTGATACAATGATTTGTGATACCATTGTTTATTAGAGATTGGAGATTGACAATACAATTAAAATTCTTACTCTGTCTAGAAAATATAACATACATAAAATAAAATGTGTGTCAGTTGTACCCAATAATTTCCACTAACTTTTTTTTATTATATATATATATATATATATATATATATATTATAAAGAACAGCAGTAAAAATGAGAATACATTTGTTGAAAAAAGATAATAGATACATAGTTACGTGACTGATTTTTGTTGTAATAGGTATGTCTTGATTGCTATGCATATTGATGTATATGTTTTGTAACTATTTCTCCTTGTTGAAAATTCAATAATAAAGACCTACAGGGGGAAAAAGAGAGAGAAAAGAAGATAAAATGACAAGGATTCTCGATTAAACAAAAACGAGACAAAAAAGACATAAACAATTTATATTTCCCAGTTATACAGCTTACAAATACATAAAAACTCGATAGCTTTTTTTTTATTATTATTCAAAGAGTGTTAAATACAGTTTCTGATTTCACTCAATAACGTCAGAAAGTTAGAAAAAAAGTTTTTTTTGTAGTAAATTTAAAAGTAAATATAATATTAATAAAGGACATATATAAATAAATATAATATCACAGTGGCGAAAATAAAGGTAAAGCAGTTTCAGGCCAACCACTGCAAACTTAATAATTATTATTATTATTATTATTATTATTATTATTATTATTATTATTATTATTATTATTATTATTAAACTCGCGTTTTCAAATGTGTCTGCGCATGCGTGGCGTTGGCCATGCGGAAGATGACTCGTCAGTGTTGTTGTGGACCGCTGACAGGCACGTGAGCGGTGCTACGTAGTCTATTTAGCAGTCGACATGGCGGCCACAACTCCTCCCAAGGTACAGAGCATGCAGTTTTATAAGACAATACACGGTTAAAACGGCAAATAGCTCCATTTTAACGGTGTTTTAAAGTGGGTTATGGCGTAGATATTCTGTTTGACTAGCTTTTTGAGCTGTCGGTGCTGGGAATTAGATGATAGACTGGTCTGATAAACTGCTGTGTTTAGCAACAGTTAGCCTGGCTGCTAACATCTAAACACCCTGACATACAGCAGATAAAACTGGGGCGTTCGGGCAATAAAAACAAAAAAAATCACAGTTGTGTCTGTGCTTAACTAGTGTTGAGTCATGAGCTGCCTGGCAGGTTTATGAAGATCATAATCTAGATCATAAACATGTTTTGAGTTAGATGACCCACAGTGTATCCACTGATTCAGGTGAATTCAGTCCATAAGGAAACTAGCTTTCAATATTTCCAGTTCTCTTAACGTGCTATTTCTTGGCACTACTGAACCTCATTTTCTTTTTGTGTATCGTTTTCTCCTGACTGTTATTCATGCATGAGCAAGTAGCTTTACCACCAAGAGGTTTTGATGGTTGAGTGACTTAGCAATTACGGCTACCAATACTACACAGATTTAATATGGAAATCATAACATGGAAGTATGTACAAATCTCATGTGATGCAAGTTACTGCAGGGTTGGGTTATTTTTAGTTTAGCAGTGATCAGTTTCATGTTTTTTTATTGTAAGGTAGACTGAAAGATCATTCTGTTTGTGTCAGTATGACTGGAGCTGTCAGTTCAAGCCTCAGGCTGCAGACTAACTTGCCTTTTAAGACACAGGGAGTGGAGTACCGTAACAGGATCTTGAAATGTTTGTTTTTAGTGGCCTATTTAGAGAGAATAATATCTCTGGTCACTGTAAATCAAACTGTGTAATGTTCTGTTAACATATACTTCGTTTTTCTTTGTTTTGCAGGTGGTGTTTGAACACGAGGGAGTCTTCATTCACTCATCTCCAGACGAATCTGAGGATCAAGATTTAATATCGGGGTTCCTCAGGATTGTTGATAAGGTATGGGTTTTGTCAGTTGCTTTAGATTTAACAAGTGTGTTGTTTTAGGATTATTATGATTTACCTGAACTGGGTCTAGGTGACATACCTAAGATGTTTTACCACATTCTTGTGTCATTGTTAGGACCGCTAATACACTACCATTCAAACACGCATTAATACACTACAATTTTTCAGAAATCATTCTAATATATTGATGCTCAAGAAACATTTCTTCTTATTATCATTTGAGTAATACAGTTGTGCTGTTTCATATTTTTGTGGCAACCACGATACATATTTTCAGGATTCTTTGTTGAATAGAAAGTTCAAAAGAACAGCATTCATTTAATAATAATAGTTCACCCAAAATCCTTATTTACTCACCCTCAGTTCCAAACCTTTGAGTTTCTATCCCTTTGAGATAGAAATCTTTTGTAACATTATAAATGTCTTTACTATCACTTCTGATCAGTTTAATGCTTTCTTGCTGAATGAAAGTATTAATTTCTTTCAAAAAAAAAAAAATTCTGACCTGAAAAACTTTTAAACAGTAGTGTTTGTGTCTGAGAAAAACTCGCCTTGCTTTTAAATCGTCTGTAAAAATCACGACGATCTGTCTGTTTCTCCCATTATCTTATTTTTTCCTTCTTTAACTGTAGGATGGTGAAACCCTTGTGGAATATAAGCCACTGGAAGATGCAGATCCCTCAAATATGCTGTGTGCCTGCAAGGTTTGTTACAATTCATAAATTATGCATTTCCTTTTGCATGTTTATGTTGAATGAGAGTTCAGATCACTCCTGCAGTTCATCTGTGCTGTGTTCTGTTATTTTATGAATCAGAATAGTTCTGAATTAGGATAATCTGATTTTGTTTTGTTTGATTGTGTGAAGGACTCCAGCTCAGTGGTGGAGTGGACTCAGAGTTCAGAAGACAATCCCCATCGTCCTATTGACCATCAGCTGAGTTATGAAACAGAGTGGGACATGATCAATGCTGTCTCGTTCCGGAGGAAAGTCCACGCACATGGAGATGGTAAACAATTGCACTTCTATGAGTCAAATGTGGTTGAAATCCTTTAAAAATCAAAATTGCTTTCACCATGCACTTTACCCAGTGACTAACAGAAAATGTCAGCATGTTATCTTGCGCATCAGTCAGTGAATTATGTGTCCGGTCCTTTTTTTCTTAAACCAGAAGATGGAAATCTGTAACTGTAACCAAGCTTATTATTTATTGTCATATTGTCACAGGTGGATCAAACCACACAAATGACCGGAACAAGTGGGCCTTCTCTTTTAATGTGTGTGACCTCAGGTCTATCACAGTCAAATGTGAGGGCTGGTCATACATTACTTTCCACTTGAACGATGGCACAGCGCTGCCAGCTATTCATTTCCACCAGGGAGGGAGCACAGCATTCCTGGATAGCCTGAGGAAATCAGTTCAGATCAACGAGTAAGTGAAGTGTCAGGGGTTGATTTTGTCTAAATAAGTCAGGCCTAATCCGTGGCTTAGCTATAAGCAAATATTGCACAGTATCTATTTCAATATCATTCTATTTATGAATGGTTTGCCAATGCTGTTTTTATTGCAGCATTACCCCAGTTGGGTGTAGTCATGAGTTACAGACATTTTATAAATGATTTTGAATACATTATAAGCAGTGCTGCACGGAACCTGCAGTGTTATTTAATGTTTTCTGTGCACGCTGTGGGGTAAGATCCATGGAATGATTTTAAATTCGGATTAAACTGTTGTAAAAAAATACCAAATACCCAGATTTGGGGCCAAGTTCACTAACCACTTGCGTCAAATCATATTTATTTATTGGAAGAGAGTATTTAAATGAGTCATACAGAGTGATTTACTAAGGTTTGCGGTAGTCAGTTTACTGCCATTTGCACTGTTATTTAACGCCCAAAAAATGTCATGTATTAATCCATTTTGGTGCCAGTGTTGTTACTCAGCTACAACAGCTCAAAGTGACCAACATTCCACACTTCCACACTTCATCTGAGTGTTTTTGCACTTTTTCTTTTTGGAATTTTCAGTGTGAACGCATTATTCACACTATGCATACTAAAATAAGGCATAGAAAAGTACATACGTATGCAATTTGAAATGTCTTGTTTCTGAAATTAGCATATTAGCTTTTACAAATTCATGTGTACTGTCAGACGTCTTCCTCTAAATGAATATGCTTTAATTTTTTCATTCTTCCTGTATTTATCTTAAAAGTGGCCCCTGAGGTTTTAATTCACTAAATACCACAGGCACTAAGATTACTTTCTCTGACGCACAGAATTCTTAAGCCAAAGACTTAGTCCTTTAAAACAGAACACATCAAACTGTAACCCAATCTGCATGCAAACGAGACAGAGTATCTCGGCACCTTTGAGGAAGTCTAGCATGTGTTCTGTGGCGAGAGGCCACGAGCGTGATTCATGTAAGGTCGAACAGCAGCTGTTCGTTTAGAGTTAAGGTTTTATGAAAGGGACAGGAAGACACTCCTCTCCCCTGCGTTAAATATCACACCAGATTAAATCCGCTAGTAAGCATGCTGAATTCAGCGCTGCCGAGGAAAAGATAGCTGTTATTAAAGTTCTTATCTGAGCCTCCATAATGAAACATAGGCTTGGCTTGGTTTGCTCGGCTTCTCCCGTCATTCAAACCACAGAGCGAAATGGCCAGTGATGTCATATGTTTACAATTCAAATACTTGTTGTTATGTGTACTCTTGAAATTATACTTTAAGGCTATACAATGAATCTTAATATCATTGTTTCTGTCTTTCAAAGGAGTCCTGATGATGAAAGTGTCTTGATTGTCAGCACCTACAGTAAAACCTTCTCACAGTCCTTTGAGAATCTTCTGGATGATACAAACTATGGCTTTGTACAGGTTTGTGATTTACACTGGGAATCATAGGAGTAACCATGTAAAAATGTTCATTTATGTGATTTAAAGTAGTCTTCACAGTATTATCTCACTTTCCTACCAGAAATTCAAGAAAGATCCTTATACAACAACGCTGGGTGGCTTCTCTAAAGTCACAAACTACCTCTTTGATGCGTTTCGGGCACCTGAATTAGAGTGTCACCAGCGGCCTGCTGAGGAGGTGGCAGATTTGTTGGGAGAACTCATTCCTGGACTAGAGATTAACCAGCAGGAAGAGCCTGGATTTGAAGTCATCACCAGAGTGAGTGCAGCCCAAACTTTGACTTAGTTGAGTCTAGACACAGACAGCCGACATGAGGAATCCTGTATAAAAAATACTGTTATGGTAAATTGATTTGAGGTGTTTGTGTTCCAGCTTGATCTGGGACCGAGGCCAGAGGTGCAAAGAAGGGGGCCGGTAACAATGGAAGAATGGGCAAAGTACCAGGACTCAGAGGGAAGAATAACCAACGTACCTCACTTAAAGGATTTGATATTTAAAGGGGTAAGAATTTACTTTGAATATCTTCCTGTTTGGTCAATAATCTACCTAATTTCTGGCCCACAGGATATCCTTTGTCTGTTGCCTATGCTGTTGAGGTCTCCTAACACTCTTCCCCTTTTTCACTGTAGTCTTCAGATGTCTTCTGTTTTCTTGTGGTTTTATCACCTCACCCTTACCCTTGTTTCTCCTCTTGTTAACCTTTGTGGTAGATTGCAAATGTTTAGGTCACGAGTTCATATTTTTTGCATGCTTCACACATCTATCTTTGTTCTACATCATAAAGGAAATCACATACCTTACCTACCATTTATTTGATTAGTAAAAACGTTTTAATTTTACAACATATTATTTGTAATTTATTAGTGATGACAGCTGAATTTCTAGCAGCCATTACTCCAGTCATCAGTGTCATATGATCCTTAAAAAATCATTCTAATATGCTGATGGTGCTCAGGAAACATTTCGTAATTAAAGTTAAAAACAGTTGTATCAAGGTTCCCAAAAATATGAAGCAGCACATTTTTTTCTGGATTCTTTGATAAATAGAAATTTCAAAAGGACAGCATTTATTTGAAATAGATTTTTTTAAACAATGTAATGCCATTACTAACACTATTTATCAATTTAATGCATTCCTGATGAAAGAAAGTGCTTAAAAAAAATCTTACTGACCTTGCTGAGACGGTACATGAATGGTACATTGTTTTACTCATTCTACATCAAAAACAAAGCTTTATAGATACATTAAAGGTACAGCATTTCAGCATCCCAGTCTGATACATTTGGGTGAATTTAAATATAAATACAATGTAAAACACTACATTTTACATGTTCAAACTCAACAAATTAATTTGGAAATGAGACAAGTCAGAGACTGAGACAAGCTGTTGTAGTGTCCCATTTTTCCTGTGACTTCTTGTCCACCTCCTTTCATTAGACAAGACCTGTTTAGACATGTTTAGTAGATCTGTTTTTAAATATTTCAGAGGATGTAGCTTATCAAGGCTGCTGATTTGATCTCAACAGGGTCTTTGCCACGCGGTGAGGAGAGAGGCTTGGAAATTTTTGCTGGGCTATTTTCCATGGAACAGCACTCATGAAGAAAGGAAGCTCCTGCAAAAGAGAAAAACGTATGCATGTTTCCCTCAGTGTTTGATTTAAAGCTCTTATGAGATTAAGCTACATAAGATCATGTGTTCTCCTCTCAACAGTGATGAATACTTCAGAATGAAGCTCCAGTGGAAGTCAGTAAGCGAGGAGCAGGAAAGGAGAAACTCAAGGTTACGAGATTATAGGAGCCTTATTGGTATGTATGTCATTACATCACAAGTTTTATTTTTTAGTTGTTTTAAAAAATACATTTCCATGCACCTTTTCATTACCTGAATAAAGCTCAGTTTGTGGTTGTTGGCTGTTTTTAGAAAAAGATGTGAACCGAACTGACCGAAATAACAAGTTTTACGAAGGCCTGGACAACCCTGGCTTGATATTACTACATGACATCCTGATGACGTACTGCATGTACGACTTCGATTTAGGCAAGTGACTACATGTGTTTGAATCATCGTTCAATGCAGCTTCTCTTCATAAAAAATATCATCTACTGTTATATATACTCCCATGCTGATACCTTGTTTTTACCAATCATCCAAAATCCTTTGGTTTATGTCAATGTGATTTTAATTGCACATTCAGTTATTTAGATTATGGATAATCTTATGTGCTTTTCAGTGTAGCGTTGCTTGTATTTATCCAGTTTCCTGTTCCTGTGCAGGGTATGTGCAGGGCATGAGTGATCTGCTATCTCCCATCCTCTTTGTGATGGAGAATGAAGTGGATGCCTTCTGGTGCTTTGTTTCCTTCATGGATGAAATGGTAATGCAATGTGTTCGTTACAGCACATCTCTATAGCACTCTTGGGTCTGCTGTGTATGAGAAGATTCGGCTGCATCCATAAAGCATTTTTCTGTCCTCACGCTATTGCTGTTGTGTGCAAGCACATTAAATGGATCTAGTCAGCCTACAAATGGTTTACTTGTAGTTGTCTACGAGAAAGGTTTTTCTCAAATCACTCATGTTTGTTACAGCATGAAAACTTTGAAGAGCAGATGCAGGGGATGAAGACTCAACTAATCCAACTCAGCACTTTGCTTCGGCTGCTAGACCTGGCCTTCTGGAACTACCTAGGTAAGATACCCAGAAAAAGACTTATCCTATTTCATTAATGTTGACTTCACAGAATTCTGTGACCATAAGTAGCCGTTGTGTTTATTTCTGTGTTTATGTGGTTTTACAGAGGCACAGGATTCTGGGTACTTATATTTCTGTTTTCGCTGGTTATTGATCCGATTCAAGAGAGAGCTACATTTTCAGGATGTCCTACGCCTTTGGGAGGTGTGTAATAACTATCCGTTGATGTTTTTTTTCTTTTGGATATTGGCCATCTGTACAATTTCTCTGTTTCTCACCACACTGTAGCCATTGTCTGTGTTAATTTTGAATATACTCAGTTAAGTGTTATATTGGCATTTTATGTACTATTTTTTTTAATTCAATTGATATTTTCTCCTTCAGGTCATGTGGACCAGACTGCCTTGCCAAAACTTTCACCTTCTGGTGTGCTGTGCCATTTTAGACTCAGAGAAACAAAAAATTATGGACAGAAAATATGGATTCAATGAAATCCTAAAGGTTAGCGTTAACTGTATCTTATACACTGCTATTCAAATTTTTTTTAATTACATTTTTAAAATTTAAAATTTTGAGTTAATACTTTTATTTAGCGAGGATACATTGACAGTAAAGAACTTTTATAATGTTACAAAAGATTTTTATTTCAAATAAATGTTCATTTAAGCTTTCTGTACATCAAATAATCATGAAAAAAATATATTATGGATTCCAACAAATAATATTAAGTACAACCATTTTTAACATTGATAAGAATAAGAAAAGCTTCTTATTCACCAAATAAGCATATTTGAGTGATTTCTGAAGGATCATGTGACACTAGACTGTTGAAAATACAGCTTTGCCATCACAGGAATAAACTACATTTTAAAATATATTCAAACAGAAAACTGTTATTTTGAAATCTAATAATAGTTCACAATATTACAGTTTTTACTGTATTTTAATCAAATGCATCTTTGTTGAGCATTAGAGATTTCTATGAAAAACATTTTTTTTAAAATCATTCCGACCCCAAACTTTTGAACGGTATTGTGTTTATCTGTTTATAGCATACCTAAATTAGCTTGTGTTCACCAATTATGTTTTCTTTACAGCATATAAACGAACTCTCCATGAAACTGGACATTGAAGAAATCCTTAGCAAATCTGAAGCTATATGCATGCAGATAAAGAATTGTAAGGTATGTCCTAAGCATGATTGCTGGTAGTTGGGGTATGTGATCTATAACAATTTTTTCTCAGTGATACGTGACTATTTTATCCAATTAATACAAGTTTGAATCTCTTCTGATTCTCTCTAAGGACTTGCCCCATTCAGTGAGTGAGATTCTGGGTCTCAACACAGTCACTGAACCCTCAGCAGCATTAGAAACCAGTGAATATGGAATACTTGAGTCACCTCAGACCTCACCAAGATCCACACACAGACAAGATCACGTTGTTTCAAACGGCCACAGCCACTTAAAAGAAACAACACACAACGGCTGCAAAGTAGCCTTCATTTCCTAGTGTACAGCACTACAAGATGTATAGTACAGATTTTATAGCTCCTGTATTCCAGCAAGATGAACAGTATTGGGTGTCATGTAGATATTTGCTACCAAATGCCACATTGTAAAATATCCCAGAGAAAATATATGAATGTAAAACTAGGATCCAAAAGGATCCCTAAAGCATTATTTTTGTAATATCTTGTACCATATTGTGTTTCATTGAAATAATCATTCCTTCTCACTGTATTGAGAGAGTTTTCATAATGTTTCAGAGGTGGGGTATCCATTGTTGAATATTATATATTTTTGGTTCAGTTGGCCCTTTTCCTAAATCATTCAGATTCAAATTAAAATCTGTCTTCCTTCCATTAGATTGCGAGTTATATTTATATTACGCCTTGTTTTCTTTGTTTTTGTCCAATGAAATAAACCATTTTGTATTATGTATTATATTAATTAGGTAAGAGTACATTGTAATTAGTTGGTCACCACAAAAACAAAACAATTTAACCATCTTTTTGAGAGTGATAGAGAAAATTTGATTGCCCATATAAACTAAAATCACTAGTTCCAGCTGGCATGCAAATGTGGTTTGAGATTCAAAGTCTGCAGTCTTCGTTCAGTCGGTCAGTTATGACATTTGCAGATGAGATGGAAATACGGTGAAAATACTGATTGAGGATGAAATGTCTTTTATCCACTCGTAACCACAGCCCACAACAAAGACACACCGAATCAACTTCCATCTCTTTCATTTCCTGTTCCACAGGAAATTGCCTCAGAGGAAGCTGATAGCTCACTGCTCACCGCAGTAATGTTATCTCTCTTTTAGCCCCCTTTCATTAAAGAAACGGCAGCATTTTGTACACTAACAAACACACTCATTCACCAAAACCCATAAACAATATGCATCTGTGGTCAAAATGCAGTTTCCACAATTGCCCTCAACACATTTTGCTTACAATGATGTTTACATAAATAATGCTGACATTTAGGTTCATATTTTATGAAAATTAATGCTTTAATCTCTCTACATTTTTCTTGCTTTCTATACTGAACATGTTTCTAGGTGATAAACTGTACAAAGGCAAATGATGGTTGCTTTTTCCTGTTATCTCCCCCTCTTCACCTTCTAGCTGGAAAATGAAGTCCCATTTATGGAAATCTTGAAATCTGAATTATTTTGCTCTAGATTCATTTCTCCTAGAAGGTGAGATGAGCTTATCCACTTCAATCAAGACTTGGACGTGTTGACATTTCTTAATGGAGCAGCCATACCCTCAAAAGCTAATATGAGCGATCGCCTACCGCGTGAGACAGTGGCCCTTCTCAGCGTCATTCGTCACGGTATATAATCCCAGCTCTGATTCTGCAGGGGGAGGAGTGTCAGGTACTTTGGCACATGCAAAGAGCTCCCAGTGATCTCTGAAGGGGCAGCTTAAGGAGATATCGTCTGAGCACCTTCGCCATATGAAATGCAGGGAAAGAAGACATCTCAAGAGACAGCAACTATGTCCTCTGAACTACAAACTAATCCGAAGGGGCCCCAGACAGCCCCTAAATCACCTGTTGGGCTTCTTAGGAAGAGGGGTCAAGAAGCAATTCCAAAGATGCAACCCGCTATGATGATGTTCTCCAGCAAATACTGGGCTCGGCGAGGTCTATCTTTGGATTCAGCAATGTATGACCAACAACACCTTGCAGCCTCCATGGTGAGTACTGAGCAGCTTTGATGGACCCTTTTTTTGGGCACCACACTACATAGTCAAATTGGCATAATATTTATTAAAATTTTTGGAATATATTGAATTATTGTACTTTTTTGTGTTTGTTTTAAACCATTTACTTGCATAAGTCATTGATTTACACTGGAAAACTTGGTGTCCATAGGTGATTCTAGATGCAAATGCAAATCTAATGACATGTTTTATTACAAAATTCACTAGTTTACCGACTGAAAGTCTGGGCAGCTTGAACTGGGCACAGTGACGTAATACAAAACAGAAGTCGGTCAAAGGCAGTTAAGGTCAAAAGTGTCTCTCAGTGTAAATTCTCCTTTTGAGGTTGTAAATTACCAGCCTTGTGTGATTAACGCTTGTAATTAAACGTTTGAAATTACTTTTTAAAAGAAATAAGCTTTTATTTGAACCCTTTTCTGCATCCTAAGAGTTTTACATTTACTAAGCAACACCTCCACGCAGCTCCGCAGGACATCCTTTAATCGGATAGATGAAAGACCTGACAAAGAAGAACCGAAATCCACTCATGACCTTGGGAAATTAGCAGTGATTTTCTCTCTGAAGAATGAAGTGGGCTGTCTGGTGAAAGCGCTGAGGCTCTTTCAGGTTAGTGAACACCTCATCTTTTGGTGGGGTAGATTAATAGTATACTTTAATAAGTATATCTAACGCATAGTACTCGTTTAATAATAATTTGGATTGAAACCAAAAGTGACATCCTTCTGTTGTATGTTTAAAGGAGAAGCATGTGAATTTGGCCCACATTGAGTCTCGGAGATCTAAGAGAGTCACCAATGAGGTGGAGATTTATGCAGAGTGCAACTGCACAAAGAAAGAGTTCAATGAGTTGGTGCAGCACCTGAAAGACCATGTCAACATTGTCTCATATAACACACCTCAACATGTGTGGTCTGCAGAGACCGGTAAGCCTGAATTCAGAATAGCCATTGTAATTATGTTCTGGCTTTGTGACAATGTTACTGATTCATCTGACTATTTATTCCAGACTGTTTGGACTGTGTGTGCGTTTTGGGTGGGTTGCCAGATGGGGAAGGAATACCATGGTTTCCCCAAAAGATCTCAGAGCTGGACCAATGCTCTCATCGAGTGCTAATGTACGGCTCAGAACTGGATGCTGACCATCCAGTAAGTAAACCTTTTTAGTAAATATGTTTAGTAGCTCAACAGTGGAGTGAATGAAACCTCATCCCAATGGCAAACAATATACTCCATTTACTCATGATTTACTCAACAGTTTTTAAATAAGGTTCTATACATTATTATTCAGTAATAGCAATAGCTAACAAAATATCAATGAACAATACTAATTCTTAAATGTACTAATACATTTGAAGCCGATTAACATGAGTTACCAGTGAATAATAGTATATTTATAAACTTACATTAACCTAGATTAATAAATTCTTGTTCATGATACCCAATGCATCAACTAAGGTTAAAAAAATTAAACCTAATTGTGAAGTGATTCTTCGTTTTTTGTTGCAGGGCTTTAAAGACAAAGTATATCGGGAGAGGAGGAAGTACTTTGTGGAGGTTGCAATGAACTACAAATTGTTAGTATGGGTTATAATGTAGTTTATATTCTTGTGTAGCTGATTTTGGGTTTTTGTAGCTCAAATGTTAAAATAGGTAAAAGCAGTTGCATAATACAGTTCTACAAATAGAAATATGAAATTCAAGTTAGAGTAGTAGTCTTACTAACTGAAATAACAGAAATTACTGCGATTCCTAAAATTTCTTGCTTAATATTAATCAGAATATCTTTTTTTCCCTTTTTTGTTGTCTTTTCAGTGGGCAGCCCATCCCACGGATAGAGTACACATCAGAGGAAGTGAGGACGTGGGCAGTCATTTTCAGAGAACTTACAAAACTCTATCCAACTCATGCTTGCCGCGAGTACTTAAAAAACCTCCCTCTTCTCACAAAGCATTGTGGGTACAGAGAGGACAACATCCCACAGCTGGAAGATGTGTCTCGATTCTTACGTGGTAAAAACTGTCACATCCATGCTACTACTTGCATGAATAATTGCATTCAATCAATTCAAAAGTCTACACTATTTAATGTGGAGGTTTTGAATGTGAACCTTGCAGAGAGGTCAGGGTTTACTGTACGACCTGTGGCTGGATATCTGTCACCACGAGACTTCTTGGCCGGTCTGGCTTATCGAGTGTTTAATTGCACTCAGTATATACGTCACAGCACTGATCCTCTCTACACACCAGAACCGTGAGTATAAACCCACACCAATGATTCTTTTGTAGAAAATGTCATTTTTCTCCATCACCTCTAACCTGTAAACTGCGTTCATGTTTTCAGGGACACCTGCCATGAACTGCTTGGTCACGTACCACTCCTGGCCGATCCCAAGTTTGCTCAGTTTTCTCAAGAGATTGGCCTTGCATCTCTAGGCGCTTCAGACGAGGATGTGCAGAAGCTGGCAACAGTAAGTGTGACAGTAGCTTATTGAATTCTTAAATGTCATCTCAAACTTGACTGGCAGTCAATACCGAAATAAAAAGGTCACTGAAGTTTTTCATGGCTTAAAGTTTGATCTGTGGTGTTGAGTCACATGCATTTGCATTGAGATCAGATCACTGGCTCTGTATGGCATATTTCAGTGTGAGACAATCAGATCTGGGTATATGGTTTTTGGTGCTTCCAATATGAGTGGGTATATCTCATAAGGGCCTGAAGAAACTTCTTGTAGATAATCTTGCTTCTAAACCTTTGTAAAATATGCAACATGTTTATTATGCAATAAACCACTGTGCTTTTTTTCCAGTGCTATTTCTTCACAATTGAATTTGGACTGTGCAAACAAGACGGTCAGCTGAGAGCCTACGGAGCAGGCCTACTGTCTTCTATTGGAGAGTTGAGAGTATGAAGCCATTTGTTAACTATATTTAAGCATCTCAAGTACTAAAATGTTAGTTTATAAGTGAATGAATAATCTTCTTTGATTATGCAGCATGCGTTGTCTGACAAAGCAACAGTGAAGATGTTTGATCCCAAAACCACATGCTACCAGGAGTGCCTCATTACAACATTTCAAGATGTTTATTTTGTCTCTGAGAGTTTCGAAGAGGCAAAAGAGAAAATGAGGTAAAAATATCCATTCAGGCAAATGTAAAATTGGACAGTAATCCACAATTTGACTTCATAATGTCACTTAATGTTGTTCCTCCTAAACAGGGAATTTGCTAAAACAATAAAGAGACCTTTTTCTGTCTACTACAACCCATACACCCAGAGCATCGATTTACTGAAGGACACCAGGAGCATTGAGAACGTGGTTCAAGATCTACGCAGCGACCTAACCACGGTCTGTGACGCCCTGGGAAAAATGAACATATACCTCGGTATTTAGCAAATCAAAGTTATCAGTGCTTTATTGTAGAAGCTGCAAGTGTTTTACATGATTAAATTCAAATTCCATTAATACTGTAACATATGCAGTGATGCTGATTATCTGTGCTAAATGTCCATTAGTCTTGCCTTGTTATGAGGATGTATGCCACATAAATTAAAGTATGAAATATTGCAACCATAGTCATCATATTGCATTCAAAATCAGTCATCATTACAATGTATTAAGACACTAAAGGAACAACAAAGGAAAAGAAAGGATTTAGTATTTATCTAGTCTTTGCCTCTCTGTGCCTAATGTTGTGCATAAGACAAAATTATAACAAATGTATGTGTTTTATTTCAACCTCATCGCAAGTGAAGGCAGTTGATATGTACAATTAATTAATGATGATAAAAAAAATTAAATGTAAAAATCACTAAGCGCTATTCTGATTCCAGTGGCATTCTCAATTTGTAAAGAGTATGTTTGTGTTGCTTGCTTTATTTGTTGCTGAAAAACCAACTTCTCAGTCAACAAAGCATTACATTTTAGCATTATATTATACATTTTATTTATAACACAAAATTTTATTTTATATTAAATATATAAACAATTACATATTTAATACTGTGAATACATACACATTTATATATAACAATCATAATAAAAGTAAAAAAGTATCTATAGATTTATAAAATATAGATTTGATAAATCTATTATAATAGATAATAATATCAATATTTCATCAATCACTAATAAACATGCATTTCACAGTATATCTTGTCAGTGGACCTCTTCATCATCATCGTCATCAAAGGCTTTCTCCTATAGTGCGTCAGAGATGACATAATTTAGTGTGTTGAGCATTACTGTAATTATTTTATTCAGTAAACTGCATTCATTTCTAGTAAAATTATTTATTTGAAACAGTTTTTTAAAAGTAAATTTAACTGGTGCATAAACTCTCACCCATCCACCGCGCTGTTTAACCCAGGGAGCGAAGTTCTCCTGCAGGTACTGAGCTCCGTATCCCATGACCCTGTTCATGGGGTGTAGGTCCAGGGCTTTTAGTCTGCTGGTGACCTCAAAGGCCAGGGCGATCTCCTCACGTTTTTTTCTGCTCTGCAGAAATTCTGGTACACTACTCGTGATGAAGGCTTTAGTCACTTTTTTAAACAAGTCATAAGTGAAAGTATGCTGAAGGTATCCTAAAAGCTCTTGGTTGCTTTGAATCTGAGAAGGCAGAGGGGACATTTAAGAGCAGGAAAAGGTTTTAGGACTACAAACTGAACAGCTATTTTAAAGCTTTGATTGTGACTCTTTAATGAGAGTTACAGTGTTTTATAGTTGATTTTCATAATATTTTATCATATATTTTCCACAGGTTTTAATTGAAGCCCTACATACATTTGGTTTGTTTCCACCAAGTCCCAGATAAACACATTTGTATTTAATTCCGTGGATTATCCAGAACTACACACTAAACCAAAACTAATCAGCTAGTCAGACTACAGACTGTAAAGAGATCATGATGATTACCGTTTCATTTAATTCGTCTCCAGATTTCTTCAGCAAGTAAACAAGCCTCACTATGACATCTGGGTTAGCATCTTTAGCAACTAGGACAGACCAGAATTACAATCTGGATTATTAATGGTGTTATAGAAGATAATATTTCAATGACTTTAACTTAGTATCTGGTGAATGTGTTGTGTATAACAGTACACTTTACCAGGACTGTCTGGCTCTAGTCCTTCATCTAAAAGAAGTCTGTTGTCCACAATCTGGGTCAGTCTTTCAGCCACATCACCAAATTTCTCATCACCTGTTTTCAACAGACATGACATTAAAATGAGAATAAATGTTATAATCATCTCAGAAAGAGTCACAGATCTCAAATACAGTATCTCAGTCTCTGGTCTGACCTGATCGTGCCTCCAGTCCGTACAGACAGGCACTTTGCATAGTTTTGAAGCATGGCTTCCTCCTCTCCTGGCAGTATGCTTCAAGCAATCGATATTCATCACTACAAGTTATTAAAGATGAATCACCGTCCATCATGTGAGACAATCACTGACTTCTGCTGATCAGACAAAGAAACTGGTCATTTTACTTTTTATGCTACATGTCACATCCGTAAAAAACGTAATCAGATCAAAACGAATGATGTGTACTTATTAACATTTAATATCTAAAAATACTTTAACTGCACTGTTTCAGTTTGTAAACCGAAAAGAGTTATGAATCTAACGTTACAGTTTAAACTTTACACGACGTCACTGATCATGTCTAACGTTCATCTGACCGCAAATTTAAATGTAAAACACACATTCACTAGTTCTAATTCTTTAATCGGACCACATAAAGTCTATTGAATTCATGTAAAACCTGTGTGATCTCTTATTAACTCAACAGAAAATAAACAACAACACTTACCAGGAAACCAGATACAGTTTTCCTGAGAGTTGGAGACGTAAGTTACTGTACATAACGTTACGCACGCACTTCAGTAGGCGTATTACGTGCACGGAAGTTTGTACGTAACGTACAGCGGTGACTGCTGCTTTCATTTTCTTTTCACATTGTTATGTTAATATTCATGTTCATAAAGATTATGATGCTTCAGCTAGCCAATGTTTATAAACGTATTTTTGTAGGCCTATTGTTATATAGGGTAGAAGTTCGTAAAAGTTGGCAAGATATTCACAGATTCGACTTTTCCGGATCAATAACTCACGAGCAAAACGTTTTTACGACACAAATGACGCCTCTTTTCATTCGTAGTGATGTAGTAAACAAGCTACAAGCGTGTTTTCCTCAAAACAAGGTTTCACTCCGCTCTGTACAAAATACATTGATCTCAACGCGCTGGCGTCTGAGAGCAAGTCCTAAGGGACCGTCTGCAAAGTGCGAAACGCCAAAAATGTTACTAATAAAATACTCAATAACTTCACAGTAACACACTGTAGTGTCACCAAATTTAGTTCACACATCACTGCTCTTCTGTTGATTATACTACAACACTTATTTTTAAAATTATTGCTTTTACACATTTTTTATTATTTTTTTATTATAAAAAATAGTTAATAACTTCACTGTAACACACTGTACTTTCACCAAATTCACTTCACACATCACTGCTCTCCTTTTGGTTATACTACAACACTAATTTTGAAAATAATTGCTTTTACACATTTTTTTTATGATTTTTCTATTATGAAAAATAGTCATAAACTTCATTGTTATTGGACAAATTAGTTAATAACTTTACTGTAACACACTGTACTTTCACCAAATCCAGTTCACACATCACTGCTCTTCTACTGGTTATACTACAAGACTTATGTTGAAAATAATTGCTTTTTCACATTTTTTAATATTTTTTTTTTATTATAATGAGAAATAGTTAATAACTTCACTGTTATTGGACATAATAGTTAATAACTTTACTGTAACACACTGTACTTTCACCAAATCCAGTTCACACATCACTGCTCTCCTGCTGGTTATACTACAAGACTTATTTTGAAAATAATTGCTTTTACACATTTTTTTTATGATTTTTCTATTATGAAAAATAGTCATAAACTTCATTGTTATTGGACAAATTAGTTAATAACTTTACTGTAACACACTGTACTTTCACCAAATCCAGTTCACACATCACTGCTCTTCTACTGGTTATACTACAAGACTTATGTTGAAAATAATTGCTTTTTCACATTTTTTAATATTTTTTTTTTATTATAATGAGAAATAGTTAATAACTTCACTGTTATTGGACATAATAGTTAATAACTTTACTGTAACACACTGTACTTTCACCAAATCCAGTTCACACATCACTGCTCTCCTGCTGGTTATACTACAACACTTATTTTGAAAATAATTGCTTTGGCATATTTTTATGATTATTTTATTTTGAAAAAAAGTTAATTACTGTAACACACTAAAGTTATTAACTATTATGTCCAATAACAGTGAAGTTAATAACTATTTTTCATAATAATAATTCATAGAAAAATCTGTAAAAGCAATTATTTTCAAAATAAGTGTTGTAGTATAACCAACAGAAGAGCAGTGAAGTGAATTTAGTGAAAGTACAGTGTGTTACAGTAAAGTTATTAACTATTTCTCATAATAAATAATCATAACAAATATGCCAAAGCAATTATTTTCAAACTAAGTGTTGTAGTATAACCAGCAGGAGAGCAGTGATGTGTGAAGTGAATTTGGTGAAAGTACAGTTTGTTACAGTAAAGTTATTAACTTTTTTCATAATAAAATAATCATAAAAAATATGCCAAAGCAATTATTTTCAAAATAAGTGTTGTAGTATAGCCAGCAGGAGAGCAGTGATGTGTGAAGTGAATTTAGTGAAAGTACAGTGTGTTACAGTAAAGTTATTAACTTTTTTTCAAAATAAAATAATCATAAAAATTATGTCAAAGCAATTATTTTCCAAATAAGTCTTGTAGTATAACCAGTAGAAGAGCAGTGATGTGTGAACTGGATTTGGTGAAAGTACAGTGTGTTAAAACTGAGTAAAAACGTTTTGCTCGTGAGTTATTGATCCGGAAAAGTCGAATCTGTGAATATCTTGCCAACTTTACCGAACTCTTTACAAGCCTACTAACACAAATGATAAAGTAGACTATGATAACAAATACCTACATTTCTTTGGGATTTGTCTGCAAAACCAAAAGTACAGTAAGAACCAGGTAAAAATAAAATGTATTTTAGTGCTTTTATCAGTAAAAAGTTAAATTCACTGGCAACAGAAAGTATTTAAAGATCAATTTAAATATTGTCTTGGTGTGTCTTTTTATCTTACACCTTTAACCTTTAGGCAGGGTAAGGATTAGCAAATCTAGCCTAAACCATAAAGTGCTCACCTGCCCACAAGTTGAAGCTCTTCAGGAATGACGTAGAAGACTCTCTATTGACAATTATTTTATTGGTTACAATATAAAGCAGTTAATGAAAAAAAATAAAACTTCAGCTAAACTAAGAGCTCTATAATCAAACTCTAAACAGCAGTATTGGTGACAGGGTTTCACGTATCCTTCACGCTTATTTCAAGCAGCATCTAAAGAGTGCTTTACTCCTCAGTCTTTTTATACTTATTTTTGGGGAATTACACTTGTATCTCATTCATCAACTCATCTCCTGTATAAATTAAATATCTGAATTATTTTTGCTAATAAGTAACACAAGTTACTTTGTTTTTCCATTTATTTACTGACTTCGGTCCTGTCCCTATGTTGAGAGAAAAGACTAATTAAATTCACTTTTGGTGTGAAAAGGCCAAAAATATAACTTTTGGGGTTTTTGTTATTAAAAAACAAATAAGCAAGCCCAGCCCAGGTGACAAAAAGTAATGCAAAAGTAACGTAATGCATTACTATGCATAAAAAGTAACTAAGTAATGCAATTAGTTACTTTTTTATGGAGTAACAATATTGCAATGCATTACTTTTAAAAATAACTTTCCCCAACACTGAAAGCAAGCAAAATATCAACCAAAACAACATTATAAATAATTTTCAATGTAGTAATCTAACAGAAGTCTTTTTATATGTCGTATTTCATATGAATAAGCCATAATAGAAAGTTCACTTTGGATGCTGTAGGTCTTGAGTCGTTGTTGGTTCTTTTTCAGCATTCTTCTTACAGCAGGCTAGTTGTTTTGCACGGGACATGTAAAACACAGGCCCGATACAAGTCCCAAGACTGGGAAAGGTATGCATCAGATTCAGTATTAAACAGCGTGTGTGACTAATTTCTTCATCCCCATCCTTAAGTGTGAACATGTAAGGGGCGATAGCCAGGAGAGGTCCATAGATTATAGCTGAAGGGATTAGAATCAGCAAGGCATTCTTTAGTGCTCTGGTTTTTGCAGATGACCCACCTCTTCCACCATTTTGCCCTTCACCCGGACCTTTTCTGCGGAGTACTTGCACAATACCTGTTAGACACGCCAGCATTATGAGTAAGAAAGCATCAAGGGTGATTGACAAGTACATAGCTAATTTAGGGAGCCTTTGTTGGTAGGTAATCACTGCAACGCCTAAAGTGACGATCCAAATTAGAGCCGAGCAGACAACACGATACTCCCATTTATTCCCTAGTTTCATGTAGAGAACTGGATGTGCTGCGGCCAGGTAGCGCTCCACACACATACTGGTCAAGAGAAGAGGACAGCCGATCAGGTTGAGGATTGAAATGGCCTCTGAAACTGTCAGGAGCTGTCCAGCGCGTTTGGTCACAGAAATGTACACATCAAAAGGAAGACTGATACAGAAGATGACATTCAGCACGGCAAGATTGAGCCCCAAAACTTCAGAGGGTGATAGACCTTTCTCGCCCCTCACTAGCATCCATAGCAGAGCCACATTAGTTGGGAAGCCCACCACAAATGTTAAAATTTCTAGTGGCAAGCGAACATAGGAATAATTTTGATCATTGCACTTATCCACAATAGTAAGAAATAAAAGATGCATATCGCTTGTGGTATAGCTGCTGGTATTACTGTAGATTCTGTCTGTATAAGTTACATTTGATGTCATGTTTGTCATGTTGACTGAGCGCTGTAGAGAAACAACAAAGAACATTGCTTGTAGTACAAAAACATGGCAAATAAAATTAAACTCTCAAATGGATTTATGTACACACATACATACTGTAGGTAGTTGCTTATGCATGTATTTAGAAAGTAAAATCAAATATATTTAAAAGTGCTGTTTATTCCTGTAATAGGAAAGCTGATTTTTCAGCAGTCATTATTCTAGTATTAAATCATTAATATGCCATTTTGCTACTCAAGAAACATTTATTATAGTTATTGATTTAAAAACATTTGCTGCTTAATAATTTTGTGGAATCCACTTTCAGTATTCTTTGATTTGAAAGTACAAAAGAAATCTTTTGTAGCATTATAAATGTCTTTACTGTCACTTTTGATCAATTTAATGCATCCTTGTTGAATAAATGTATATATTTCTTAAAAAAAAAATTTACTGACCCCAAACATTTGAATGTATTTAGTATATATAGACACATTGTTTAAATGTACAATTACAAAATATCTAAATTAAGATGTGAATAAAATAAGCAAATTAAATAAGTTGTGAAAGTGTTACTGAAAATGTTAAGACATTAAAACTGACCTTTTCTTGCTATGAGATCAATTTTATTGTTCGTTGTTCTTTTTCTTCTCTCTTTTTTACAGAACTTACATCAATTCTTGTTCTGTTGTGTTCATGTAAATTAAGTCAAATTATTTGAATTTCTGAGTTGGTTCATTGAACGTATGGTGTCCACCACCCAATGAAATTGAGAGAGAGTTTTTTTACCACATCTGTTCTGGTTTTGAAAAACCCATATAGCAAATTTTACTCAAATCAACAAGGGCATCCAATTAAGGACGCAAGAAAAATAGATTGACACAACAATTTATTACAAACGAATCAGTGCGATAAAGTGCAAATTTTACAGTTAGGTTACAAATGGCTCATTCTAACCAAGAGTATACAGGTGCATCTCAATAAATTAGAATGTCGTGGAAAAGTTCATTTATTTCAGTAATTCAACTCAAATTGTGAAACTCATGTATTAAATAAATTCAGTGCACACAGACTGAAGTAGTTTAAGTCTTTGGTTCTTTTAATTGTGATGATTTTGGCTCACATTTAACAAAAACCCACCAATTCATTATCTCAACAAATTAGAATACTTCATAAGACCAATAAAAAAAAAAAAAAAAAAACATTTTTAGTGAATTGTTGGCCTTCTGGAAAGTATGTTCATTTACTGTAATAATTGGTAGGGGCTCCTTTTGCTTTAATTACTGCCTCCATTCGGCGTGGCATGGAGGTGGTCAGTTTGTGGCACTGCTGAGGTGGTATGGAAGCCCAGGTTTCATTGACAGTGGCCTTCAGTTGTTCGAGTTGAATTACTGAAATAAATGAACTTTTCCAAAACATTCTAATTTATTGAGATGCACCTGTATATTGCTGTTTTACAACACATTATGAATGCAATATAATGAAAATGAGTGGTAGTGGACCACCTCTAGGAAATTTCTAAACTGTGCAAAACAAAAAGATTTTGGTTATTGTTCGATTTTTTTCATTTTCTAACTTCTATTTAAAGTTTGGTTAAATTAGGTATCTTTAGTGCTATCAAAGATCTGACAAGAATAACCAGGTCCACCTCAAAATGGAATATATTTACAATATAGCAAATAGTAAAAGACATCATCAACATTAAAAATATCAAAGTGCTTCTGGTTATACCAACCAATTAAATCTGCCCACCACATCTGTGCAATGTTGTCAGTATTATCTTGGCCACATTCAGTGCTGCTGATGAGAAAAATGACTACTGGTTGCATTCCCGTTAAGACAAGTCTAAGGGTGGGTGACAGTAGGAGCGTGTGGGGTCTTGTTTTTGGGAGGTGTAGAAATCTGTACGTAAACTGGGGTGGTAGAAGAGGTGGAGGGGTTTGGATCAGTTTGAATTCTTTGGAAAACAAGGGCCGGGTAGATTTGGCTGTTGGCGTGGTATGTAGGGTATGCGCTATGGGGGCTTCTCAGCAGACTCTCCTGACTCCTGTGTGGAACAGAGAAGAGAATTCTGTGATGCACAAAATCACAGAAACTGAATCACATCTTATAGTTTGTCTTATGGCTTTCTTATGGTGTCCTCCCACATATTACATAATATTCAAAAATGTGGTGTGGTTGTAGAGAGTGGGCTCAGGATGTGGGTTTCAATACACGTAAGGGGTGTATTGTGCCACGAATATAGGCAGAAGAGAGGCTATTCCTGTTGTAAATTCCTGTTGTATTCTATTTTTATGTATCTTAAAATGTAATTTATTCCTGTGATGGCAAAGCGAAATTTTCAGCAGCCATTATTCCAGTCTTTATTGTCACATGATACTTCAGAAATCATTCTAATATGCTGATTTGGTGCTCAAGAGGCATTTCTTTCATTTCTTTAAAACAGAGATGCTTTACAACGATTTTCCTTACCTCTCATACCCTCTGTTCTCATAGGCTCTGATGACCTCTGAATAAACAGGACTACCAGGAGGCAGCGGTCGGTCGAGACGCTGGGACAAGCTGAAAAGTTTAGGTGGAGGGAATGCCTCCCAGTCTATATGCTCTCTCTCCAACCAGGACGGGCTCCTCCGAGACCTAGAGCTCCGTGTTTCTCTTCTCCTGAAGGTGAAGACAGTACCAACACATTTAGTTGTTCAATCAGATGTTGTCTCTAAAAAATGTTTTTTAACTTTAAACATAATCTAAAACTTTAGAACACAGTATATCTGCTAAAGCCTATGAATCAATCAAGGAAATGTAAAACTCATGAACTGCTAGATATTAGGTATTTGGACAATTTTGTGCACTTAAACCACAATTAGAAATGTATGAATTTAATTGCATTTGATTAAAAAAATCAAACGAGTGTAACCTTAAAAAAAAAATGATGGTAAACCTTTTCTCAGAACGTTTACTTTTGTATTTCATTTAACCAAGTAGTCAATGTAATTTTTAATAGATGTATGATATCAGTTGCACTAATATTTGACAACCAGAATATGTCCAAAAATGGTGTCTTAATATTGAACAATATATCTATTGATTTTACATGAAAAAACTATTTTTGTAAATTGCTTTACTTTATTTACAATTTAAATTGAACATATTTAAAATGTCTATTTATTTGATAATTTGATATGTAATACAATTACATTTATACTTTAATATTTAAGTGTAGCTATTTTATGGGGCCGCTATATATTTAAGTTTATTTTATTGAAATACACAAAACTTTTCATGATTTTGATGATTTTTAATGATCTTTAAGGTTAAGTATTAAAGTGACTAACCTGCTTCTCCCCGTCCGATGCTTTTCCTTCTTTTTGCTCATGCGCTCTTGACAACAGCAGACGATGAAGCAGACAGTCATGATAAGAATGACCACCCCGCTCACAACAGACACCAGTAAAGCAATGCGAAGTCCCTGGTCATTTGGCCGAGGGATACCTGAAAAAAACAGTATTGGTTTCACCAGATATGATGGTCAGTTATATTAAAACTGAGAGAAATCCTGTAAATATTCTTAAGATATTTATGCATGATCTTACAAATTTTAAAATCATACATTTGCTTAAATATAGTGGAAATGGACAAAGCTGGCCATGGAAACAATAATCAGGCTTTTTTTTTTAGGATAATTAGGATGATTTCTTTGAATAAAAGATGAAAAAAATGTCTGCCCTACTCTCACAGACTGGCAGGTAGCTGCTCCATCGAGGGACACCTGCATGCAGGATGCATGTGATTTTCTCATGGCCAACCAGCTGGTATCCCTCCTTGCACCAGAACACAAGCATGGAGCCCAGAGACACCCCCGTGCCATGCTCTACATAGTATGATCCCCGTCGTGGGGGAAGCACAGAAATACACACAAGTCCTGGAGGAACACATGGACAAACACAAGTGTAGATCAATACAATCAGGCTTTGAATATTCTAAGATGTGTTAAGTGAAGTTATTAACGTAATTTCGGGAGGAGTACACCCATCTAATCTTCCAATTAATGTCCAAGTATAAAAGACAGCCTCATACCACTTCTGTCGTTAGTTCTTTCGGCATCCCTCCTCCTCCCCATCTACTCCTTTTATGCATATTTAAATATTTATTTATTTATTTTTCTGTCTATAGGGGAGCTATTGGAGCTCGAGTAGAATAGTCTCTCTGAGCCTTCCATTGCAGACATCAAGCCAGATCTGTTTACCACTAATGCTAAGATTATATGGGCACACGAACTCGTGAAACTGTGATTAAATAGTAAATTGACCCATGATACACGGCTGAATTTATTCAGCTTTTAAATCCAATAAATGCATCATCATGAAACCCTCTGAGGAAATGATTGCTACTGTATCATTCCAGTTCCAACAATGTTTGCATATATTATAGATTTTTTTTACTGTCACATGCATCTTGCTTGCTGTCGTCACTGCAGACATCTGTTTCCTTTGCAGTGAGATGTCTTTGTATCCGGTGGTGAACCACAGTGAATTTTCATTAATGTATACATGTCTGTCTTCTATTTGCATAATGTTCTGAGAGTATATGTTGCTTTGTATCAGTGCCAGCATATCAGTGAGTGTCTTTCCTATCCTGCTTCTTGCCCATCCAGGCTCACTATCAAATCCCCCCCAGTTCCTCCCCGCTTTTGGAATAGCAACTGATTAAATAAAGATAAGGCCCTTTATCAAATATTGATTAATTCCACACAGTTCTCCTATTATCAAGTACCTGTGAAAGTGCACTTAGGCCATCAGCTGACATGTCAGACTTTTTTGCTCACAGGTGAGGAGAAATTGCATATATGAAGTGCTAAAAGTGTCTGTCTGTCCATCTCTCTATCTCTCTATGTTTGTCTGTCTATCCATTTGCTATCTATCTATCTATCTATCTATCTATCTATCTATCTATCTATCTATCTGTCTGTCTGTCTGTCTGCCTGCCTGCCTGTCTGTCTCTATCTATCTATCTATCTATCTATCTATCTATCTATCTATCTGTCTATCTGCCTGTCCGTCCGTCCGTCCATCTGTCCGTGTGTCTGCTGCAGTGTCTTCAATTGATCGCACGTGTTGTTGTTACTGGGTGGATCTGTAGAGTCATTCTGTTGTTTTGGGGTGGTTGACTGTGCTTCAGTACTTGCATCAGAGGTGGTCAAGAGCAGAATGGAACTCACTGAGGCTGCTTGAGTGTGGAGAAACCATGCTTTTTAATTTCATTTTAATACATATTAATAATCCATATAACATATATAAAGATATACATAAAGATATGCAATACTGAAAAATATAAAATATAGTATATATACATTTCATAGTATGCTATCATGAGCCACATGAGAACATTAGCAATTATTTCCTGAAGGTTAGTTTTCAAAGTGTAAAAGCTTAGTGTTTTCATCAGCACCTCACATCTTACCCGTGTCATTGTTGCTGAAAAAATCTGTAGGTTCAGTCGGATGTTCTAGATTGATTGGTTGCTCGTCAGTCGTTGAATCAGAGGTTGGCCTGAGCAGATTGGGGCTTTCTGAGGCTGCGTGAATATGAGGAAATCACATAATCAGTACACAAAACAAGTTATTGTAACACCACAAAAAATGTATTGTAGTAAAATGTTTGTCTCAATGTCATATTTTGTCTCTATCTATCTATCTATCTATCTATCTATCTATCTATCTATCTATCTATCTATCTATCTATCTATCTATCTATCAGTTGTTCTCACCTGTGTTGTTGCTGGGTAGATCTGTAGGTTCAGTCGGATGCTCTGGATTGACTGGTTGTTCGTCAGTCGTTGAATCAGAGGCTGGGCTGAGCAGACTGGGGCTCACTGAAGCTGCGTGATTGTGGGGAAACCACACCATCAGTCCACACACAACCCACATCAAGGACCATACTGATGTCATGATCAAAGGCCCCCAGGGGCCGCAGGATAAGGATCAAAACAGCAGATATGTCCTGAGGTGATCACAATACTGTACGGAGCAAACTAAACATCGCTGATTACAATCCATTCATAGTGCCACAAGAAGAAATCTCACAAATAGCTCCTTTTCCTTGAGGTGTCAGTGAATATCCAAGGTCATCCAAGCTTAGTGCATCCAAGCTTATGCCCATAGCTCCTAAAAATGTCAGATTCTTCTCTGTTTCTCCTGCTGTATTAAGCGTAGGCTTCCCTGTATATGTACACAGCATCTGCTCTGCCTGTCTGCTCACTGCTGCTGTTATCCTACAGTATACAGTGAGGCAGTCAAGGATCTTACATAACATGAAGTGCACGTGTGCGTAATTTTGTGCACTCTTAAATCCCTGATCTCATCTCTCCAGTAACTCATGCACGCTCTTTCTCTCTCTCTCGGGACAGTCGAGGGTGAATCAGGGCATGTGGCTGTGTGCATGTGAGCCTCTGTCCCATATCTGCAGAGAGAGTGAAAACCACAATCTGCAGGCACACAGCATATTATATATTTATATATTCAAATCAACATGTTGACTTATAATGCGTCACGATTTCTTGTGCACCCCAAAGCATAATAAACGTGTGTTTATCAACGGAGCATGTTGCAGCAGATGGTGTTTATAGATGGCACGTGGACCCAACACCAGTACGGTTGAATGAATTCTGTTCACTTGGATGAACAGTGGGTTTCAATCTCAGTGTGGAGAGCCTGTTAGACTGCGTGGGAAGTGTAAGAAGGATGCTATTGGGAGGTTTCCTCACTGCAAAGCACTGAAACCTTGGTAACAGTGTCAAGATTTATATACATCAGTATTTACTCTAAGAAGTCCAGATATGATGCATTCAGTGCTGGCACTTCCTCTTTTGTTTTGTTTGCCCATCTATGGTCTGTCTTCCTGTAGAATGCCTTATGAATGTTTGATAAATCACAGAGTAGTCAAAGGATGGATGTGTTCCCAGAGACACAATCAAATAACAACAGCTTTTATCAGTTGCATTCAGTGAGTTTGTAGCATCTCTTACATTTTTTTGAGTATTGGAACACTAATTCTGTACTTGATGTTGAGGCAGTATGCTGTGTTACTCACATGTCACATGTCCTGATGACACATTGTCAATCAATGACTGGCTATGGATGTCAAATAATTACTAAGCATCTGCCATAGTAATCCTCTCAAGCTTTAAGATGCTTCCATGAATTAAATTTTTTTGGTGAAAACGAATTCAAATCTTGTAAGGATGCTCTGGACCTTAAAGATGAATTTAATATGCACCCGTTCTATGCACAAAATATATAAATACTTTTCTTTTTTTCTTGAGTTTTTAGTTTTAGTATTTTATCATAAAGCAGCCAGTTAAGTCAACCATTTTCAAAGCAATGTCCTGTGCACTGAACAGAAAGCATTTATTTATGAATATATATATATATATATATATGTATATATATATCCACAACTCATCTTCATATATTGCATTCTCTGTATATGGAGGTGGATTGTAAAATATTAGATTTGCTGGGTCTATGCTAACTGTTTTATGGGACCTGTCTGGATCAAATCCAATGATCAGCGTTTTCTTGGTACAGTATCTCTGTTCTTGTTTTAGTTTCGCTAATGGACATAAACATAAGGCATCTTCACACAGCCAAGTTAAGGGTGCTCGGTGCATGCTCAAAATTCTGTGTAAAGACATGATGCTGCATAAAAGGCAGACTAAATTAAGCCTGCTCTGACCCAAAAGCATTGTATTTGTATATGTGTACATGCATTTATGCCATCTCTGAACAGCATTAGCATAAATACATCTAACTGCCACTTCAGATGCACTTCTGTGCCTTCTTTGCAGTGTAAATTTGGTAGTAGACATATGGTCATAAATATGCCAAATGAGCGTAAAATGTCACATGACTGAAACAGAATATGTATTTTAAACGGAGATTATTAATTTATATTTACATTTATTAATTTAGCAGACGCTTATCCAAAGCAACTTACAAAAAAGGAATACAACAAGCTATTAATCATAAAGATGCAAATAAGTAGTTTTTTTACATTTATTTTTTATTTTACTTTTTTAGGATGCAGTCAAATGTTGACGAGAGATATGAGTTTTCAGCTCAGCTTCAATATACAAATATTTTTGAATGTTTTGAACAAGTTGTGGTAAAATGTACATAATATATTTTTCTAATATTTATATCATTTAAAAACAAATGTAGATTTGTGGATTTAAAATGCAGATAAAAATAAAATTTGTATGATATTGGTGTTCTCGCTTGTGTTGCATTTTAGCCACGGACAAAAGACTTCATTTCCCAGCAACCCGTGGGAAAAGAGGAACTACATTTCAACTTTCACTTTAGCTTCACACGCCCATCACTAACATACAGCGGCAACAGTTTGGAATTATTGATATGAATGTGGCGATCAGTTTATAGAGTTCAAAGAGCTAACTTCGAACTTTTTGGGCGTCATTGGAACGTAAGTTTTGCGTTGTGAGTTTTAAATTGCAGACAAAAAGTGTATGTTCATATGTTTGCATTGCGCTTAAAATGTTGGCGAAAAATGTAATACAAAACCAAAGCAAGTTAAAACATATGCCTTCTGCTTCTAAACTGTATCGTAGTTTTCATGAATGAAATTACGTACAAAATCACAAGAGTTATAGCTCTGCTGCGAAATAGTTCTTAGTATTATGACGCCAGTGTTGTGACAGTCATTTTGTGGATATGATTTGTATTTTCGGTCATATTCAGTTTCAGTTTCAGTACAGTCCAGGACGCTTGTGTACATGGCCAGTCAATGCTGGTTGGAGTCTTCCCTGCGCCGTTCATCTAAACTTGGTCAGGAGGTGCTGGAAAAAGCAAAAAGACGTTCTGTAAGCTGCTCAAGCACAAGACCAAGAACATCGCCCGTGTTTGATCACAATGAAAGGAACTCAGAGGTGTGTAGCCTCATTTCGAAGTGGTTTGAACACGACATGATGTCCACCAGGACACTGATGCTTTGATTTTTCTACCCCTGTGTGTTACAGAGAGACATTTTCCATTCAAACTTGGACCATGCTTTTGCAAAAATAGTAGAGTATATGTCAGAAACTACCAGACAATGCAAGGTGAAAATGCTTTATTCATTTACTTTAACTGTGTTGAGATCTGAATTAGAAAAAACAGCCTGTACTTCTTTAACAGATGTTTTATGAGACTGTGCACCTGGCTCAGCCCAGTGAGCGAGAACACATCTGTCGCTACCATTCCCAGCAGACTTCAGATCAGAAACAGAATGCTAGTGCAGCCATCAAACCACACTTTGTAAGTATTGACCTTGACAAAAAAAAAAAAAAAAAAAAAAATTAATTTATTTCTCTACCTGGTTTTAAAAGCTGGGTTTAGAACGACTATAACCTAGGGTTAAGCACAGTGTGAAAAGCCCTATTGTGTATTAACTTAAACCGTAAAAGCATAGTAAAAAGTTGTTTTTGAACAGATAGGAACCATATTTAACCAGGCCATAGTTATTACATTTATTCTGCAAATCAACTCTTTAAAGCGGTTCATCTACCTATTTGTTTGAAGGGTTCATCAGAACCAGAGGATTTCCTTATTGAAGTGTCTCCAGGCACCTATTCCATCACAGCAGCAATGCAGGACACAAAGCCACAGACGAAAACTGTCTGCATCAACGCAGGAGAAAGCACGAGCCTTACATTCAACCTCTGAACTTCACTTGTGTATTATATGGGTGAAATTCAGTGCCTTAATTGAGGACTCACGGACTTGCACTAAAATTGTAAATGCACTGACTTCGACTCTTCTTGATTTCTTGGGGGTTGTTTTAGTATTCAAAAGTGTTATTGTTTAATACTCAGGAATATTTATCATTTTTTATAGTAATCATGAATTTATATTGAGCCATAGAAGCCATAATGAGATTATACCGCAATACAGAATATACATTTAATTTGACTTTATTCTTTAAAGTTTTAATAAAGTTTTGCATGATTTTATATAATAGTCTTGTGTATTTAATTAGTACACCAACCATAGGATGTTTGATTTACAAATAAATATTATCTCTGGAAAAAAATAAAAAAAAATAAGCAAAAGCTCACTGATGATGCTCATAACACTCTGAACTTTGGCAGTTTAGTTGGTCTTGTGCTGATTGCTACAACTAGTGGTGATGATGACGACTTTGGTTCAGTTGATCCAAATATTTCCCTCATATTAACTCCTCGTTTTGGTGAATCAGGAACCAGCTTAAATAAAGAGCTGTGATTGGTCATCATAGAGTTATCTGTAGAGCTCCCAGGATTCCCAGTGTCTCTAGGCCAAGAATGGCTGACATTTGGAGACCTGACTGCTCTTCCTGAAATACCAAGAACACTCAGTGTGTCAGTACAAATTAAATATATTTTGTATTTTCCGGCACTTGTATTAAGACCAAATGGTTCTAAACAACATTTCGTTTGCCTGCACACTTTTATACCATGTACACTATTGTTCAAAAGTTTGTGGTCAGTATTATTATGATTATTACGGATGATAATGATTTCAAAAACCATTCTTATCAATGTTGAAAACAGCTGAAAACTTTTTCCAGGACTTTGATGAGTCGAAAGTTCAAAAGAATGGCATATATTTGAAATAGAATTTTTTTGTGACATTATAAATGTCTTTACTGTAACTTTTAATAAATGGAATGCATCCTTTCAGAATAAAAGTATTAAATACTTTCAAAAAATAAATAAAAACATACTGACCCCAAACATTTTAACAGTGGTGTATATGCTAAAAAGTCAAATATGCTAAAGTCAGTTCATGAAGTGTTTTTATTGTATTTGTCCATTTTGATGGCTATATTGTAAATATTTTGTCATTACCTGGTTGCTTGTGCTGTGGTTCTGCAGAACCGCTTTTCCAGTATCTCCAGGCTGGTCTGGTCTCATTTTGAGTATATGGCTTTCTCAGGCAGGAAATCTCTGTGTTTATTGATCGGCTCACCAGTTCTGACCTTGAAGGCCTGTGTTTTTCAGCTGCAGTATCCTCCTCATTCTCATCTGAGTCAGAGGATGATGATGAGGAAGATGAAGGCACTTGTGTCTGTTGAGAGCTCTGTAGTTCTTTCAGTTGGAGATCAATTTTCCTCTCCAGCTCATCTCTCCTTTGGTTATTCAGTAGTGTAGATGACATGAACATTGGCCAGCATCTCCTGACTAAACCGTGGCATGGTGGAATGGAGGACAGACTGTGGTGGTTGCACCGGTGACATGGCAATTCGAAACAATTCATGGTGCCGCAGTGGGGAACTCTGGAGAGACATGGCCAGTATGAATAATGCTGGAGGTCTTTGATAATTTGCTCATAATGAGAGGCTGGAATCCATACTGCAAGCTGTTTGGGGACATGAATTGTCATCCCGTTCCAGAAGAGGACCTGGAGTCCCAAAAGACCTTCATCACCTGTAATGAGACAACAGATCTAGGTTTATACAGTTACACATATGATGCTCACAAGTATTGGTTCAAAAATTGTAACTATAAATCTTACTTGTAAGCGGATCTCTTAGCTCCATCCCGGAGATGACTCTTCCAGGCCCATATCGTCTCATGTCTGGCTCCCATGGTGCCAGAACTGTGTCTCCTGGGACAATACTGTGCCTGTGTCCACTGGCTAGACTAACCATATCAGGCTGGCAGGTTGGCTGAACTGTATTTAATGTTTCCATACATGTATTTCCTTTAGGTCCAAACTTATCAAACTCCACCGTATAAAAATTTCCTCTGCCCTAGAGACAGACAAGAAATGTTTAAAATGTTTAATAAATTGTGATTATACATCTGGATTTGAACAAAAAATTCAACATTTTAATTTGAATTGAAATGCTGACTATATTTAAAGATGTGCTATAGCTATCCAAGTAATTTTTTAAAAGAAATAAATACTTTTTTTTCAGAAAGGATACGTTAAATGGATCAAATGTGACAGTGAAGACATTTATAATGTTACACGTTTTATAATGTTACATGAATCACAGATTACACAAAAAATACAACAATAAAAAACGTTTTTTTGAAAGTGCTTGGAAAGTGCTGTTTCCCCATTTTTGAATGGTCACCATTGGCACATATTGCAACAAAGATAGCTAAAGTCAACAGATTTTACTAACAGACCTACCAATCTCTGTGTAAAAGTAACATTATGATGCTGCCATCTTTCTGAAGTCATTTTTACCCCCCTGTAATTTGACACTGAATCTCAGCTGAAAACTACAATTTTGACCCCCCTCTACAAAATAGTGGATTACTCAGTAAATATTCATCCATGACATTTAATATTTTGGCTTTCATCACTATACATGTCTATCTTTCTTCAGAAAAAATATTAGCAAAATCAAAAATTTGAGCAGGGGACCTCTGGTTGAGTTGACACGGAATGACCCATTACTGTTTTACTGTATTTTTGTCAAATAAATTCAGCCTTGCTGAACATAAAAGTCTTTTTAATCTAAAAATGTAATAATTTACAGACCCCAAACTATTGACTAATAGTATTCATGATGATGTTCTGTATATTTTCAGTAGCCTACCTGATGTATGATTGTGCCAAGGTAGTAAAACCCATCTATCTCTCTTCTGGCTAACACACGGCAGCCAGGAAAAAGTTCTGCACCTCGCATTACCCTTGCAGATACACATGATACGGTACTAAAAGGATTCATAGGGGAACACCTGTAAAAACACAATAAATATATATCCCACAATGTAATTAATTGTTTTCGTTTTTTCTGTCTTTCACGCTTTCAAATTACAAAAAACATACCAGCATGGTACAGAACAGACACAGCTTGTGCAGTTGTAGTATTGGACCTGATTGAAGTGTACTGAACCCCATGGGTCCTCTGAGTGTGATGGCTTTTGAATCAGGTCATCCGTTGAATGCAACAAACTGAGCTGTGTCATTTTAAAACATTAAATGGTGAAACAAAATCTGATTAACTAACAAAGGATGAACAGTATAAGTGGTGGATACAAACATTCAATATCTTACCTGGTCCACATTGCCTGCTGAGTTGAGCATCATGACATAACAGCTTCCTCTAGTGGTGGAAGTGATACACTGCAAGAAGTCTGATATGTCAGTGTTTATGGGAGTCTTGTCAGATATGTAAAATGTATTCACAGGGTGCATCACCAAGGTTGAAAATGAAGCCAGACATTGTGGTGGGTTGTCTGGGAGACCGCTGGTCACCAAATGGACAGACTGACAGGCAGGGTCAGAGAATGCTAAGGCCAGTGCTGAGTGGAGGTCTCTGCCAGGACTTGTTTGTAATGTGTGGATCCAGCTCAAGGCTTCATAGACTACATCAGGAGTGCAGGGCATCATGTGAGAAGACCATGGTGTTGACTTGTAAAATATAAATTGATTTTAAAAAATAAATAAATAGAATTTTTATTAAATAGCATAAGCCTAGCCATGGGTTTCCACCCAGAATAAACAGTTTGAAAAATGGATGGCTGGAAAATACTGACCTTTTAAAGTATTCCTATTCAATTTGATATAATTTTTGAATTTCAAACTCAATAAATTAAGATAAAATAGTAATTTATATTACTTTGTATTTATTAGTTTTTTATAAACCAAATATACAGCATCATCAATACTGAAGACAATAATACTGCATGGACAAATACCATAGACTTTAAAAACTTAGTGATTTAGTGATTTTTTTTTACTGATTTTCAGAGTGTATATTTACCTTGTATGAAAAGCTGATAATGTTGAAGAGCGAGTCTCTGAGTGAAGCTTTAGTAATCAAGGTTTGAATGATAAGATTCTTCACTGGTCCCAAAAAGCCATTCATTCCCACAGAGGAGTCCAGAACGAAGGTGACATTTCTGCCTTTACCCATGAACAACGGAAGGACACTTTGGCTGTGAGATACCTGAGGACTTGACGACATTGTCACTCTGACAGAATGATCTGCAACACAATAGAATGTGCTCAGTTATAGTTGACTTAAAGACCAATCTGACTAGCTTCTGGTAAAACAAATAGCTCTTTTTCATCTTTTCGGATAGTAAGCAAATGTAAGAATGAGAAAAAAAAGACAAATAAAAACAAACAAAAAGTATTAATACCTTTCTTGATTCCTAGAACACACTTGAAAACTGTAGCAATTTTTGTTCTGTCCCTAGCAATGATCCACTGAACAATGATTCCTATCTGTACTGTGTACTGAGGTTGCCATAGTGAGCCACTGACCAGCCTTAAACTATTAGTATGTCATTACATCCATCTAGTGGTGACAGAGAGCATCTGATGTGCACTTGGGAACAGGTTTTAAAGGGATAGTTCACACACACACACAAAATTTTTTTTCATAACTCATCTCAATTTATTCCAAATCTGTATGAATTTCATTCTTCTGCTGAACACAAAGATATTTTGAAGAATGTGGGTAATCAAACAGTTTCAGGTCCCAATTGACTTCCATATTTTTTTTCATACTATGGAAGCCAATGGGGACCAACAACTATTTGGTTACTCACATTCTTCAAAATATCTTCTTTTGTGTTCAGCAGAAGAAATAAATTCATTCATGAATACATAAGGACAGAATTTTCATTTTTGGGTGAACCATCCTTTATATCGTTACAAATCTGTATGTATTTTTTTTTTTTTTTTCTGTGGTGGTAACCGTCAACTTTTTTTTTTTTTTTTTTTAACATTTCTCAAAATATCTTTATGTTTCAGTTTTGGAATGACATGAGGGTGAATACATAATGACAGAATTTTTAATGTATCCTTTTAATACATAATATACATGCAAATTTGCTACTAAAAAACAGCTATAAATGCATAACTTAAATCTCGATGTAAATGATTGCATAGTAAGTACAGTGACTAGTTTGAATGTTTGTTTATGATTTTATTTACATGTTTATATGAACCACTCTACAGGCACTAATTTCATTGAGGCTCTTGAAATGACTTTTGCCCTCTATTATAACTCAGCATTTTGACAGTAGTATTATTTTGGGTGCAAGAAGGTGAAAAGGTTCAAAAGTGAAAAGGGTGGAACTTTTATAAACGTGGTTTAAGAAGAAATGCCATTAAATGTCATCCTACACCAGAAATTGGCACATGAACCTGATCCCGTGACAGACTCTCAGTCCAAAAATAGATTCATGTGCTGTCATCTCCTCTTCCCCAGAAGCTGAAATGTGAAGAAGACACTGAGGTGAGAAAAGCTGATAAAAATAAATGATGTTTGGAAAAAGGACCCAACTTTGACATATTAAAGAATATTGCAAAAGTAGAAAACCAGCCCTCAGACATTTAAAACTGGACTGTTGTCTTTAGAACCTTATGTGTCTTCAGATTATTTGTGCCAAGTGATATATATACTGTCACTGCGCAACAGCCCTCATGTTTTACTGTTCAGAATTTTCTAAGAAATTGTCTTATTGAGCAACTTTAACTTAAAAATTTTAGTTCATCCAGTTTGTAGTTTATCCATGCTCTTTTGGCTGTGAAAAACTGCAATAGAGTAATTTTTATTTTTAAAAAAAAAATATTTAAATATTTTAATATATTTTATAATTATATTTATTTTTTAATGTATTTAAAAAAACATTTTCAAATATTACTGTGATTTTGTATTGCTTTTATTTCTTACATTAATATATCATATTAAAATGCATAAAAATAAGCAAGCTATAAGAATTTATATCCTTCTGGTATAAAATTTCCATAATTTTAAACAGAATATTCCATGTTTTCCTTCAGACAAACAGAGAAATCTATTCCAACAGCTAAAGTTCAAGCCTTTCTATTGCACTGCATTGCCCATGCATCCTCACTCCAGCCATGACATAATACAATTCAAAATGGCTACCAAGCCTTCTGTGACACACTGTAAAAATGTGCTGTTATAAAAACAATAAAACCACTAGTCACGTTATGACTTTCAAAGAAGTGTACACAAAACCCGCCGCATCTATCCGCCAAATGAATATGTCACGGGCAAACACTGCTGTGCTAGATTTGCTTATTCACGCTTGAACAATACACCCAACAGACCCGAATCGCGTCCCCAAGGTGCCCCTGAACATGAATTTCTGACAGCACGAATTCGCATGGACGGGCGTTCAGCCAATGGGAGCGAGGCGGTGTCTCCTTCAGCCAATCACATGTGCGTATTAAGAATCAGTTGAGGAACTCTTCCGTTATTCAGGTTCTGGGGTTGTATTTTCTGCATAGCGTTTCCTGCCCTGGTGCATGGTGGTCGAACGAAGGGATTGTTGGAAAATTTTCGGAGGTTAGTATATAAATGTGTTTTTACCCAGTGTGCCTTATTTCCTCAGACGCCGCTTAGCCGGAGAGCGCGGCGATGGGATGGAAGTGAGGTGGAAGTCAATGTGGGATGAAGAACGAAATAAAATAGTGAAAAAGCATCGGAAGCGGTGTTTTATTTATTAAAAGCAGTTGGACGCAGCGTTGTAGTCGGTTACAACATTGTAACGTTCCGATTGTGATTGTTACGTTACCGCAGCAACGGCTAACGGTCGTTCATTTGTGTTTAAACGCCTATATAAGGGACAGTATTGCTTTGCGTTAGTTTCGGAGATGGCATAGTTATATGAATCTCAACGGCGATTATTGTTTGTAAACTTGGGAAACGGCTAAAGTAAAACGCGAGCATTTTTGTAGCATATTTGCTAACGTGAGGGAGAGTTAGCATGACAGATGCTCTGTCAATTAATAAAACTGAAAACTTGTGAGCAACATTAGCCGGGCTGCATTTTCATTCCTGTCTAAATATTTATATACGCCTAGCGTTATTGTTTACAAAGTTGTTTCGTTGCTGTTTGGCTAAAATGGAGATAAGTGATGAAATGCCCGCGTTAGCACAGTATTTTTATTCGACACACGTGCCGAAATTCAAAAATAGTATATTTTTCACCATTTGAGAAACATGACACTTTTGCAGAATGCAAGCCGTTTTAACATTTTATGTTTCTATATATATATATTCTAATATCTATTCTAATTTTACCAGTACTAAATGAATGAATACTAGAATGTGTTCCAGTTGGTACAAGTAAGATGTTTAATATTACTAGAAAGAGTTATTGAACTCATAACATAGACTCATCAGTAGATGTCAAGTAAAAAATAAGTGAGGTGAGAAATTTTACAAGTAAAGCTGAAAGAGATACCAGTACTGGAATTTAAATAGTAATTAGATAACTAAATAATTGCTGGGATTGGGAATTATTTGGATACCTATTGGGATGGGTACCTGTAATATTTGTACTAATATTGGACGGGTACTAGTTGATGTCTGAATCACAGATCCATAGTCACAACACGGTTAAAATACCACAATATAATGAATAAATAAAATATTTTTGAGGTGTAAAAGTATGACAAAAGCATGTTCATTTTAAGAAATTTATATTAAAATGACTTACTGTGGGATGCAGCATGACCACGTACAGTTCTGAACAATAGTGCTGCAGTAGTAACAGTACTAACATTGAAAAATTAGGCCATACAGGGACACAAGCACAAAACCATGATCACAATAACTGTTAAGAATATAATATCCCCCCCCCAACCCCCCCCCCCCCCTCCCATTTCTGTTTGCATTATATAAAATGAATATATTTAAATAATTGTAAAATAAGTTTAGGAACATACAAGTAGTTAATGGACTGTCTGAATTTGTAAAATGAAAACGAGTACTAAAAAACCCTACCAATAAATCAAGGCCTATGATTGTCTCTGGGTTTTAATGGAAAATCTTTAATGGTTGTTGGTTGGTTTGTACAGGCAGATCATGCTCTTAGCCCAGGTGAATCGGGACACCCAGGGCATGGAGTTTCAAAGTGTGGACGGGGACCCACAGCAGGTTACCCTTTGCCTAACAGAGGCAGTAACAGTTGCAGGTGAGATGGATGTGTATAAAATCTCTGCAACAGTATTATACTGTGTGCATAGTGTAATGTAGACTCATAACGGCCAACTGTTACCACACAGATGACAACATGGAGGGAATGGACACAGTGAGCTTGCAGGCCGTGACTCTGGTGGATGGCTCCACAGCATACATCCAACATAGTCCTAAAGGTACTGTAACTACACACACTTAGCATTACATTTTGGTATGCATTAGCTAATAATCAGGTTATTCTTCTTAGTAAAAAAAAACTATAACAACAAATATTGTGTAGGTATAAAACCCGCACAAATGTTCTTGCTTGGTCACTATTCAAATCTTACAGCATATAATAGTTTCTCTAACAGAAAACAAAATAATGGAAGGACAAGTGATTCAGCTGGAGGATGGATCTGCAGCTTATGTCCAGCACTTAGCAATGTCTAAAACAGGTATTTCATATGGATTTCATTCTGATAGCTGCAGGTTTATGATGTTTGACTGTCTAATCGGACTAGATAAGACACAGATGGCTTCTGTGTTATAAAGTCCACACAACATTTGCTTTTATGCTTTAAACTTATTTCTTAGGTGGAGAAGGATTGAGATTAGAAGATGGGCAAGCTGTGCAACTGGAAGATGGAACAACCGCTTACATTCATGCACCCAAAGGTCTGTCCCTAAAAAAAACTATCTATTATTGTGTATTGTGTATCATACGGACACAAATGCTGGATTCATTATGATGAAATCAAATAAGTAAATCTCAATGCATTTAATCTTTTTAGAAACATATGATCAGGGCAGTTTACAGGCTGTTCAGCTGGAGGATGGCACCACTGCATATATTCAACATATGCCTCCATCTAACACCATCTTGGCCATCCAGGCAGATGGTACTGTAGCAGACTTACAAACTGAGGGCACAATTGATGCTGAGACCATCAGTGTGCTGGAGCAATTCTCTACTAAGGTTAAGATCATGTCACTTATTCTGTATTCTTACTATTTTTTGTGTGAATTTGTATGGTTTAGTTCACCAATTATGATGGAAATGAATGTGCAATGAAAAAAAAACACACACACACACCCTTGACCCTCTATCAATTGCATATTTATTCTCTAACTGCTACTTTTTCTTTAAAAACTAACAATAGTTTTCTTTTTTCTATTCTACTTTTTTTTCTTAAAAAAACACTTTCTTTTTTCTATATTCTATCTACTTGTTTTCTTTTAAAAAAAAAAACTTTGCTATGTGTACTGCGTTAGGTGAACCGCTTGCATGTTGTTGCTCTTTTGTTGATTTTGATTGCTTCTATTGTCCTCTTTTGTAAGTTGCTTTGGATAAAAGCGTCTGCTAAATAACTAAATGTAAATGTAAATGCAATGGAATGCTAAACCTGTGTATACAATTTGTGTACTGTATATGATGTTCCTTATGTTAATTTGTATCATATTACAGTTCATGTTAGTTTAGAGAAAGTGTTATCTGTTTGTGTAACTGTTTTAAAATGGTTTTTTTTTTTTTTTTTTTTTTTTTTTTTTTTTGTAGATGGAGGCCATAGAATGTAGTTCTGGGTTACTTGGTCGAGGGGACTCTGATGGTGTGCATATGCAGGTACTGTCTCTACTGATACTTTTTCTGCATTTATTAAATAAGTAACTTACACAATTAATGCTTGAATGTTAATGAAGCAGTGACCCACTTTTGTGTACTCAGATTGTACTGCAGGGTCAAGACCGGTCACCTAGAGTACAGCATGTTGGGGAAAAGGCCTTCAGATGTGAACATGAGGGATGTGGAAAGCTCTACACTACTGCTCACCATCTGAAGGTGAACTCATGCAAGAGAGAATAGATACAGTACACATATTTCACAAAAGCTTTGTGTTCAGATGTGTACTTTGTCTCTGTAGTAATTTATCCACTTTTTAACTTTTATGTGGCTTTCTAAATATTTCTAGGTACATGAAAGATCACATACTGGGGATAAGCCATACATTTGTGAACACATGGGTTGTGGCAAAAAGTTTGCAACAGGTAAAGATTTTCCCCAAAACAGTTTTTTTTTTCTTTTCCAACTTTTTTGTACATGCATTATTTTCTTTCTTCTGTCTTCAAGGGTATGGTCTCAAGAGTCACGTCCGAACACACACTGGAGAGAAACCGTATCGCTGTCAGGAGCTCAATTGCCTCAAGTCTTTCAAAACCTCTGGAGACTTACAAAAACACACAAGAACACATACAGGTGTTTGTCATATTTAACTGACCTGTAATACTGGTTTCATCTAGTTTGTAATATTAAGTTGTCTTTGTAAAATTTTGGTCTGTTTTTAATTTGTGGTTTATGTTGCATAACTGTTCATATTGTAGGTGAAAAGCCATTTAAATGTCCATTTGAAGGCTGTGGGAGATCTTTCACCACATCCAACATTCGAAAAGTCCACATCCGCACTCACACAGGCGAGAGACCATACTACTGCTCTGAACCCAATTGTGGAAGGGCCTTTGCAAGTGCTACCAATTACAAAAACCACATGAGGATTCACACAGGTACCTGTCCTATCTGCTCTAACTGCTTTCAAAATCTAATAAAGCATACAATTGACAAGAAGTTAGAAGCTTTGCTTGCATTTTTTCAGAAAAATAAGGTATATTTTCACACCATAAGCTGAAAAGTATGTTTGTCTCATCATATTCAGGTGAGAAACCTTACGTCTGCACTGTTCCTGGCTGTGACAAGCGTTTCACTGAGTACTCCAGCCTGTACAAGCACCATGTAGTTCATACACCCTGTAAACCCTACAACTGTAACCACTGCGGAAAGACGTATAAGCAGATTTCGACCTTAGCCATGCATAAACGGACAGCACATAATGACACTGAGCCCATAGAAGAAGAACAAGAAGCTTATTTTGAGCCCCCAGCAGGTCGGTTTACTTTGAAGTTGTCTGGTCACAAACAATGACCATTTTATATTGATTAACTAAAAATCTGAAGTTTGAATTTGCATCTTTTTCAGAAGCCATTGATGACCCTGGGTTAATGTACACTCCAACCGTGGTGGAAGATGACTCGGGGTCTGAGCAGGTGTCAGGATCAGAGGTCATGGGACAACAGCATGTGGCTCTCATATCTCAGGATGGCACACAACAGGTCAGTTGATCACACACAATATCATCAGGATCTATTTCATACTCAAGTACTGTATTCATACTTCATACTCATACTTCATACTACTGTAGTACAAGTTATGGAAAGGTAGTTGATATGTAGTTATCTTCCAGGTGAATACTTGTTGCCTTTTTGTTGTCAGATTCTGTCTCAAGCAGATATGCAGGCTATGGGAGGCACGATTACAATGGTAACACAAGAAGGAACCACCATAACCATCCCAGCACATGAAGCAATGCTTTCCTCAGGAGCACATTCTGTTACTATGGTGTCTGCAGATGGCACAGAGGGACAGGTAAGCCTTGTTACTATAAAGGGATAGTCCACCAAAAAATTAAAATTCTGTTATCATTTACTCACCCTCATGTTGTTCCAAACCTGTATGAATTACTTCCTTCTGTGGAACACAAAAAAAGATATTTTGAAGAATGTTGGTAATCAATTACCATTTCAGAATTCCATTGTATTTTTCGTCCATACTGTGGACGTCATTGGGACCTGAAACTGTTTGGTTACCAACATTCTTCAAAATATCATCTTTCTTTTTCCACAGAAGAAGTAAATGCATACAGGTTTGCCATGAGGATGAGTAAAAGATGACAGTTTTCTTTTTTTGGGTGGACTATCCCTTTAACTAGCTTGTGTTCTACCGAGGGACTCTATTACTTTTACTATTACTACTAAATACACACAAGTTGAGCTTATTGTGTAAACTTTTTATTTACGTTTTAGGTGGCTATTGTGACGCCAGATCTGTCTGCGTACCACACAGAAGAGGGGGAGCTTGTACAAGATCAGGAACAGCATGTGATTTCCACAAGCCCACACCCAGTCACACTGCTGGCTACTTCTAACGGCACACACATAGCTGTGCAGGTATAGAATATATACACACACGTTATGGAATCTTCCTCTCACAGTCACATTAACATGCTCAGTTAGGAGGGGTTGCAAAAGCTTAAATCATGTGTTTACTTTGCCTGAGTGTACATAATAAAACCCGCAGTTAATGCTGTAAAACTTTAAGGCCCTTTTAGGGGTGGGAACATGCAATTATTCTCAAAAGACTGTTTGCTGGGGGGTTACAACCTTCTTTCCAATAGGTGTGTGTTTTTAGGATGTGTGTTAAAGATGTAGGTCTCAACTGAATTGGTATTGTGGTTCTGTATAGGTCTAATATTTGGAAACGTTTTAAATAAAATGCGCTATGCATTTCAGCATGATATAAATTATATTAAAGTAAACCAGATGAAATTTATTTGATACACTGCATTGCAGGCATTCCTTAAAAAAAAAGAAAAAACTTTTTACTGATGACTTAAGTGCATGAATGTGATTTACAGTTTTGTGGATCATTGAGAGAAAATGGGTGTAACCGTAAACTTATAATTGAAGTACTCAAAATCAGTCACCAGTTTTATGCTCGTAATATCTGAAAATGTGGCTTCTAAATAACACTATTTAATTAAGCATTGAATTAAGCTCTTAGTGTAATAATAACTGAAATCAGTAGCAGAGAATGATCTAACAATTATGATTAGTGATTGTATTACTAGTCTTTTTTGCACTAATGGAGAACTTATTGAGCAAACTGGTTTAGTCCAATCGACCTTGTATTGAGCTTTACACCGATGTGCCATTCAGTTCTGATTAATGAGCCCTCATTGCCAACAAAGGATAATTGTGTCGTTCTCTAGAGGAGGGGAGGGTGACCTTCTGTTTGGTGGGTGGTGCCATTGAGCAAGATGGACAATTTTGAAATCATTTGTTGTACTGCATCTGTAAACAATTTAGTTTTAGTAAATATATATATTTGTTTTTCATTTTCATTTCCCCCTCTTAGCTCAGTGATCAGCCCTCTCTAGAAGAAGCCATCAGAATAGCATCAAGAATACAGCAAGGAGAAACCCCAGGCATGGACGATTAACTCACATTGTAAAACTTATCACTGTGAACTAAAAGTCTCAAGGGTGAGTGTATGTGTGTGTGTGAGTGTGTGAGTGAGTGAGTGAGTGAGTGAGTGAGTGTGTATGTGTGTAAGTCTGGTTATGGAAAATCTGTCAAGCATCATAGTTTTTCATAATGCTGACATCATGATCGCTATATACCAAGATGATATTTTTGTGTGGCTATGTACATAACTGTTTTTAAAAGTAGAGTTTTTCTGTATATATTTGATTATGCTATTTTTTGCAAGCTGTTAAGAAAAGGTCTACAATTATGATTAAAAAAAAGAAAAACAATTTTTTTCATTGTATTGTATTCTTTGACTTAACATCAACCAATAGAGTGCAGTTTACAGATTTCAGAGTTTCAGTTTGGAGCACAACAATCATAAACTTAAAAAAAAAAAAAAAAAAAAAAATAAAAAAAAAAACCTGGTTCATTTTATACCATATAAATTCCAGGGACTAGAATTTATATGGTATAAAACATATTCCAAACATGATGGGGTTGATGTACAGTATACTAAGAGACTGGAAAGCCCCAGTTGATGTAAAAGAATCATTAGTGAAACTAACAGACTGCTTAAGTGATTGCTATTGTTTCCGGATTGCCAGTCAATTCCACTGTAGAAGCTCTGCTATCAAAACAAATCCATGTGGCTAATTTACACCACCATAAAAACACTTATAACATGATTAATCTCATCAAATATAATACCATGTAATTATTGTAATGTGTTCCTGTGTCACCAAGATGTGCCATAATGAAAGCTATCTTCACTAATGGCTAAAACATTTCTCTGATCAAGTGCAAGAGCAAACAAGTCCATCACGAAAGAAAAGCATTCGCGCCAAATTGAGGTCACAGTCCTGGGCATTTCGGGGGAGGGACTTGCTGACGTAGCACCTACAGAACCGTCTATCTTTTAAACTTTGGAAGTCGGCGCTCATTGGTACATACCACGTCACATGACCAACGGTCGCGGGAACACTTTGACCACGTTTGTTGGTGGGAGGAGTAGCTCGCCATTCAAACTAATTTTGTAAACATTATTGTCTAAAACGACACGATTTTGGATGCTTTGACATGTTTTGAGAGTTTTACCTTAGTTCGGCGTCTTATACATCGCGTAATTACTATTAGGAATTTATTTTTTTTATACTTCTTTAGAGATCAGTTGGAAGTTTGTGGAGCAGCCATTTTTCAGCCGAAACGTCGCAGTGGACGCTGGTTAATACGATTACAACGTCGTTATCAGTTTTTATGCGACCAAACTGAACTTGTTTGGACTTGTCACGGGGATATCGGTCAGAGAGAGAAGATATTTTCCACGGATAATCTGTAGCAGACTGTTTTCCTTTCGGAACGATTTGGGAATCACATCGCCGTTTTTCGGGACTGTTCATCAGCGCTTGGGTTGTTGCATTGCATGACCAGTATTAGATATGTTTATCTAAACTACATAATCTCTGCCTGATTTGCCAGCCACTTGGGCTGTTTTTTTTTTATAGTTTTAAACAACTTGTTTTGTGTTTTTTATTAATTATCCTTTTACAAAAACTGAACTTTTGCCTGGAAAAATGAGTTTCGTTATACGGAGGCACGGCAAGTCTCCAAATCTTAAACCCGTTCGCCAGAAGTTGCAGTTTTCGGCCAGTGATGGTGAAGAGGACAGCATTGAAGATGCGAATAACAGCACCGGGGCCGAATCGGGCTTCACGGAGCTGGACTCGCCGATGTCCGTGCGGCGCAGCAGCGATAAGAGGCCGGTGGACCTGGGCAGCAGCAGCCCGCTCAGCCGAACCAGAGACGACGACGAGTCCTGGGACGAGGAGGGGTTCGGCTCACCGTCTCGGGCAAAACCAGCTTTTTACATGAAAGGCTCTCCATCGCCAAGGAAGAGTCCCCAGGCTTACGACAGTTCACCTGAGAGGAGTTACATTCATGATGACATGGAAGGATCCAGCTCTCCTGTCCCGGACTGTCCTGATACACCACCCCATAAAACCTTCAGAAAACTCCGGCTGTTTGATACCCCTCATACCCCAAAGGTTTGTATTCACTGATATACAAAAACCGAAATTGTATTTTCTGTTAACTCAGAAATGTTCACTTTGACTACGGTTCTACTTGAATACAAAACGAGGGAGAAAATTATTATTTTTTTGTTCACGTTTGTATAATTAGTTTTTCCTCCCTGTGTCATTGTTCGAAAATAGTTATGATTTGAAAATCAGCCCTGAGCCTTTCCCAGGTGGATGAGTTCACCTAGAGTGACCCAGATATTGGACTAACTGTACAAGGTTGTGTAACAACAGTGAATCAGTCTATTGATACTACCACATCATTACATCTTCTGAAATGTGTAATTTTCTGGTTTTGCCCGTTTTTGTGTGTTGACTTTCTGCTTTGATATTGGCTTTAAGAATGCGTTTTAAATGCTTTATAAAATGAGTATTAATTATGTATATCATTGTATCTGCAGAGCTTATTGTCGAAGGCCAGGACGATGGCATCGACGAGCCGAAGAGTCGCCCTGTTTAACAATGTGGATTCCACTAGTAAAGCCTGTCTGGACGGAAGACGAAACCAGACACCTCTAGTAAACATCAACCCCTTCACCCCGGACTCCATTCTGGTGCAGTCATCGACACTACAACGAAACAACCGGAAACGAGCACACTGGAATGAGTATGTTGTCCATATTTTAACCATGTCTTTTCTAGTCTTTCCTCGTACTTTTTCTTTCTAAACAAGTTAACCTCTAGGTTACGGACTGCAGTGAAGTGGTTTTAATAAAATGAAACACTATGCCCATCTTGGACAGGTGTGGTACAGGTTAGCAGGACCGTTCGTTAAATCCGTTTACTAATTCTGTTCCAAGACAAAAAGTTGGCGAGGAACCAGTATCTCGTGTTCGCTCACTCATGGCGCCATGTGCTTAGTCAGGCCTTTCTGCTGCCCTCTAGTGTTTGATGTGTGTTTACATCCCTTCTAATAAAGTCTCTTCTTTAGCTCGTGTGGGGAGGACATGGATGCAAGTGATCCTGAGATAGAGGATGAGCTCATTCCACCCTCAAAGGTAAAATTTAATTACATTTTTATGATTGACTAGTTTTGTGAAACTGAAAAGTAACTGCTTTTTAAATCAAACTTTGGACTTTGTATTTTCTGTATGACAAAGATTCTGTTACTTGATGTTAAGTCAGTTTCAGCCAGGATTTTAAGCTTTGTAACACTTTTTTTTATGGAATGAATTTTGGTGCATCCCTGCTTTATTTTCTTGTCTAATAAAAACTGATTTTCCCCACAGAGGATCACAATGATGGAGAATAACATGATGTCCAGATATGCGTCTGAATTCCATGAGCTGGAGAAGATTGGTTCTGGAGAGTTTGGTTCTGTTTTCAAATGTGTCAAGAGGTTGGACGGCTGTATTTACGCCATCAAACGTTCCAAAAAGCCCTTGGCAGGCTCTGTGGATGAGTAAGTGAACATAACATTTTTTTGAATATTATTTTATACTCCGTAACATAAACTACTGAATGGAGATTCTTATTGCTTTTTATTTCTATGAATTCTTCCCCAATAGGCAAAATGCACTTCGTGAGGTATATGCACATGCAGTTCTTGGACAGCACCCCCACGTCGTGAGGTATTATTCAGCTTGGGCAGAAGATGACCACATGCTGATCCAGAACGAGTACTGCAATGGAGGAACCCTGTCTGATGTTATTGCTGAGAACAATAGACGCATGCACTTCCTGTCTGAAATGGAGCTGAAGGATCTGCTGCTGCAAGTCTCTCGTGGACTCAAGTACATTCACTCAACAGCACTTGTTCACATGGATATAAAGCCAAGTATGTACATGCTTGTTACACCCTTTAAACTCTTTTTAGATGTATTTTAGAGTAATAATGTTGTCATTTTTTATGTATTAATTTAATTGTTTTTTTTTTTCAGGCAATATATTCATTTCACGCAAACCTGCTGCTAGTGTAGAGGAATTTGAAGATGAAGAGGATGGTCCCACTACAAGAGTGGTGTACAAAATAGGTAAGATACTAAAATCACATGCCCAGATGATTGTAATGGTAACATGTTTTATACAGATTTGGCTTTATGAAGTGGATGAGATTTTGACAGTATTCTGTATTTCAGGTGATCTAGGTCATGTTACAACGGTTATCAATCCACAAGTTGAAGAAGGTGACAGCAGATACCTGGCAAATGAAGTTCTTCAAGAGGTATACACTTTTATTTGTTCTTGGTTTTAAAGAAATTCCTAGCAGGTCACAATCGTCTGTGTAGTGCCACATACTAATTTTGCTCTTCTTGCCCACAGGATTACAGTAACCTGAAAAAGGCAGACATATTTGCCCTTGCTCTGACTGTAATCAGTGCCTCTGGAGCAGAGCCCCTTCCCACTAATGGAGAAAAGTGGCATAAAATTCGACAGGGCATCCTGCCCCATATTCCACAAGTGCTTTCTCAGGAATTTTTAAGCTTGTTAAAGGTAAGGTTTCTACTACAAATTAATCCCCTAAACTTCTCACCAGTGCTTTCTAGGGCTGTGACGGTCGCCGTGACAACCGCGTCACCGCGATGGTCGGTTGTCACTGCGGTTGTCTGTTGCCACTGGCGGTAGTGCACGTGACGTCTCACACTTTATAACAAGTATAATACAAAGTTTTGTATACAAATGTAATAATATAACTGTCTAGTTTTTTTTTTATTTAGACTACAAGTCTATGCTAATTCACAAATTACCTCAAACGCCATACACGACGTTTCCTTTAGATTGGCAGGTTTGAGCGCAGGAAAATACAGCTTATTCTGCATTCAGCAAATTCATTTCATGTTGAGCGATGGACCTTGTTGGGAAACCAAATACTACATTGCCGATCTGGAATCATTTCCATTCATGTAACACATCCGCGATTGTAAAGTGTCTTCAAGTTCACGTGATCGCAAACGCTCGGCTGGTCAGGTTTGTATTGGTGAGGCTTTCTCCAAACTAGCCAAATACAAACGAGACAGCGATAAAAATGTAAGTTGCTACCAAGAAATGTGGCAGCATTCACCGCGATTCTTATTCCACACAGAGAGCGCGTGCAGACGAGGACTTAACGTGCTCGCTTGCTTGGTGGTGGAACAGTGAACCGTGTCTAAACTGGACGCAACAGGTGTCACGGCGCGTCGCAGCCACAGTCTATGTTCGGAACACAACAGGTTGAGTGTCTACACAGGACATTTGAACTTTTTGTCAGTATGTCATAAACAGGACGAAGCAGTTTACTGTGGGGATTTGTTGTCATGTCGCGCAGCATCCAGTGTAGACAGCATCATTGTTTGGGTATTTTGCCGTGTCTTGCCACGCCGCTCGCGTCCGGTTGACAGGGTGTATTTAACTTTTTTTAATTTAAAGCTACTTTCCTATTTGACTTATTTATTTGATATTTAACAAATGACTGGCCAAATGTCGCGAAGTATGCAAATGCATGCAAATACTGACAAGCTCGAGAGGCAGTATAAAATGCGGTGCACGCAACAGTACGTCAGAATCTGATACTGAATGCAGTTATAGCTGGTCGAGCAGCGAACTTGGCGACCTCCGTGATGTCTCGTTCCCGCTCTCAGGGAACCGAGGTTACGAAAGTAACCAGAGACGTCCCCTCTCGAGCTTTCACGAGACATCACGGAGACATTTCTCCGTTATGGGAACGATATTCAATCCTGCCGTGAGAGAGGCTACGAGCAGCCTATACAAATTACACACTCAGCGAAGTTAGAGCACACACACAATTCTCATAACCAATAGCGACGCTTGTTAGGCGGGCTCGCAGCTGATAGGTGGAGATAAGCCAATGAGCGTGTAAAGCCCAGGTATACAAAATTTGCATATCTGGTCCGTAATAACGTATGCTGCGCTGAGAAACAGGGTAAAAGCAACAAAAATGTTGTGAGGGGGCTGCACAGAGATAACTGTGTTAAGCAGCAGTATAACACATAACATGATGGTACACCAATCGAATTACACATTGAATAACAGGGGCTGCACTGAGTACAGGGCAGACAACAACAATAGCATATTGGGCTGCGCAGAGTAATTACTGTGCGAGGCAGCAAACACACATGAATAGAGGTAGCATAACATGAATCAGTCACTCACGGACAGCACTTGGGAGGCTAAGGACTGAACGTCCAGCTTGTAAAACCTGCCGAGGGTATTCTGAGAAGACCAGCCGGCTGCAAAGCATATATCCTGAATAGACATACCTCTCGACCACGCTCAGGAGGCAATAGCCCGTGTTGAGTGGGCCCTAATGTGCAAAGGACATTCCAAACCTTGGCTCGTATAAGCAGCCGTGACAGCATCCACAATCCAGTGGGAAAACCTCTGCTTTGACACGGCCCGGCCCTTCGCCCAAACACCATAGCACACGAAAAGCTGGTCAGACTGTCAAAAGCTGGCCGAACGGTCAATGTAAATCCTCAAAGCCCTGACGGGGCACACCGAAGTCTGAGCGTCCGCATCACGCGAGGTCGATGACTCAGAAGACAGGGCAGACAGCGAAACAGTCTGCACTCTGAAGGGGGTAGATAGTGATTTGGGCACGTAGCCGGCCGGAGAGTGACGCTGCAGTCACCGGGTCCGAAGCGAATACAGTCGCTGTCCACAGAAAACGCAGGTAAATCCCCTGCGCGCTTAGCCGAAGCAAGGGCAAGAAGCAGTGCAGTTTGAGAGATAGCTCCTTCATAACGGATGTTAAAAGCTCGAATGGTGGCTGTGAAAGAGCTCTTAAGACCACCTCGGCTCCCAGGGTGGAACTGAGGGCGGACGCGGGGGATGTCTACCATCAACACTGAAAGTCTATGTGGCCGCTATTGCCTCGTTTCGCTCCCTGCTGGGCGGGCAATCGATCGGCAGGCACGCGCTGGTGGTGAGATTTCTTAAGGGGGCGAGGAGCTTAAGAAATCTCACCACGAGCGCGTGCCTGCCGATCGATTGCCCGCCCAGCAGGGAGCAAAACGAGGCAATAGCGGCCACATAGACTTTCAGTGTTGATGGTAGACATCTACTATCCAGCCTGTACTGTAGAAAATGCAGAACATCCGACATGGAGCAAGCAGCTGGGTCGATATGAACATCGCGGCACCATGAGAACGCCCGCGCTTCCGAGAGCGTGTCGAGCACATGAGAATGCAGGGTGCTCAGCTCCTCTGATATCCCCGAAGCAGCCACACATGAAGGCTCTATAGCTCTGGGTTCGGGTGCCACACCGAGCCGCTCGCCTGAGATAGCAGATCCTTCTTGATGGGGATCGGCCAGGGCGGCGCCACCAGCAGCCCTGTTAGGTCCGGGAATTAAGGCTGGTTCGGCCAATTCGGGGCGGTGAGTATCACTGAAGCCCTCTCCTCCCTGATCTTGCATAACACCAACTGCAATATCTTGATCAGAGGAAACGCATACAGCCTGGCTGCTGGCAAGTGCGATGTCAGAGCGATCCCCTTCCAGCGGGAAGTGAGACAGGGAGAAGAACAGCGGGCAATGTGCATTCTCACTCGTGGCGAACATCCACCTCTGCTCTCCCGTAGCAGGTCCAAATCATCCGAACTGACTCGGGATGCAACCTCCACTCTCCTTGAGGAATCCCCTTCCTCGGAAGCATTTCTGCCACACGGTTCAGGAGACCTAAGGAGAGAACGTGATGGTCCGCCCATAGCAGGAGTTTCGCTGCCTGCTTGTACAGAGCCTTGTACGCCTCCTTGGTGATTTATGTACGAAACCACAGACATGTTGTCCGTGCGAATCAGTACATGTTGCTGTTCCAGCTGCGGCCGAAAATCCTTTAGAGCTAAGAACACTGCTTCCAGTTCCAAGCGGTTTATGTGCCACCGGCTCTGGGGTTCTGACTACAGCCCTGAAACCGGCATGCCCTCGCACACTGCTCCCCAGCCACCAGTCGATGTGTCTGTCGTGACCACGACTCGCGACGTCACCAACCACAGGGGAACCCCCGGCTGAAGAGATCTGGGTTGCGCCACGGCCTCAGAGCTTCAATGCGCAAACGCCCCGAAGTCCACGCCGTCCATGGGACTTGAGATTTCAGCCAAAACGGCAGCGGGCGCATGTGTAGTAAACCCAGATGACATACCACTGATGCCGCTGCCATGAGTCCCAGCAGCCTCTGAAATTCCTTCAAGTGAACAGAGCTGCCCAGTCTGAAATGGCGCAGGGAAGACAAAAAGGCCGCTGAGCGCTCCCGAGAGAGGCAAGCCTGCATCTTCACTGAGTCGAAGCACACTCCCAGAAATGTTATAGACTGACTCGGGGCGAGAATGCTCTTCTGCATGTTCACACATTTGCTCTAGGGACACCAAGTGACGAAGCAATTTGTCTAGATGTCTGGCTAGTGTGTCCCGTGACTGAGCTAAGATCAGCCAGTCATCCAAATAATTGAGAACGTGCATCCCGCTCGCTCTGAGGGGGGAGAGAGCTGCGTCCATGCACCTCGAGAAAGGGCACGGGCCAAAGCCAGCCCAAACGGGAGAACAGAGTACTGGTACGCTGTGCCCTCGAAAGCAAATCTCAGAAAGCGTCTGTGATGTGGTGCATCTGAATGTGAAAGTATGCGTCCTTTAAATCCACGGACTCAACCAGTCCCCGGGACGAATTTGTGCCAGGATCTGTTTCAGCGTTATCATCCTGAACGGACGCTTGCGAGCGCTCTGTTGATGAGCCTGAGATCTAGAATCGGGCGGAGTCCTCCATCTCTCTTGGGCAACATAAAATAGCGGCTGTAAAACCCGCTGTCCAGCTCGCACGGAGGGACTCGTTCTATCGCTCCTTTGTCGAGCAGACTGCATACCTCTTGTCTCAGAAACGAGGCAACATTAGAGATTGTACCACGCCGTTGAAACGGGGTGGTCTGCATCTGAATTGATGGGCGTATCCACACTCTATCACACCGAGTAACCAGCGTGAGATTCCCGGAATAGTTTTCCATGCGCTCAGGAACTGACATAGCGGCTTTAGCGGCTTGGTCGTTGGATGCGCCAGCGAGTGCTGCGCGACTATAACCTGCGTGGGCAGCGGCTCTGCACTGCTCTGAGGCGGGGCGAGCGGCACTGCATTGACTGAGTGAGGGGGAAAGAGCGCTTTTGTGTAAATGTATGCCTTTTTTAAATTAACAATTTTCAGACAGCTTGCGGCACTTGGGGGTTGGGCCGATCGCGCACTCTTCCCTCCTCTCCGGGCTGTCAGGACGACGGCTTGGCAGCTGACGGCAGACGAAAGTCATGGTTGCCACTCTGCTGGCCGTGGCGCCTCTTTGCTCAAAGCTTTGGCACGTTTTTTAACCGGTGTGGGCGGCATCTGCGCCTGTCACTACAGACTGTGAACGGCTATACGACCTAGTTGAACACCACTTCGTATGGGTGTTAACAACTGACGTAATCGTCCAGCTAAATCTGGAAGGCTGATAGGACATGCGCTGGGGCATAGGAGACTCCTCGCCTTCGCGCGCTTTTCGACGCAGGAGCATCAGGTGACTCCTTGCCTTCGCGCGCTTTTCCACGCAGGAGCATCAGGTGACTCCACACCTTCGCGCGCTTTTCCACGCAGGAGCATCAGGTGACTCCACACCTTCGTGCGCTTTTCCACACAGGAGCATCAGGTAACTCCTCGCCTTTGCGTGCTTTTGTGCTCCAGGGCATCAGGCGACTGATTCACTATCGCTCTGAGGCGAGGGCCGCTTTACTGCTCCGCTCCGCCATGGAAGGAGGGGGGGTGAGAAGCCGGGCTGATGTCCTGCAGGTTCGATGGGTGAGAGGAATACGGACAATTAGTCACCATGAGCTCATCACCAGAGTCCTTAAGGTCCACCACTGATCGAGGGCAGATGGACTCATCTTGCATCTGAAGAAAAATGTCATACTCACCTGAACGCTGCAGAGGAGCGGCAATCTAGGAACCGCCCTCTGATGAGCGAACCTCAACTGTGAGCTGTAAAAAATTTATAAGCCATATTACGTTGTTCAGCAAAGTGAAGGAAAAGACTCTGATGTATTGTCGCGTGCACCGCATTTTATACTGCCTCTCGAGCTCGTCAGTATTTGCATGCATTTGCATACTTCGCTACAATTGGCCAGTCATTTGGACTGGCGTGAGCCAATAGAACTTCAGGAAATGTTGGAAGGGAAGGAGTTCCCATAACGGAGAAATGTCTCCGTGATGTCTCGTGAAAGCTCGAGAGGGAACCGTGCTTCACTGAAAGATACGCATGACAGTCGCAGCTTCTGCCTAATCGTGATTTCATTTCGATTAATCGTGCAGCCCTAGTTTACTGGTGTTATACCTTCAGTCATTTTGAATTAGAATTACCTTGACTTTTGAGTTTTTATTTCTTCATAGCATTTTCCTCGTATTATTTCAGAATACATATGTATAAGACAAGTTGGTACAAGATGTAGTTGTAGTTCATGCATCTTTTCTGCAAAGATATTTAACAAGTGATTTGTTTAACATTTACATCATGTTGACAACTTCATGTGTGCTGCACTTGGAATAGAATTTTCTTTAACTAGAGGGTTAATAAAGAAAAAGTTACTTGAATCGTTGTAGTTACATTTTCAAGTTGACTAGTTAAAAATCGTTTAAAAAAATCGAGAATCACTCAAATGTTCTGAAAAAAATCGATATTTAAATTTTTTGTCAAATCGCCCAGCCCTAGTTAGAAGCATTTTGGGTTTCTTCACACTATATTCTTAGCACTGTATTACATAACTCAAGGACCTTTGCAAAAAAATAAAAATAAAAAATACAAGCTTTTATTTATTTAAATTTAGCATATAGAACAGCAAAATTTTGAGCAGGTAGATCTGTTAATTCATGTGCATCATGCTCTCGTTTTATTCATCGTAAGATGGCAGTGATACACAAAGAAAATAGACTATATAAAACTAGAAATTGTTATTCGTAAGTATGCAAAACATTCCCACATGTGAATAGTTTCTCAAAGGCACAAAAAAGTTTCTTGTGTGCATGTAAAAGTCTGTATTTTTTATTTATTATTTTTTTATATTAGGGACTCTGTATGTTGTCATTTCGAGAAAATCAATGAGAAAAAAAAAACCCTGAGAAAATAATATTTACAGATGACTACTATATACCAAATATAAAGCTGAAAATAATGATCTATGAACCATTTGTTAAATATGGTCTGAAAATCTGCTGAGAGGTTTGGAAATTTGAGTCTGGAAAAGTATGGAATTTTGAAATGGAAAATGTGTAGGAACCAAGCGGCAACCTCCCGGTCTCTCTCGTGAAACCAACACGGAAGTGACTAAAATTGCAATTTATCGACTGGCCGCTAGAGGCTGGCTCCAAAAGGGAGTCAGTCCCATAGACTCCCCATGTTAAAATGCCCAAAACATGTTTACAGCCTGGTACAAAAAGTGGTTTTGGTCTATATAACTAATTTTGCCCTTCATGACAACTGTGAGGGGGGTGAATTTATTATAAGTCATCCGTTTAAATTATATTAAGCCTTAAAGTTCTGCATAATTAAGGGCGTGGCCACTTCAGTGACAGGTAGATTGCTTCTGCTGTCACCACCGTCGAGCTAAGTGGGTGTGGTTTCAGCAACCAACTCCCGCCTCTTTGCCCATTTTTAATTATCCGGGAGTGATGCGCTGTGACGCGCTGCCAAGATGGCGAAGGCCGACTCCGCCCACTTTGAGCTTCAAAAACGCTCTTCATAAACCTACGGGTGACGTCACGGACACTACGTCCATGTTTTTATACAGTCTATTGTAGAAACCCTGTATTTCTGACAGATGAATTTAATTGTGTTTTGAATGTTCAATTAAAATGTTTATTTTCCTGACAGCTTATGATTCATCCTGACCCAACACGACGACCCTCAACCTCTGACCTTGTCAGACACCCTGTTCTTCTGACTGCTTCCAGAATGAGTGCCGACCAGCTGCGTGTAGAACTCAACGCTGAGAAATTCAAGAACGCACTTCTGCAGAAGTATGTGATATATTCTTGCATTCATATAGACAGATTTCAGGCTACATTTAGAAGTATTTTACTTGTTATAAACCTATTAAATGCTGTTGTACTTTTTTGAACTGAATTAATAATTCTGGTTTTCGTTTCTCAGGGAGCTAAAGAAAGCTCAGATGGCAAAGGCTGCAGCAGAAGAGAGGGTTCTGTCCACAGACCGTGTTCTTACACGTTCCACAGTCCAGTCCAGCTCCAGAGCTTCTCGACTCATTGGGAAAAAAATGAACCGTTCTGTTAGTCTCACCATTTATTGAACTGAACTCCAGACAAAGGAGATGACCGATCCTAAGGGGGAACTACTGTGGTGCTTATCAAAGACTTGGGCGCACAGACAGTTGTCTGTAGCCAGAAGGATGACACGGACTGATTTGTGACTTATAGTGCTTATACTGTTTGGTACAATTACCATGGTCTTTACTGAAGCTTGGGTCCTACTGCATTGTAGGCACTAGCCTCTGAGTACATAATGCAGATCTGCCTTACGATTTAGGTTTGCCGCCTTAAAATCTCTTGACAGAACTGCCTTAAGATGGACACATTTTTAGTATAGTTCTGTCTTCCTAATCTTTGCTTTAAGTTCCATAGGTAAGGGTCAGAATGGTCTCCCTGCACTTGCTTTCTCAGAGATGCAGTGTTGCTCTTTACCAAATGGGAAGATGTGTGCCCCTATTGAGCCCTGATATGTGAATGTACCAGATCAAAGATTTGTGCACCTTACTGCCTGTGAAAAATGCCTGTTGGGCCACAGACGTTGGGGCTTGAGTTAGATTGCCATTAAAATGAGCACTTTGGAGGCAATGGTGAGCTTGCCACAGAAAGCCTGCTGCTATTCATGTTCGTCTGTATCCAGTTAGGGTTGGAAGATTTTATTTTCTTTACTTTTAAATCATTTTATCCATCCAAACAAGCAATGTTTCATAATCTCATCAAGCTCCAGTAACTTTTTTTGTTTGTTTGTTTTTTTGTTTTGTCCAATCTTGTCAAATCTTGAATTTAACCATGTGATAAACCATGCTTAAAACTGGAAGCAAATGATGATTTAAATCTACATATGCCTTTCAAATCTCCAACCCTGTTTGTAGCATTAAAACAATCTTTGTCCAGTTCATCTGATGTCCTTAGTTAATGTGTAATTCAGATTTTTGTGTTACTTCAACTACATTGATAGGGTACTGTTTAGATTCTTTGGTCTTGTTCATCCTCAACTTCATTTTGTCTGTAAATACGTTCATTTTAATAAACTCTTTTCACCTAAACGCGCCTAGTTTGTTTATATAAACTTTAATAGTATATTACTTTTGAGTGAGCCAGAGGGGGAATCTTTTTTCGGTCAGTAGTTTGGGGTCCAGTCATTTGGCGCAGTCTGACCCCTCAAACTCAGTTAACTTGTATTTTAAAGGATATTTGTGATTTAAATCTAAAGCATGAAAAAAATTGTGGAAGTACGGTCACATAAAGCGCTCAAACAGGTTACTGTTTCTGTGGTTACTCTCTGGCGAACACAACTTCCATTCGTTAGAGACTCATTTTGACTTGTAATCTATCTTTGTAAACAAAGCTGAAACACAAATATTATGTTAAAATCTTTTCGTGGTGGGAGGTTTATAATTCCCAGCCTGGTAAACGCCTAATGATGTCATAAATTCCAGCCTAGTTCTTCAGCAGCACGCGCTGATCGCTGAGTGGTGCTCGAGCCGCGAGCTCTGTAGTTCTGGTTCTAAGGTCACGTGACCGCTCTATTGTAAAACCTCATGAGAAAACAGTTCGCGTCAAGTGCGACGCCAGTCAGTAATCCGCAGACACTACCTCTGAAAATGGGACTAAGGGACGAGCTCCTCAAGGCAATATGGCATGCGTTCACAGCCCTGGATGTGGATAAAAGTGGGAAAGTGTCTAAGTCACAACTGAAGGTTTGTTTTTGCTATTGAATTAACGTTCTTGTTCTTTTAAGTTTGGGAAGTGGAGTGGAAACACTGTTTGAATGGCTCAGCGCAGGAAATTCTTAAGAGTTTAAGGACGTGTGAATCATAGTAGCTGCACTGAATGTAAATGTAACAATGTTTCAAGTGTCTTTTCTCTTTAGCATTTCCAACTCAAGTTTCGAAACTTCAAAACTGCTTCTGGTGTCTGATTGTAGTGTGTTACGGATGAGGTGTTAGATAATATATAACGGCAGGCTGAATAACTGCACACCTTTAGTTATTTTCTAATCCTTCCCAAAACGTTAAATTTGTTTCAAATGTGTGTATCAATATTTAAATAAATTCAGATGAAATGGATGTTTTGTTTTGCAAATTAATCTAATTATATCAATATTTTGTCTAGCTTCTTAAATTATAAAGATGATAACAATATATAAGGAATAGTTGTATAATGTAATATCTGTATGCAGTTTCTTTCAAAAAAAAAAAAAAAAAAAAAGGAATACACAAAATGATTGAGTGCTACTATGAATTCTGCTAAAAAGAACTACTTCATAAGTCTTTAAGCATTGATTTAGATGATGATTATTAGTATGAATTTACATTACTGGATTTTTTATTTTTATTTTTTGGTGTTAAACTCAGTGGTGTCTTTCAGGTGCTTTCCCATAACCTGTGCACAGTGATGAAGATCCCTCATGATCCTGCAGCTCTAGAGGACCACTTTAGAGATGATGATGAAGGTCCTGTTTCCAATCAGGGATACATGCCTTACCTGAACAGGTTCATTCTGGACAAGGTGAGCACATTTATCATTGTCCAAATAGGACTTTTCAGTTGGCTTTTATAGTTGGATTTCCCGTATGTGAACTTTTTTTGGAGCTTAGTCATTCTCTGGATAAAATGTATGTAGACTGCATTCACAGAGTGAAAAATTTTGAGGGCCTTTCTTCTTATAAACAGCTTGTGGTTTTACATGCTGAGCTTTGCACTTCATCATAAATGCTGTAATTCTTTGATGGATGTTCATTTTCTCATGTGAAAGATTGTCATCCTCATGGTACACTAACCCAAATTTGACTAAACAACTGGTGCATTTACTGTAGATCTATTTAAAGTAAATGTTAGATAACACAATGAAAGGCTTCCGAGCATGAGAATTTTGTTTCTTTTTGCAAGAGAAATGATGTTGAAAGTAACACAGAGGAATTGCTTTCTTTGTAATTTCTCATTTTCTTGTGCAAAAAGGAAACAGAAGGAGGGAAGAGATTTCACAATGCACCACAAAGCAATCAGTTCTGGTGTATAGCAAAAAATTTGTTGCTGAAAGGTATTATAGGCAATGTTGAATTTTAGTGCTTAAAATTCCTTCAATGGAAAGACAAATTATTCCCTTTGCCTATTTTGTTTGTCTGAGGTCTCATGTTTAACACACTTTGGGGATTTACATCACTAGCCACGTATCGTCAGCTTTATCTGGTCACACTTTTGCTTTTAATTGTATAGTTGTATGAGTGACCAAACACACACTCCACCCTGCTGCAGAGAGACCCGCCTTTCCCTTTCTCTGCCTTCCATTTTGATTCTCAGCCAAGCAATTTAACTTGTGGTCAGTGGGAGAAAAATAAGTTGCAAAGCTTGGTTTTACACTTATACATTCACACACATGCAGTCATTGGCTTCTGTCTGAGACAGTATACTAACAGCTTAGTCACACATCTTACTACTAGTTTTAAGATGTATGATTGTGATTTTAGGTGAATTATGCCCAGCATCTTTCTCACCCTTTCAGCTCTCTTGATTCCAGGAATGCATTGTCTGTAAAGTGCTCTGATGTCAAATGAGGAACAAAAGACGTAGATCCACTCCACAAACATGATGCTATCAAAACGGGCTAGTGCTTTGTGAGCCACTTCTATTAATACAGTGTGGTTATGCTCCAGTATGACATGCTGTGACCACAGTATGTTTAGAGATCAAAGCGCATTCGTTTCTCAGCTAGGTTTTACATGAGACAATGGTTAGATGATGGTAGTAACGTACAAATGACAAGAAGCATACACTGTCTTTGAGGTCAGTAAGATTTATTTATTAATATTTATTAATACAATTATTTTATTCAGCAATGGTGCATCAATTTGAGGTAAAAAAATAAATATTGTTACAAAAAAATTATATTTCGAATAAATGCTGTTTTTGTTTTAACTTTCTTATTCATCAAAGAATCCTGAAAAAAATTGTATCACAGTATCCATAAACATTTAACAGAATCTGTTTTCAAAATATTTTTTGGAAAAGCAAATCAGCATATTAGAAGGTTCAAGTGACACTAAAGAGTGGAGAAATGATGCTGAAAATTTTCTTTGCCATCGCTGGAATAAATTACATTTTAAAATATATTAAAATAGACAGCGTTCATTTTAAATTGTAATAATATTTCAAAATATTACCATTTTTACTGTATTATTGATTAAATAAATGCAGCCTTGGTGAGCATGAGAGACTTTTTTCAAAGACATTAAAAGTCTTAACAACCATAAATGTTTAAACAGTAGTGTACATCATTTTATATTTAATATTTGTATAAGTGAGACTGCTATCTAGAATACTTCATTCTTATTAGTCAATCGCAGTGTTTTACAGTTAAATAGGTTTGAATAATGACCACTAATGTGTATAATTGACCATTGTCCCAAGCTATTAATTTCCTTCACGTGCTAGTTTACTTAGCGGTGTCTTTCTCCTTGCATAATAAAACACTAAAACACTTTAAACTCCTATCAATATTTTAAGTCCATTTACTTATTTTCCAAGTATCTGTGTAAAATAAAATATGTACAGGTGACTTCATCCCTTTCTTTTTTGTTATATTAAATAGTTGACTTTGTTATGTGACTTCTAGCTCACAATATTCAGTGCGTGTCATTCGATTATACATGTAGGTCCCCTATAGCTAGAAACTCAAGAACGGATTGCATTGACTAGCTGTCAGAGTCCATGCTCAGAGTCTTGCTCATCCCAAACACTTCCTACCGTAAAACCTAAGACTTTCTCACCCTCACGACCCCTCACAGTCACAGAAACCATAAAGCAGTTATTCACAGGCGTGATAAAGTCTATTTATGAATGTGATGGAGCCCGAGCTCCACTGAATACAAATGAACAGCTTCATCTGGAGAAGAACAGAGGCTCCACTGGCAACTCAGGTCTCCACAAGGCCCCTATTGTGAGTCTCCCAGAGAAAGCCGAGGTGCGTGTGTGAGCGAGGGATGAAATCTGGCACGTATACTTGTAAAGAGGAGCTGCCATTTCAAAACAAACAAACTTACACCACTGCAACCGAGACGGTGCTTGAGTTGGTGGATTACAGTGACTGTTTCAGGGGAGTTGTCTGGTCTCTTCTGTTGCACACATTACTCCACCAGATGGAGGACTATAAATAGTGTTGGGGTATGATAGGTCATTAGAGCAGTTCAGTTTCTTCTTGTGGTTTGGTTTTAAAGTATGAGTTCATAGCAGTGAATTAATTAGAACTCAGTTTAAGCCAGTTTTAGGCTTAAGTTGTCATTTGGTGCCCCAGATGAAATCTGCACGTTTTAAGTGCTTATTTCTGTATAAAATGTGGAATTCTGTTGAAGTGATTTTTTTTTTTTTTGATTGGAGATGAAAGGATAAATTACAAAAAAAAAACAAAAAAACATTTGAATACCAAACATGTAACATTTTCAAACAACAACTGTTAAAATTAAATTTTCAATAATATTTAGAGGAATTATATGCTTTTGATTCATATTAAATAATGACTGTAATATGTGCTAGAGTAGACTAGCTTCCGTTAGCTTTTGACTTATGTCCAACATACATTTCATACTTTGTAATTTGAATTTTGCCATTTGAAGACAATTAAGTTTGGGTTAAGCTTGCTTTGCTAAAAGGCTTTGCAATTTTCCCAACAGAATGTTCAGCACTAGTCAGATGGGCACTGGATGCAAAACTGTGCCCAGAACGCTCCAAAAGTATCCATGGGAACTCTAGTTAAGTACTGGGGGAAAAACATGTCTTATTTGCAGTGTTGTGTGTGCCTTGAATAGGTTTCTTTGCACTTGTAAACCAGAATCAGGACATTTTGTTCATTCTGATCTGTGCATCAGATCTAATTAGAGTTGAACCTTTCGAACATTTTATTTTTTTCTATTGTTGTTTAGCATTTACCTGTTGTTTTTGCATTTCTCAGTTCCATAAGATCTCATGAGGACATTTAATTTTTGCAGGTCCAGGACAACTTTGACCGAATTGATTTTAACAGGATGTGTTGGACTCTGTGTGCCAGAAAAAACCTCAACAGAAACCACCTGCTTATCTCAGATGATGATGCATTTAAGATTTGGTGCATTTTCAACTTCCTCTCTGAGGATAGATATCCACTGGTCATGGTCTCAGAGGAGGTGAGAAGGATAACTATACTTTTTGCTGAATTTTGCAAAAACATTTTACAAAAAGAAACAAGAACGCTTGATAGAAACATTTGCAAAGTGATGCAAACATACATGCAACTATTCAGTTAATGTAGATGCCGTAATTTTCTGACTTTTCCAGTAGTGTGTGATTACTAGGTAAAGATTTTTAAACCTTTATTTAATTGGACACAAATAGCAGTTCCGTTCTGACAAAATATTTTAGAGCATAACAACAGTTGGTATTCAACAAAATTTTTTATTCATTTTTCTGACTAATTCAGGCCTGCAAATCAGAATTCATCAATATTTCCATATATTTTTGGGAGCCCTGTAAAAAGAGAACAGCTTTTTTTCAGACCTCCTTTCATGATTAATAGTGTAGTTCCCATTTCTAATCTCCCATGATATTTTTATGTAAATAAGAATTCTTTTTATTCTTTTGTACTTCTGTTTTAAAAACTTCTGTTTAGTTCTTCTATTCTGGTTATAATTGTGATCAGTCTTTTTAAAAGGAAGTTGTCAGCTTGTTGTTATTATATGTGACTGTGATATCTTTTTGCTTATTAAAGAGGAAACTATATAAGGATTATTATACTTACTCTTAGTGAAATCAATGCAGTCCTTTGGTTATTATGTGTTTTACTGAATATGCTGTCTATGTTGTTGCACAAGAATAACTAGCATCTAACAACAAACATGCATTTGTTTTCGGCCCATGAAAATACATGCAGTTTTCTCATATTTAAATTAAGTATCATAAATGATTGTAATAATTATGTTCATACTCTCACCCTCAGATAGAGTACTTCCTTCGTAAGCTAACAGAAGCTATGGGTGGCAGTTGGATCGAGGAAAAGTTTGAAGAATACAAGCTCCAGCTGAGCAGCAAGCAGCAGTGTCTGAATGTGTGGGAGCTGATTGAGTTGGTGGGTAAGGGTCACTTCAGTAAGGGCATGGACCGCAAGACCCTTTCCATGGGCATTAATGAAGTGTTCCAGGAACTTATTCTGGATGTGCTCAAACAGGTAAGAGGAGTACGGCTCCAGTATAATACAAACTGTATACAGTATACACATACATACAGGGTCCAAAATGTACTTTTTGCCATGCCTGAGAGTGGTGTTCGAATTGAGAAAATCTACTGGCCATAAATGCTTCTAATCAGCCATCAAATAATGTTGTACCTATAAAAATGGAATTACTAAGCTGTTTTTTTCAAGCATATTTTTTGACCAAAAAATGTTGTTTTGACTCTGTCAGGGAAACAGCACTTATAACCTTATCATTTTGATGGCGTAAAAGAACATTCCACATATTGTGTTTGCTTTCCTAATGACAGTAAATTTTTCCTCTCATTTGGCGAACCCTGCATGCATATACATTTTATTATTATATTATAGACAGTTGTGTTCTTAAGTTCACATACCCTTTGCAAAATCAGTTTGACTGTAAATAAACACTTTATATAGTGATATAAAATGTAATATTTATTATTTTTACATATTTTAAAATGTAATTTATTTCTGTGATGACAGCTGAATTTTTCAGCAGTCATTCCAGTCTTCAATGTCACATGACCTTTCAGAAATCATTCTAATGTGCTGTTTTGGTGCTCAAGAAATATTTCTTATTATTATCAATGATGGAAATAGTTGTGCTGCTTAATATTTCTGTGGAAACCAGTACATTGTTTTTCCAGGATTCGTTTTATGAATAGAAAGTTAAAAAGAACAACATTTATTTTAAGTACAAATCTTTTGGAACATTATAAATATTTTTACTGTTGCTTTTATCAATTTCCTGAGTAAAAGTATTTATTTTGTTAAAAAAAATTGTTACTGACCCTGAACTTTTAAACGGTTGTGTGAATCAGATATTTAGGCATTTTTTTTAAATGAAATATGATTAACAATGTGCAATAAGATGTGAATATATGAGCAGAATTTTAAATTTTTTTTCAGGACATTCATTCAGCATGTTCACTTTTTAAATGAATGGGACAAATATGGATTGATGTAATCACTGTGTTTCATTGTACTGGTTGTTGTCAAACCTGTTACAACTCCATTTCCTCATGTTTAAGAAAGCAGGTCATGCCTGGAATGTTAATGTCTTAAGCAGTGTGTAGCCTATGCCATATGCGTCTGCTAATAATGGCCTAGTAGACTGACTTCAGCCGTGATATCAGCTGCCTTCGTTTTGAAGTCTGTATGTTTTGGAGATCTGAGGACAGTGTGAACAAAGCACACTGGCATCAGTGTTGTTTTCTGCTTTGACTGTGAGCGAGAGAGAGAGAGATTGGTGTCAAGGCCAGCTGTGCAGCCACAGTCAGGATCAGACACAGATTAACTAAGTCATAGGAAACTGGTTCTTAAACTGGATGCAATACTTACATGCCGTGAAATACACATTTAGCCATAACGAGGCCTTAGGAAAAAAAATATTTGAGTCAGCATGCAGGATCCAGACTTTTAGCAATTGCCGCAGTGATATAGAATGACTCATATGGATAATTTGAGGAGCAGGACTCACCGTTGTTTCCACTTGTTGGCTCCACCAGCAGGAAACTGTTTACTGAACTGCAATGTGACTTGTTCCTTTGCCCTGTTACAGGGTTACATTATGAAAAAGGGCCACAAAAGGAAGAACTGGACCGAACGGTGGTTCCTGTTGAAGCCCAACTTAATATCATACTATGTCAGTGAAGATCTTACAGAGAAGAAAGGAGACATACTACTAGATGGAAACAGTTGTGTTGAGGTAAAGGCTCAAAGAATGATTTTCTGTAATGATTTATTCTAAATATTGTTTCAGTTTGGCTTTTACTGGAAGTAACACTAAATGTGTCATTTTTATGGTGGCATCATTCTCATGGACAATTTCTTTTCCTCTTATTGTGATGACCTCACGCATTCCTCTGCAGTCCCTCCCTGATAAGGAGGGGAAAAAGTGCCTTTTCTACATCAAGTGTTCAGACAAAAGCTTTGAAATCAACGCCTCCGATAAAAAGAAAAAACAAGAGTGGATTCAAGGTGAGATTTAAATCATCACAGTGATTCATTCTATTGTGTCTTTCACAGAAAAATAAATAAATAATAGAGACTACCAGTCAAATGTTTGGTCACATTGAATTTATATGTATTTTAACTGATTTTTATTTTATGATTTCAAACATTTTGATTTAAATATTAATGTTTTAATTGCTTTAAAAATAATTAAAAATGATGCCAGCTGATGGATTTCATGATTTACAAAATTAAAAAGCTTGTTAATGAATGGGTTGGGCTGGGTAATAAAGGAAAAACAGCAAACAAGACTCCAGCACACATTTAGTGTTTCAGCATGGCAACTTTAAAGAAGCTCAAATATAACACATTTTAAGTCACTACATAATTTTCAAACTTCCATTTGTCATTTCATAATTTTGAAGACATCAATTCTATATTCATTTCGACTGTAGTTCAAAAATTTGGAACATTTGTAAAAATTTACGACGTGATATAATTTGTCTCTTTGACATATTATTTAAAATAATAGTTTTCTATTTGAATTTAAATTTTTTTACCCAGTGTTTAGTACTGCGTATATTTTATGATGTTCTTTTTGAAGTATTTAACTTCTGTCCTTCATGCCCACTCAGCTATTCAGACTTGTATCACACTCCTGAAGGTGGGACGTCCTGCTCCACACCATGAGGCAAGGCAGAAGCGGCGAGAGTTACGACAGAAACAACAGGCTGAGCAGGAAGAACTGGAGCTGAGGATGAGAGAGCTGCAGATGGCCAATGAGAACAAACAGAGAGAGCTGGAGGCCATGAGGAAGGTCTGTAATGTTCTACAACAACAGCTGCTGAGCTTCCAATCTCCCCGTGTTTTAGCAACTCACACAAACATGTCTCTCCCAGCACTTTTACTGGAAATTGGATGGTTTGTCACGTTGTTCCATCTATGTTTTAATATACAGGATATGGTTGGCGCCGATAGCCTTGTAGGCAGCACGCCGACATATGGCATAGTTGTACCTCGGGTGTCCCGAGATTGAACCCCACCTTGTGGACCTTTCCTGATCCCACCCCCTCTCTATCTCTCCCACTCGCTTCCTGTCATATCTCCACTGTCCTACCAAGGAAAAAGCAAAAACGCCCAAAAAATAAATAAATAAAAAATATACAGGATATAGCTGTTATTCATTGATAAAGAAAACAGTCCATTCGAGATGTCACCATGTCAAGAAATACAGATTGTCGGACTTGTAGAAAGACTGGTATTTAGTCATGCATGTGGAAATGGCAAAACAGCATTTTGCATTTAAACAGAAAAGAAAGTGCTGTTGGTATTGGAACAAAACAACAAACATACCCCCTGCACTGAGGTTTAATGAGTGAAACGGGAACTGTGTCTGTTGCCACACTGACCATTCATGAAACCGTGTTTCCCCAGGAACCCAGGGTGGCTCTTTATAAACTCTCTCTGCTATTCATGAATTGCAATTTCAATGAAACTCTCATCTTTGATTTTAAGTACCACCTTCCCTATTCAAGCCCTCTACAGAAACCTTTTAGAAGTTGTTCCATCCTTAACGGCCAGTACTGAAGCTGAAATTAAATTAGCTTGAGTATGTGGTTTCACACCCTATATTGAGATGTGGATTGCGCATGTAAGTGTGAGAGTTGGGGGTTGGGTGAGGAATTGTGGTTTTGCATTTAACCCTTAACCCTCTTTCATCTAATTTCTTGTTATCCTGATTATTTTTTCAGAATCAGAATCAGAAAGAGCTTTATTGCCAAGTATGTTTGTGCATACAAGGAATTTGTTTTTGTGTCATAAACTTCCAGTACACAGAGACAACAACAGCACACAGACAATAAAAATATAATGAGAATAAAAAAAATAAAAAAAAGTCGGTCGAGTGTTTTAATATTGTTAGCCAGGCTTATCCCTAATGAGTTTTGTCATCTGCAAGTGGATTTAAATCAGTAAGATAAGCAAGACTGTTACAGATTCAGCACATTGGTTAATCTACAAATACTTGTGAGATCTTAATGGTCAGCACTCAAATGTTGAGTAGTGTGCAGGAAAGGGATTTGTCTGTCATTTTTCTTCGTTTAGACCTTACACTATACCAAATTAAGTGTTTGGCATAAAATATAAACCAATGATTAAGACTGGATTCTTCAACTAGCCATAAGCAACAATAACCAAAATAAACAATTTGAAAACATTCAAAAATATACTCTTTTATATTAAAATGTTTAAAACATAATATATAAATACCAAAAAACATTAAACAAGTTCTTTTATAGATATGTTTGTGTTATTTTTTTAATAAATAACACAAACATATCTAGTCAAACAATTAAGTATTAATTATTGTTTTACTATAAGTCTATAAATTCAGACAAATTAAATTAACACATTTAAACAGTGTTTTATATATTTATTAATATGCCTTCATTAGACTTTACGTTACATTTTGAGATACAAATATAAACCAGTAATTAAAACTTGATTCTTCGGCTAGATGTCGGTTTAAAGCAATATGCAACAATTAAAATAAGTTAAAAACATTAAAACAAAAATATACTTGACTCAATTTGTTTTTCACTGTCTTATAGTTAAAAAACATTTAATAATATAAAACATTAAAATACAATAAATACATGTGTGAATTTCTGTACAATATGAAATGTAATTGGATAAATTGGACTGAAATTATTGGCAAAATAATATAAAACAATAATTAAAAGATTTGAATCTTTGACCGTTTAGAAGAGCATGCCATAAAAATCACAAATAAACCGAGTACAGTCTGAGTACAGTAAATTACACAAAACACAATATTCTCTGATAGAAAATTAGTCTGACACAGTACATACAGTGTTAACTGGGAACAATCATTTGATTTACGCTGATGACAAGTTCTCATTGTCTGATCTAATTGTGTCTGAACTGTTTTCTGCATGGAGAACAGTCTAGCATTGATGTGTCAGTGCCTCTCCCCGTCCTCTAATAAATAGCAGGACAATAGGTGCCTAGAGAGAGAGCTAGAGAGGGCCATTCCAAACCCTGAATAGTTCATACTAAAACAATACCTGCCCTGTCACTCAGCACGGCCACCTGGGATCTCACACTGACCTGCCATCTGAACACAACCATACAGAAAGTGATTGAGGGGTTAGATTGTGGTCAGCTGGGTTAACGGAGGATACTGTTGTCATTCATTTGTATTTAACTTAAAGGTATAGTTCACCCAAAAATGAAAATCCTGTCATTAATTACTCACCCTAATGTTGTTCCAAACCCATAAGATCTTCGTTCATCTTCGAAACAAATTAAAAATTTTTTTATGAAATCCGAGAGCTCTCTGACCCTCCAAAGATAGCAAAGGTACTACCATGGTCAAGGCACAGAAACGCAGTAAGGACATTAGTAAAACAGTCCACGTGACATCAGTGGTTCAAACGTAATGTTATGAAGCTACAAGAATACTTTTTGTGCGCAAAGAAAACAAAAATAACTTTATTCAACAATTCTTCTCCTCCAAATCACATTTTCCGTGATTACCGAGAGTACTCACGTCGTGATACTCTCCAAAATAGTGCTAGGGTGATGCGGAGGAGTAGAATTGTTAAATAAAGTCACATGATGAACCACTGATGTCACATGGAATATTTTAACGATGTCCTTACCACCTTTCTTGGCCTTGAACATGGTAGTTGTGTTGCTGTCTATGGAGGGTCAGAAAGCTCTCGGATTTCATCAAAAATATCTTAATTTGTGTTCCGAAGATGAACGAAGGTCTTACAGTTTTGAAACAACGTGAGGTTAAGTAATTAATGACAGAACTTTAATTTTTGGGTGAACTATTTCTAAAAATTATTTGGTTTCTAATTAAAACCTGTTGTGCTAAAAGGAAAAAATGTAACAGTTTTTTTTTTTTTTGCACACTGGTTTATGAGTGTGATGGATGTATTAGGTTTATTGGTTCTGTTTTTTTGTGTGTGTGTTTGGTTTGCTGAAACGCCCCTGCTGTGTTGAAGTTTGCATATGAATTTTTATTGGCCATAATCCAGATGGTTTAAACACTTGCATTCTGGGTAGTGGTATTAAAAATCCAATGGGGAAAATTTGCTTGCTTCCTCCATTTATAGCCAACTCTTAAAATCCAGTTCAACATGATGTGTACCTGATTTCTTTACAAATGAACAAAGTCTTTGCGTTGCACAGAAACTGGAGGAGGCCGCAGCCAATGCAGCAGAAGAAGAACACAGACGTCTGCAGACCCAGAGCGAGCTGCAGGACCTTTACCGGGTGGAAATGGAGAAAGAGAAAATGGTAGTTGTTTGCTCTTTAAACTTTGTTGGTGACTGTTTGGCTAGCATATTGTTAACATGGCTTTCAGCACTGACTCTTCTGTGCCCTTTGATATAATGTACCTAGAGAGGTTATTCTGACCAATGAGGTGTTGGATTACTTCAGCTTCACAGGGCCATATTTGGAATATTACAGGAAGTATGCTGCAGCATAAGTTCTGCTTTCTACAGTTATAACTGGAAACGTGGAAGAACAAAATTTACACACAGTCACACATAAAACCAAATAGTCTGCACTAATATTTTTTTTAAAGGGATACTTACCTAAAAATGAAATTTGTCATAATTAATCATTCTAATGTAGTACCAGACCTAAGTTTGATTGCCAGACCTAAATTTCAAAGATATTTTGAAATATTTTTCCAATATTCTTTTGACAGCTGACATTAACATTCTTTTAAATATCTTCTTTTGTTTTGCAGAATAAAAAAAACATATACAGTGGGGCAAAAAAGTATTTAGTCAGCCACCAATTGTGCAAGTTCTCCCACTTAAAAAGATGAGAGAGGCCTGTAATTTTCATCATAGGTATACCTCAACTATGAGAGACAAAATGAGAAAAAAAAATCCAGAAAATCACATTGTAGGATTTTTAAAGAATTTATTTGCAAATTATGGTGGAAAATAAGTATTTGGTCAATAACAAAATTTCATCTCAATACTTTGTTATATACCCTTTGTTGGCAATGACAGAGGTCAAACGTTTTCTGTAAGTCTTCACAAGTTTTTCACACACTGTTGCTGGTATTTTGGCCCATTCCTCCATGCAGATCTCCTCTAGAGCAGTAATGTTTTGGGGCTGTCGCTGGGCAACACGGACTTTCAACTCCCTCCAAAGATTTTCGATGGGGTTGAGATCTGGAGACTGGCTAGGCCACTCCAGGGCCTTGAAATGCTTCTTACGAAGCCACTCCTTCGTTGCCCGGGCGGTGTGTTTGGGATCATTGTCATGCTGAAAGACCCAGCCACGTTTAATCTTCAATGCCCTTGCTGATGGAAGGTTTTCACTCAAAATCTCACGATACATGGCCCCATTCATTCTTTCGTTTACACGGATCAGTCGTCCTGGTCCCTTTGCAGAAAAACAGCCCCAAAGCATGATGTTTCCACCCCCATGCTTCACAGTAGGTATGGTGTTCTTTGGATGCAACTCAGCATTCTTTCTCCTCCAAACACGACAAGTTGAGTTTTTACCAAAAAGTTTTATTTTGGTTTCACCATTCTCCCAATCCTCTTCTGGATCATCCAAATGCTCTCTAGCAAACTTCAGTCGGGCCCGGACATGTACTGGCTTAAGCAGGGGGACACGTCTGGCACTGCAGGATTTGAGTCCCTGGCAGCGCAGTGTGTTACTGATGGTAGCCTTTGTTACTTTGGTCCCAGCTCTCTGCAGGTCATTCACTAGGTCTCCCCGTGTGGTTCTGGGATTTTTGCTCACGGTTCTTGTGATAATTTTGACCCCACGGGGTGAGATCTTGCGTGGAGCCCCAGATCAAGGGAGATTATCAGTGGTCTTGTATGTCTTCCATTTTCTAATAATTGCTCCCACAGCTGATTTCTTCACACCAAGCTGCTTACCTATTGCAGATTCAGTCTTCCCAGCCTGGTGCAGGTCTACAATTTTGTTTCTGGTGTCCTTTGACAGCTCTTTGGTCTTGGCCATGGTGGAGTTTGGAGTTGGACTGTTTGAGGTTGTGGATAGGTGTCTTTTATACTGATAACGAGTTCAAACAGATGCCATTAATACAGGTAACGAGTGGAGGACAGAGGAGCCTCTTAAAGAAGAAGTTACAGGTCTGTGAGAGCCAGAAATCTTGCTTGTTTGTAGGTGACCAAATACTTATTTTACCGAGGAATTTACCAATTAATTCTTTAAAAATCCTACAATGTGATTTTCTGGATTTTTTTTTTCTCATTTTGTCTCTCATAGTTGAGGTATACCTATGATGAAAATTACAGGCCTCTCTCATCTTTTTAAGTGGGAGAACTTGCACAATTGGTGGCTGACTAAATACTTTTTTGCCCCACTGTGTGTATATCTATATCTATATGTATATGTATATGTATATGTATATATATATATTTAATTTTGTGTTTTAGGTGCGGCAGCAAATGGAGGAACAGGTAGCTCAAAAATCCAGTGAGTTAGAGCAGTACCTGCAGCGTGTACGTGAGCTGGAGAACATGTACCACCGTTTAGAAGAAGCACTGGAGGAAGAAAGACAGGCCAGACAAGATGAGGAAACTGTCAGAAAACTACAGGCCATGTAAATATATTTAAATCATGACAATGCTCTGAATGGTTTTAGCATGTTAATGGATATGACAATGTTAATGCATTTGGTTTTGGCTCACTAGATCAGTTACGCATGCTTCTGCTGCCAGTAGATACGCAGACACGCTGCTGTGAGCATGAAAGATATGCTTTTGCTGCTGCATGAATAGCCATACATAAGTTCTGTAGCAGATCTAGATTGGTGGAGCTGGGGGAGGTGGAGGGTTTCCAAGAACTCTGCAGGACTGCTAATAGCAAACACTGAACCAGACTTTATTAGCATAAGAAAGATAGATTTTTTTTTTCCAAAAGTTATCAAAAAGGCAGTGATTGGAAATACTCTGGTCCTCGAATCTGATTGGCTGAGAGGAGTGCAATATTCAAGTAATGAATATCACTCCGCTTGCTGTATTTCTCGCAGCGAGTGTCATGGCAGATGCCCAAATTTGATTTTATAAATAATACTGTTTCTGTGTTGTGGAATGTGGTTTTAAGAGGTTTTTTTAGGTGAGAATGTACTCGTTTAGACTTCAAATACGTGGTTTGTTAATAAAGATAATGTGTATTTGAAAATTTGCTTCAATGTTTTCGGAGATGTGAGCTCCAGGGCGTTAACGGCCGTTCAGCGCTCAAGAAGCTGCTGAGAGCAGCCTCACTGCGGCCAGATCTTCTGGAATTTGCTACTGGCTCTGATGTCTCTATAGTGGTTAAAGGAACAGTTCACTCAAAAATGAAAATTACCCCATAATTTACTCACCCTCAAGCCATCCTAGGTGTATATGACTTTCTTCTTTCAGACGACCGCAGTCAGAGTTGTTTTAAAATTTATCCTGGCTCTTCCAAGCTTGGTAATGCTGGTGGATAGTGGCTATTATTTTGAAGCTCCAAAAATCTTCTCCTAATACGTCTTCTGAAGCAGATCGATGGGTTTTTGGAACAAAAATATTTCTATTTTTAAAATTATAAACTCAAATCCCTGACTTCCGGCAACAGCCGTATGCGCGTTTGCGAGAGTCGAGTTCCGGCTTCTTGGCTGACCTCTGACTCGACGTATGACGTAAGCCGCATTCATTCTTATAGTGAAAACCTCTGACCTTTTTTTTTTTAACTTCTCATTTTCGACTTTTGATTAATTACCGGTGTTTGTTATTGCTCTATCCTTGTTCGTTTATTCTGACCTGAGCTTACGCTACGAATGCGGCTTACGTCATACGTCGAGTCAGAGGTCAGCCAAGAAGCCGGAACTCGACTCTCTCGTTTTCCACTAGCATTACCAAGCTTGGAAGAGCCAGGATAAATTTTAAAACAACTCCGACTGTGTTCGTCTGAAAGAAGAAAGTCATATACACCTAGGATGGCTTGGGGGTGAGTACAATATGGGGTAAATTTCATTTTTGGGTGAAATGTTCCTTTAAACATGAGATATAATGAATCGAATGGGCAGTTTTTGCTCTCATTAATCTGTTATTGTTGCAGAGCAAACCGTTTTGGCTGAGGGCGAAATCTCATCACGTTAAATTTTATATAACTTTAATGCTGTATATCACAGCGTTGCCTTTGTACTTTTGACTCAATTGCCTAGCAACTTTTATGATGGTTGTTGTTGTTTATTAAATATTATAATTCAATAAATAATATTTTATATAAATACTAGTAGTGTTTAATAGTAGTATGTAGTATTGGGAAACGGTGTGTGTTCATGATGGTGATTGTTTACATTGTTCCGCCATTAGATGGCGACAAATGATTGTTTTTTATAAGTGAGTCAGCTGCAAAGACTTTTATAATGAAAGAAACTGAAACAGGGTTTTAAACAAGGAAGTTAACAACACCTTGTAAGACACAGCTAACAGTTACAAAGTGACATTTTCGAATTAGTACCAGAGGCTTGGGCTCAGCTGTCAAACTGAGATTTGAATCCATGGGCGGAACGAAGTAGTTTGCACAAAAGAGGGATTTTAAAGACACTCTGTTGTTGTTTCTTATGTATTTACACACTCGTGATATCAAACTGTTGTATAAACGCAATATCACACTTGTAGCCATGCAATATGGCATGTGATAGCCTATTGCTTGTATATATGTGTGTGTGTGTGTGTGTGTGTGTGTGTGTGTATGTGTATATATATATATATATATATATATATATATATATATATATATACACACACGTACATATACACACACACACACAGTATCTCTGTTCACTGCTTTTTTGATAACTTTTGAAAAGTTGCATCTTTTTTATGCTAATATTCAGCCATTTAAATGCACATGAATTATTAAAATGAATGTGTTAACAAGGTCATGCTGTCTGTAATACAATGATCATGACCTAGTTGATCTCTTCCAAGCCTGATTGTTCAGTTCCTCACTGCGGTGTATGTGAGAATAAGATTTAATCTGTAGTCTGATCTGGCCAGCAGTGGCAAAGCAACATATTATTATACTATAGACACACAGTTGTGGCATGACAAAACCTTCGGAGTAAGGTCATATGACACCTGGAACGGGGCAACCTACAAAAGGCTGTTCATTTCCTTGTAAGGTGGGAAGTTCGAGTAGCGTCACAAACACATGAGGATGTCTGAGATGTCTGTTCAAGTCTGCAGTTCCTGTTCCCTGTCACAACCCACGAAACCCAACTCTCTTCCTGTACTTGTGCTGACCCATCGCCAACTCATCACTTTACCCAAACTCGCACAAAATGGCACAATGAGCATGAATTCCCCTAATTTAAATGGCTTCCTTTGGCACGTAAATACCATTCAGCCTCTGTTTAAAATATAAATATATTTATGTATATGCATTTGCTTTATACAGTCTGTTTTAGGGGTCACATGTGAATTTATCTTAGTCATCTAAAAAACTTGTAAAAAAGAATGTTTTTTAAATGTGAGCATGTGTGTCTGCTGCAGGCTGCTGGAGGAGGAGGTATCTAAGCGTGCAGAGCTGGAGCAGATACACCTGTATCAACAGCAGACCATTTCCCAGACACAGGCGGAGAAACAGGAGCTGGAACGAGAACGGCTGGCGAAGGAGAGCGCTTTGCAGTCTGCCATGCAGCAGCTGCAGCAGTTGGAGGCTGACAGATGGGGTGCACTGGAGCAATATGAGGCAAGCCACTAGAATAATATAGCTGGAGGCTAGTTATGCTGAAGTTGTGATCTTTATTTCTCTGTGTAGATTGCCATCTAGTGGCTGAATAGAGCAATGTGAGATCTCTTAAATGTTGCTACTTCTGATGGTGAGGTTTTATGTTTTATGTGAACAGGAGGTGATGAAGAAACTAGCAGATGCTGCTAATAACACAAAGAGCTGGAAGGACAAGGTGGCTCATCATGAAGGACTCATACGGCTCATTCAGCCAGGTGACCTCCTTTTCTGTAGTTTTAAATTATTTTTAAGAATGCAAAGATTTTTCTTTTTTAATTTAAGTACTTTTATTTAACATTTATTTACCAGCATCTTTTCACAAATGCTTGCCATTTATAGGTTAAGCCTTATTTACATAGATCATAATAAAATTTAATAAAATGGAACAATGCATATCTATGAAGCCATTTACACCAAATCTGAAAAATCCATCATTTTACTTTTATAAAAAATAAACAAATGATTTTTATTTATTATTATTATTATTATTAACATATAATATTGTTATCATTAATGTTATATAATAATAATAATAATAACAACATTACTATTATTATTATTATTATTATTATTATTATTATTATTTACTGACCATCCAGTAGCATTAAAAATGCAGATGACTGAATTAATGATTCATTTCTTATGCTCATATTATTATAATTTGTAAGTTTGGATACAAGTGTCTGCTGAAGAAAATTATATACAATATTATATAGTATTAATTATTAATTCCTTATTCAGTCTATTGTATATTTTATATCTTCAGGTCCCAAGTACCCTCAGAAAATGACAAACTGGGGACCTGCAGCATTCACAGAGACAGAACTGAGTCTGCGCGAGAAAGACTGGCAGGAAAAGAAAAACAGGCCTTCTACACCCCAATAGTGTGTTCAGTCTGTAGATCTGCTGTCCTGTTAATACACGTTACTGTAGATAGAATCACTAGTGAAGTGTATATATATACTGCCTCTGTGGGGTTAGCCTCTGACCACACTAAAACTGTAGGCCACTTGACTTTACACAGTAAAGCTGAGCCTGGCCTCATCTGAAGAATTGTCTCTCACCATTCCAATCTCTACTGTAACATTCCAGTGTCATTTTGTCCTTTGCTTTGAAACGATTTTATACATTTTTTTTTTTTTTTTGTATGATGTTCTACTTCTTGTGAATGTGTTCAATTTTGGTGCATTTCCACCAAAGTAATGGCAGATGTTTCTTCCCCATAGTTCATGAGTTTTAAAAAAGGTTTAAAGTTAAAAAAATAATAAAAAATGAATAACCTAACTGACCAAGTAAATATTGTTAAAAAGTGCAGTTATGCATACATTGCATGGCCATCTCTAATTTAGTTTTTAAAAAGCATCAAATGTCAGTTTTACATTTTAAATAGTAATAAAGCATGCAAAACGGACTAATAAAACATTTTGGTATAATTTATAATTAATACATGACTGCAGTATTAACTAATTTATATTCTCAATTTATTAACAAAATTGTTTTTACTGCAATTTATCTGTGTTTTCGGGATTATTCATCATGTACAATACCGTACCAAACTGTTGTGTTTTCCTCAAAACTAATGTCCAGATTTAAGCCTGAGACTTGAGACTGTATTGTTTATCATTCAATAAAGGCATTATTTAATACTTGTAAATTTTGTCCAGCTCATAGAAGGTGATGTTGGTTTTACGGCCACTAGGGGTCAATAAATCGCTGTATTTGCAGCCTGTCTTTTTCCTGCTGCTTGTAGAAATAGTTGGGATATTGGGTGTGAAGGAAAACTTAAAATGGGTTTAAAGGGGACATGGCTTGAAATGTTTAGATGGATCTATAAATGTTATGTATTCATAATTTAAGTTCAAGTTTAAATTTTAAGTTTAAAACTCAAATAGTCTACGCTTTTATATTGGAATGTCACGATTATATCACTGTTTTAAAATGTACTCAAAATTCTATAATTGAGATGTATTACACGGGACAAATAATGAAAAATGATGGATCTTGAAAGGCAAATTGTGAATGAGAGGGGCTGAAGAACTGGCGTGTGCATAAATGTGTTTCTGATCAAGCGTGACGCAAGGCTATTAAAAAGGTTTCAGGCCACCATCATTCTCCAAGGATATGATAATTGAATTCCTGATACACTCACAGTTTCCATAAACTATTTCTGTATAAATGATTGAAAATTGCTCGTAGTCTAAACAATCAAAGCACAAATTTAACTTTGACTTGGTGGAATGAAGATGTATCGTCAGCTTAATTTCTCAATGGGGAGCCATGTATTCAGATAACGGGGAGGAAATTGAATTTCTTATTTAGCATGCTTGCTCATGTACAGGATGGAATGATTAAAATGAGATTGGAATTGTGATTATTTTAAGCTGTATAATTGAGTTGGACTTGAGGTTAATGCTGCTCTTACCTAAGAGGATGACATATCAACACTTGTATCGCTGCCATTCTTGTTCGGAAGTGTCATATTTGTGTTATTAGGCACAAGGGTCTATTTGTTTTCCATGAACTCATTTTCTGAAATTTTCACAAAAAATTGCCGTTATCTTGCCAGATATTAATTTCTAGTTAGTTTACATGATGGGCTTCTTTCGAGTGCTGTGTGTCACGGGTAATAGTAAGACAAAAGAAAAATATGCTTATGTTGTTAATAAGAAAAGATCAGTCTGTGTTTAAACACTTTGCTAATAAACAAAAAGATATTTAAAAATAATGTGAGAATTATTATAGTTATAAAAAATTTATATATTTATTTAAAATATTTTTATTATTATAATTATCATTTACTTAATATGCATTTTTTAAAGTGTTGCGTGTCTTATGGATAATAGTAAAAAAGAAAAAGAAAAAAGAAAAACATGCCTACATTGTGTAATAAAAAGACCAATCTGTGCTAAAACACTTCTGTTAATATATAAATATTTATAAAAAAATATTAAAAATGTTATATAATATTTATAAAACTATACATATTTATATGTATTTAAAAATTATTATTATTATTACTATATAAATATTTATAAAATATTTTAAAATGTTATATTTACATGGATATTTATAACTATACATATTTAAATGTATTTAAAACGATTTATCATTATTATTATTATTTACATTGTGCTTTTATCGAGTGCTGTGAGTCATATATGGGTAATAAAAAAAAAACAAAAAAAACATGCTTGCATAAAAAGAGACCAATTGGTGCTTCAACAATTCTATGCAAATAAATAAATAGATATTTTAAAATAATATGTGATAATTATAATATTATTATAAAACAGTAACATATTCAAAAACAAATTATTATTATTTACATTATGTGCTTCTTTTAAGTGCTGCATGTCATATATGGATAATAGTAAAACAAAAAACATTCTTACATTATTACTAAAAATATTTAGCCCATGAGTGCTTATCATGCTTGTTGCACTCTTTGTTGAGTTACCACAATGTTTTTTTGAATTGATGATTTCTTTAATTATTAGTTAAGTGTTCTTTTTGGGTAATGTAGGGTGGACGATACCCATTCGTTTTCTCCTGTTTAATGGTTAGTTAAGGAGTGAGGGAAGTTATATGTTGTTTTGTTTATTTTCTTTTAAGTATAGGTAATTTAATATTTATTTCCCTCTTAGGTAGAGCTATTTCTGGGTTTTCTTTGGTTTGGGCCCTCCTCCAGAGGTAATATTTTTTTGTTTGTATTTTCTGTTTTCATTGTTATTTTCCCCTTTTTGAACTCTTAATTGAGTTCAAATAAAAGGCACTTCAGCCATTTAAAAATGAAATCTGTGGTTGATTGTGATTTTCTGGGCTTGGGGAGCTGGAGATCCTCAAAGTCTCTCTATTGTTTATTGTTCGTCGTTTCCAATTTACCCCTAGATTGAAAGGGGAGGACGTAACAGGTGCTTAAACACTTCTATGCAAATAAATAAATATTTTAAAATAATATTTGTAAATTATATAAATGTGATAATTATATTGGTTAATGTTAGTTAGTTCACCACATTATCTTGTGTTATCAGATATAACTTTAGTTTAAAACTGTATAAGTAAATGTTGAAATTAATATTACCTAAGATTATTCAATTCTACAGAATTTTTATATTTATTACAAGAAAATTATTTCATTGTTATTTCATTTAATGCAATTATATATACACACACACACTTAATAAAAAAAAAAAAAAAATTATATAATTTTTGATGATTTTTTTTTCTTTCTGCCCCATTTGCATTGTGCTTGTTTGTGTCTAGATGTTTTATAGTAGGAAACTGTGGTGCAGAGGAATGCTTTTTTCCTGCTCTGGTATAGTCAGATGAATTATTGCGTCCATGAAGTTTACATACAGCAATAGCTATACCATGCAAACACTGAGGTCAAAAGGTGCACCACATTAATATCTTATGCAACACATACAACTGTGCTTGTCATTAATGGTCTAACTGACAATACCACTTAAAGCTGTATTTACTGCAGAGACCGACCAACTGACCCCTAGGCCGTCCAACAACCTCCAAATTTTGCAGTCAATTTCTGCTGAAATATTTTGGCTCATTAACGTAACCCGGACCTCGCGTGTGTTCTCACATGCAATCAGATATTTGATGATAAAAGCAATATTTATATCAACTGCGTCCCCCCTGGCTGATTGATTGGCTCTGGTGAAAGACGTCATTACTGATGTAAATGGGCGATTCTCTGCATTCCTCCAAATCTATCTGATGTGCATCCAGAAAAAAGCGTTGCATTTATTAAAAATGAGCGCAACAACAGAATAATTTGCAATATCACGGCCCACACTTAACGCATCCATCATCATTTGCGGTTCCGTCACGGACTTCACGTCTCACCACTCGACACTTGGAAAAGCCAGAGTCGATGAAATCTCTTTTCAGTGACCTTCAAAGTTATTTATATATTAAAAGAAAAATCGAATGATTGTGCAAATATCTGCATACTACGTGAGTGACGGAGAGCAAGAAGCAGGCTAGGGGTAAATGTGCACTCCAGATGCACGGCGTTCTGGCTGAACCAAGGCTTTACGCAACGAGATGGAGGGTCATTAACGGCGGTGCTCGCGAGGCGGTGCTCCGGATGCGCCCCGCTCCCCAGCAGCGCCTGTATCCCATCATTCCTCTTTTCAAACTTCCTTGAATCCATCAGCTCTGGTTTGGGGCCTTCTGCGCTAGTGCAACATTCCAGAGAAATGATGTGAAACAGAAATGCATCAAATTCCTGATCTGGAATACATCGCTGGGTTATGCCTGTCCGTGGCCCCTCAGTAGATACTGTAAAAAGGGGCTCTGGGGTGTCCACGGAAAGGCATTTTTACATCTGCGCTGTGCGAAGCTGCTAGCACCTCTGGGGAGCCATGTGTTCAGTTTAATTCTTTGAGTCTTTGGAATGTGCGAGTGCTGTAAAAGTCACAGCTATCTATGGAACTGATTAGTGGCTTGTTCTGCATTGATAGTCTGCAGGCATTTGTTTAATCTATTAAAAAAAGGTCTAAATAAATGACAGTAAAAAGATCCATAAAGGTTCGCGGTTCCAAAAAGATTGAATTGAACTCAGGTTTAAAGGATGATAATATGATAAAAGCATTTTTTTTGTAATCAAAGCTGTACAGCGTAAAAGTAAATGACCCCCAGCGCTGCACACATACTGTACCTGCACCGCAGTGAAGAAACTGTCTGACATGACCTGCTAGAGCTGCTGCTGACATTTCCAGTGTAGGTCCGGTCTAAACAAGCTCTGACCGCCCCAAACCACCCCCTACCAACATCGATTCTTGCTCTGGTCTATAATGTTTAGAAATGCTGTGATAATAAGGATGATCACGATTATTCAACTCACAAAACTACTATAAAGTGTCTATTTTCGGTGAATAAGATAAGAAATGTTAAGGTCAAATATATTTAATAAAATAAGGATATAAAATGTGGTATAAAAATATTAATAAAATGTGTGTGTGTGTGTGTATATATATATATAAAAATGATGAATTATATATAATTTACATTATTTCTCATTACTATAATGCATGAATGAATGAATTTCTATGTATGAAAATTACGGATGCATTTTTATGCTTTTTAACTTTTTATGAATTTTAACTTTTTTCATTCAACTCAGCATACACCATGACAATGTATCCATATTTTCCAAATTTAAAGAAATTTGTATTTTTATTATGCATTAACATCACAGTGAAGAAATGTATAATATTACAAAAGATTTCAAATAAATCAATTTTTTTTTTTAACGTTCTTATTCATGAAAGAATCATGAAAAAAATGTCACGCTTTCCACAAAAATGTACTGCCGCACAACTGTTTTCAACAGTGATGATAAAAATAAAAATAAATATTTCTTGAGCACTAAAATAGCCTATTAGAATGATTTCTGAAGGATCATGTGACACTGAAGACTGGAGTAATGGCTGCTTTCACATGAATGTCACATGAATGAATTACATGTAAAACTGTAAATATAAATTTTAAATTAAATTTAAAAAAAAAAAAAAAAATTAAAGTTACATTTAATATCAGATTTTACCACAAGATTAGATTTTACTGTATTTCAAATAAATGCAGCCTTGGTAAACATAAGAGACTTTAAATCATTTTTTTTTTTTTAACATCCAAAATCCCTAAAAAATCTTACCAACCCCAAACTTTTGAACGGTATAGCGTCATTTTGCTATCTATCTATCTATCTATCTATCTATCTATCTATCTATCTATCATAGAGAAATTTATATTAATTTATATTAAGACTATATAAAATGTTTATTTTTTACATGTTGCAAAAAGTCCTCTGCATGTGCTGAGCAATGATTAGATACTGTAATCAAAATCATGTGGTCATTTCCTTTGCTTATTTTCCCCAGTTCCTTGACCTCTTCCTGAGGCAGTGGGTTAAGGTAAAGAACGAGCCTCAAATAATTTTAATACAAACCTGAATCATTTTTACAGGAAACTCAGTGGGATATTGAACCCCTCCCTTTCAATTGTTCTCTCTGGTTATAAATATGCTCAGTGGCCACCACTTTGTGAAGAAGTTTCATAATGACAGACAAAAAGTCTACACTGCAACTCTGATTCATTTCTCTCTCTCTCTCAGGTCCTATGGGAGCATGGCGTGAGAAGGGCAGAGTGGACTTGTGCATCTGTTTGAAATGCTGGACGTGCCAATAAATTGGAGGGATTTTGTTTTTTTAGACACAGTCCCTCCTCATCCCTGTTCCTCTTCTTCTTCTTCTAGCACAGAGGAATGTGCGGAAATGAGCAAATATAAAACATCAGTGCCTCCACAAAAAAATGTGAACCACCCCCCATGGATCTAACCCCTTTCCTGCCAACTCTTCACAATCTGCGTCTCCTTATAATTCCTCTGGCTTTGAGATGTCTGGCCTGGTTCAGGAGTCTGGAGTTTAACCAACATATTGTTTACCAGCATCCTTCTGCTGAAATTTAGATTGAAAATAGCTTAAATGAAGAAAGACAGAGGCACAAAGGGACTATAAATTTGTCAGGGTCATATGAACGGCACTAGAGTAGAGCATTATGACACAATTATGAGTGAGTCAACGTTTGCCGATTGGCGAGAACATTACTTTCAGGGATAAGTAAAGACTTAACAGATTAACAGTTAAAAAGTATGTACTTTTGTTTTCTGTGTGAAAACTTTGTTTTTATTTTTGTTTTACTATTCATAATAATAAAGAAATAGTGTTTTGTATAATTTTTATTTACAGTGAATTATCTAAGAAGCTCTTTGTTGTTTGTTGCTCATAAATAAACATTTTGCACTTTCCCTTCTTCTTCTTCTATTGCATTTTAGGCAAAATACAACAATTATGTAAGCTGGTAAATAATTTTTTTTAAATAAAAAATGCTAATTATATATAAGCTTTGTTATAGCTCATAGTAATTTATTGCACGTTGCCTGCATGCAAATTTTTTTTGCATGTTGCATGCATACAAATTTCAAAATTATGTTCTGCTTGTGATTGAGGTGGTTAAACATACTATGGGTTGCACTAATCGATTTTGGCATATAAAAAAAAAAAACTTTTGATCAGTATAGAAGTACTATGCACAGCTTGTTATTTTTGGGTCAGCCTTAATGACCGGTAGCAGACAGATCTATCCTTCTTGGCTGGAGACTGGAGCTGAGTATTGTGACCCAATATCTGGAAAATGTCCGACACGTTTGGACAGCCTGTCGCCCTTGTAGAGGGACACATAAATGGGAGAAAAACAAACAAACCCCAAACAAATAAGGATTCACTCACTGGCCCATTAATTTAATAAGTGACAGAAGCCTAAACAATGAAATGAGGACGTAGGTGGTGACTGGAATATGGTAATACTTCAGAGTGCTTTGCTTGTCATTGTTTAGCCAATTCCACATTGTGCACAACATATACAACTGATTACAGAGTGAACAAAAGTGTTGTCTTTTTTTCTACCAAGAAGACACAAGTTAAACCTGACAGAATCAATATAATCTAGTTTGTCTAGAGCAGTGATTTTCAACCTTTTTTTTTTACTCCAGGCCTCCCCACTGTCCACAACAATATTCAAAGGCCCCACGACTTTTCTAATTTTTAGTAATTTACTGGATAAGGATTTCCAGTAAATTCTTTGCATAACTAGAAAAATGTATATTCATTATAAAAATGCCTATGGAGTTACAAGTTTGTATTAATTTACATGGCTTCTCCAGGTCTAGAAATCACACTTTTAAAATTATGCTGCCATTCAAAAGTTTGGGATCAACAAGATTTTTTAATGTTTTTTAAATAAGTATCTTTTGCTCACTGAGGCTGCATTTATTTAATCAAAAATAGAGAAAAAAAAAAAAACTGTAATATTGTGAAATATTATTACAATTTAAAACAACAGTTTTCTATTTTATTATACTTTAAAATATAATTTATTCCTGTGATGCAAAGCTGAATTTTCATCAGCCATTACTCCAGTCTTCAGTGTCACATTTAGAAATCATTCTGATATATTATCAATACGCTGATTTATTATCAATGTTGGAAATACGTTGTGCTGCTTAATATTTTTATTTTTGGAACCTGTGATACTTTTTCAGGATTCTTTGATGAATGAAAAGTTAATAAGAAAGGCATATTCAAAATATAAATATTTTCTAACAATATGTCTTTATTATTACATTTTATAAATTTAACATCCTTGCTGAATAAAAATATTAATTTCTCTTTTGAACAGCAGTGTACATACATGCAGGTTTTTAAATACAGTGGTTCTTCAAAGAAAATTAGATTAAGCAGATTAAATTTTAAGCAGAAGTTTTGAAAATTCTTTTCCATATAACGATACACCATAAAACATAAAATTAGTCCATATAAATGTTGTTGTTTGCAGCCACGGATAATATGAACAATATGAATTTTGTTGTTCTTCAGAATCTCTCCTTTTGTATTCTAAAGCCAAAACAACAGTATACACAACATGAGCGTGAGCAAATAATGACAGAATTTAATTTTTGGCTGAACTATTTCTTTTCATTTTTTGTCTGAATTCAATAAAATTGCTTTCAATTAACGATTAAATCTGTATCACAATGATTCTATTAATAGTAGTATAAACCAAATCTGCCACTCTGAACCCACACAGTACTACAATTATAGCATATATTGTCTGATGTCATGGTCTCAGTTGCCTGCAGTTACTGGACGAAGGAAGAGAGACTAATAGAGAAACTCAATACAGGCACCTCTGACCTCTCTCTGTGTCTGTTGCCAGCTGGCCCAGACAGTCTGCTGCATTTAAGAACTGGATGTGCTTAAAATACTACAAGGTAGACAGTTTTGAGAGAAAAAACATCGAGGGCCAGTGCAAAAAAGGTCAAAAAATAAATAAATGCAAGTATTTATTCTGGAATAAATCTATAAACAACCTCAACGTGAAGTGCTAGAAACACTTTTGTAAATGATTAAGTAGGGCGTTTGTTTGTGTAGAGAAACTGCATTTATTTTAAACAGTTTAACCAGTGTTTCACAACAGGGAGAAGTCTAATTGTGTGCTCTCAGCAGAATCTGCTGGTTTTGGTTAAAGCTAAAGCAATCACCTGTAAACAGGAACTTGCATATATACAGATATACTACCAACAACGTCAGCAGATCAAAAGCTGTGAACCAAAAGTGATGTCTAGACTGAGATTTGTGTGTATTTGGTGAGTTTTCCTGCTGGAATCATTGCAGTGGCTTTAAACAATAGTTTACTTCAATGGAGGAAAGCCAATATGTCCTGGAGTCCAGTTCATATGTAAAGCTATGATAATGTCATGATGGATATCCACAATAAAAGTAGGTTTGCAAGGTCCTTTCCAAGCACATCATCGTCCAACAAGTTAAACAGTGCAAATACTGCCAAGACTAAGCAGTGGGGTCCCAATCGCAAGGCTTATTAAAGACATTAAAATGGCATAAACTTTTTAGATATCTAACTGTACTAATTCTCCAACATCAAAGTGTTTCATAACCCTGTGTGCTGTTAATTTGACCGAGATGAGAATGGGAAATACCATCAGAACAGCCTGTGGCGGTGGTCATGTGATCTCAGAATGTGTTAGATCTGCACTCTCACCCTAAACAGATCACTCATCTTCTGCATCCCGATCCCTATGGACTATCACCACTGAAAGTCCTCTGTCATGGCTTGTGTAACTGTGATGACTGTGTTAACTGAGAAAACGTCTTGGTTACGTATGTAACCCTTGTTCCCTGAAGGAGGGAACGGAAACGTCATGTCGGTAATGACCGACTTTGGGATCTCGCTTAGAGAGACCAATCCACTTTGAGTGTAAACTAAACGAGCCAATACACATTGGCATGCGATGATTGCATCCAGTTGCCGCTGATCACAGCGTGAGTATAAGTAGGCAGCAGGTGCAGCTCATATTCAGGTTTTTGCTGAGGAGCCGAGGCGGTGACCAGGCCGCTCAGCGGTGGTACAGGAGCTGTGGCGACGGGACGTGACGTCTCAGTTCTCTCCTTCAGGGAACAAGGGTTACATACGTAACCGAGATGTTCCCTTTCAGTCGGTCACTCTCAACGTCACATCGGTAATGACCGACTTTGGGATCCCTACCAAAGTGCCACGGATACTGCCCCTTCCAGTGTCTTGTGTGAGCCTCCTGCACCCTTTCTTGGTGCAGGCTAGGCTCACGACAAGAAGGCCAGCTACTGTTGTCGTAGCACTACCCACTCAGTGAAATTGGATAACACTGGGAAAACGTACCCGTTCCACTTGGAACAGCAACATTGGGGAAGCCCCATCTTTCCCGAAGGAGGTTTCGGAAGCACTTACACATATGAACAACCGTTTAGGTGCATATGGAAGATTAGAGGTGATTGCAACTGGCAGAAGTCTGCTGGGGAAACCCGGGCTCTGAGGCTATACCATGGAATTTACACATATGGGATCCATTTAGGTCTCTACATATGGAACCCAGCCCTTTACCAGTTCTCACGGATTCTTTGAGTGAGGGCCTGGCGACGGATGCTCTGCCACGTCTGGCTGCTGAGGAGATGGAGGAGCTCAACAGGTCTACTATACGGATTCTCTGAAGCGGTTTTAGCAAGCCGACCCGAAGCCGGGGCCTCTCAGTGTTTCTACCCGTTTGAGGTGAGAACACAGGAGAATACGGGCTCCACACGAAGGCTATAGAACCTAGTGAACGTGTTGGGGGTTGCCCAGCCCGCAGCTCTACAAATATCTGCCAGCGAGGCGCCACGAGCCAGCGCCAGGAGGATGCAACACTTCAGTGCCCTGCCCTTTCAGTGAGCTCTCAACCTGAAAGGGCAGGGCACACCCTGTGCCTGATAAGCCAGGGTGATGGCATCCACTATCCAGTGGGCCATCCTCTGCTTGGAGACGGCATTCCCCTTCTGCCGGCCTCCGTGACAGACAAAGAGCTGGTCTGAGGTCCTGAAGCTTTGTGTCCTGTCTATGCAGCATCTTAATGCTCGGACGGGACAAAGCAAAGCTAGGGCTGGGTCTGCTTCCTCCGGGGGCAGTGCTTGCAGGCTAACCACTTAATCCCTGAAGGGAGTAGTGGGAACCTTGGGCACATAGCCAGGCCGGGGACTCAGGATTACCTGGGATTCAGCCGGCCCGAACTCTAGGCACGAATCGTCGACTGAAAATGCTTGCAGGTCCCCTACCCTCTTGATGGAGGCCAGTGCAAGCAGGAGCAGAGTTTTCATTGATAGAAACTTCAGCTCAACTGACTGCAGAGGCTCAAATGGGCCCTGCTGTAGTGCTTTGAGCACTAGAGACAGGTCCCAAGAGGGTATAGAGGGGGGCCGTGGAGGATTTAGCTTTCTCGCCCCTCTAAGGAACCTGAGGACCAAGTCATGCTTCCCCACTGACTTCCCTTCCACGGGGTCGCGGTTGGTAGCAGTCGCAGCCACATCGACTTTAAGGGTGGAGGGAGACAGCCTTCGCTTCAACCCTTGCTGCAAGAAGGACAGCACGACTCTGATCGGGCATCTTCGGGAGTCTTCTCGGTGAGAAGAGCACCATTCGACAAACAGGTTCCACTTCAAGGCATAAGTGTGTCTCGTAGACGGTGCTCTCGCCGAAGTGATGGTGTCAACTACATCTTGGGGTAGGTCACCTAGAACCTCTGCGTCCCGTCCAGGGACCAGACATGCAGTTTCCAGAGGTCTGGACGCGGGTTCCACAAAGTGCCCCGTCTCTGAGTCAGTAGATCCTTCCTCAGAGGAATCTGCCAAGGAGGGGCTGTTATGAGGATCATAAGTTCCGGGAACCAGATCCGAGTGGGCCAGTACAGCACCACGAGCAGGACCTTCTCCTCATCCTCCCTGATCTTGCACAGTGTCTGTGCAAGAAGGCTCACTGGGGGGAAACGCATACTTGCGAAGGCCCCACAGCCAGCTGAATGCCAGTGCGTCCGTGCCGAGTGTTCCCTCGGTCAGGGAGTAAAACAACTGGCAGTGAGAGTTCTCTGGAGAGGCAAACAGGTCTACCTGAGCAGCTCCGAAACGTCTCCAAATCAGCTGAACCGTCTGGGGATGGAGTCTACATTCCCCGGGGAGCATAGCTCGTGACAGCTCGTTGGCTGCCCGGTTGTGCAGGTGTGAATGGCACGACGTGACCTCAGATGCTTCTAATTCCAGAGGAGGAGGTTGTGACGAGTTGTGACGGAAGCGTAGACCACCTTGTCGGTTGATGTACGCAATGGTCACACTGTTGTCCGTGTGGACCAGCACGTGTTTGCCTCGTAAGTGCCCTTTGAGGCGGTTCAAGGCAAGGCGTACCGCTAACAACTCTAGGCAGTTGATGTGCCAGTGCAGATGGGGGCCCGTCCAAACCACTGACACTGCATGCCCGCTGTACGTGGCCCCCCAGCCGGAGGTTCAAGCAGTTCAACACCGACCGAGCACGTTCCTGCGTGAGGCGTGCTGTCTGTTCGACCGAATCCAACTTCTTACCGAGAAAAGAGATCCTCTGCATCGGGGAGAGTTTGCTCTTCTCTCAGTAGACCCGAAGGCCCAACTAGCTGAGGTGCGAGAGCACCAAGTCCCTGTGTTCGCACATCTGATCTTGAGACTGACTAGCTCAAATTAGCTCATCGAGGTAGTTGAGAATGTGAATGCCCTGTTCTCTCAGGGGAACAAGGGCTGAACTTTCGTAAAGACACAGGACGACAGGGACAGCCCGAAGGGCAGGACCTTATACTGATATGCCTGACCTTTGAATGCAAACCGCAGGAATGGCCTGTGGCGTGGAAGGATCGACACATGGAATTACGCGTCCTTCAGGTCTGTCCGCAACTCTCCATGCCCTCTTGGGACCCAGAGACAGAGAAAACTGCTTTCTTGTTGAGATTTTTGGAAACAAAACATTCTCCACCCGGCCCTCCTTCCTCTGGGAGAGGTGCAGTCACCATCTCTCGAAGAGCAGTTCCCTCTCCCTCTGGGTCATCCATCCCGGGGCCTCTTGCTCTTCCGCTCACCGCCAGGTTTGACGGGGGTCTGAACGGACGGGGCAGCCTGCCTATGCCTAGCTCCATGGCGCTGCTTGACTTGAGGCTGCTGCGGATGCAGCGCGGGAGTGGACGCAGAGGGTGGCCCTCGGCGACAAACAGGCTGGGGTGCTGCAGCCGGCGGACGGGTGGAGGCATCAGCTGCTCGCTGGGGCAGGACGTTTTGGATCGCCCCAGTCTGCTCCTGTGCAGCTGAGAACTGCTGGGCCATGTTCTCGACTGCGTCGCCGACGAGGCTGGTCTGGGACACAGGGACTTTGAGGAACCAAACTTTGTCGGCGTCCCCCATGTCGACCAGACACAGCTAGAGGTTGTGCTTCTGGACCACAAATGTGGACATTGCACGACCCAGAGACCGCGCAGTGACCTTCGTCGCTCGTAGCGCGAGGTCAGTAACAGTCCAAACCTCTTTGAGAACTCCTGGGTCGTGCCCACCATCGTGCAGGTCCTTCAGTGCCTTGGCCTGATGAACCTGCAACAACGCCATAGCGTGTAGAGCGGAGGCAGCTTCTCCACAGGCCGCATAAGCACTGCCGGTCAGGGCCGACGAGTACCTACAGACCGGGAAGAGAGCAACGGCCTGCCCTCCAGGTGGCAGCGGTACTTGGACACAATTGCATTTCTACCGACCGCTCCACCGGAGGGATCTCCGTATACCCCCGCGCTGCCCCACCGTCAAGGGTGGTGAGGTAGGACGAGCCACCGGGGAGGTTTCAGGCAGTGAAAGGTGCCGTCCATGACCCAGTGAGCTCATCATGGACCTCCAGGAAGAGAAGCACTGGGGTGGGGCCCTGAGAACCAGCGCGAGCCACCCCAAGAAACCAATTGTCTAACCTAGAGGGTTCGGGACATGGTGGAGGTTTCCACTCGAGCCCAATCCTTTCGGCGGCCCAGGCAAGCATAGCCACCATTTCCAGATCTGTATCCGGCTTGACTGGCCGCCCAGAAGGTGGCAGCGTTGCCGGATCATCATCTCCGGAAGGGTCTGGCTCACCCTCCGATGCAGCGATCGACATCTGGTCGTCAGGAGGAGCGCCGAAGGATACCACTGGTACGCTCTCTGAGAGGGTCCAGCGTGTTCCCTCGGATGCTCAACTGGTTGCGGAGCGCAAGAGGAGCGATGGTCCCTCGAGGGTTGGGTCCCTGGAGGGCTTGCCACCACTGTAACCCTCACATCACCTGTATTACCGCCTGAAGTAGTCCTTGACTGGCTGCAGCCAGGACAAGAGCCAGATCGAGGCAGGCAACGGAGCTCCACCCCTTTTGAGGTAACGGAGCCTGGTCCGCAACTCCAAGATGATCATCTTCCTGCATGGAGAACATGACTCATCCACGAACACCACCTCAGCGTGCTTAATGCCCAGGCACGCGAGGCAGCGATCGTGACCATCACCCAGCGCCAGGTAACGATTGCATCCAGATGCGCACGGGTGATACGTTGTCTATAGCAAGACCCAATTCGTCTTTATAAAGACATAATGTCGAGTTTGCCAGACGCAATGTCGTCTTTAAAAAGACGCACCCGTGAAAGCTCTTTTAGGGAAAAAGCTCTTTTAGCATGCTGAAGAGCACAGGGGAGGTGTGTGCAACCCACTCGACACTGGAAAACCACCACCGCTGAAGCGCCGTACCGCCAACACAGAGAGCTCTCAAAGAGCGCGCTGAACTCGTTTAGTCTTCTTCTCTCAGTAGAGTAGTCAGGAGCAAAATGATGTGATCGCTCGGCTCCGAAGCGAAAAGCTGAATATGCGCTGCACCTGCTGTCTACTTATACTCACGCTGTGATCAGTGGCAGCTGGATGCAATCATCGTATGCCATTGTGCATTGGCTCATTTAGTTTACACTCGAAATGGATTGGTCTCTCTAAGCGAGATCCCAAAGTCGGTCATTACCGACATGACATCGAGAGTGACTGACTGAAAGGGAACTTATCACGTGCTCTCTACCACAGCACTGCTTGTTACACGCGATCATGAGAGGTCATGTAAGTTAAAAGGAATGCGTTTTTCCAAATAAGTGCTGGAACTGACATTAAGCAGACTATGTAAAATATAACATGCAATAATTGCAAAAAAAAAAAAAAAAAAAAAAAAGTATTTAATATAGTGTTTAACATTATTTTGATTTGGCTTTTTATTTTTTATATTAATTTTAGTTTCAGTAATTTAATTATGTGCTTCTGTCATTTTTATTCCTCTTTAGTTTTAACTGAATTTAAAATTTCAGATTTTAACATTTTAAATTTCAGTAATTTTAGTACTTTAGCAGACTTATTTTATTATATTTTATTGCCAAGGCAACATTTGTAATTTTCATTTAAAAAAAATTTAAATTTAAATTGTTCATTATTTTATTTCAGCTTTATTTCAAATAATGAAAACAATTTTTAATAGTTTTAGCCGAACAACACTAATTTAGAATAAATTTTTATTTAGCGATAATGAACAGTTGCCTGTACATTATCAAGCTTATTACACTGCAACCCACCAAACAAATTAATACATGGTCATGAAATTTAATAATATTAACTGGAGGTTATATTGTCTTAAACAAGCATCAGCTAAGAAAAAAAAGTCCTTTACAATGTATAAAAACTTCAACCAAGTTACAAGACAAAACCTGTGACGATATTACAATAATATTAATAAATTCCTTTATTAGGTCATTTTCACAACAATCGACAACTGAGATGCAAGATGACATGAGCTGCGTTTGTATAAATCAAGAGAGAGCGAGTGCGCGGTGTACGAAAGTAGTGGCGAGTCTTCTGATATGCAGCGTTGTCAGATGACAACAAATATTAGAAAATATCTGACCACTAGATGGCGAGACTGGCCAATCAAAATTGAGTAAAAATTAGACTAGTAGATAAATGATGTAATTTTTAACTTATAAGACAATGTACTATATCAAAGTGTTTTAATTGGAGTATGTCACTTGAGGTGAAGCTATTTTATAATATTTTGCTTTTCGAATGACATTGGTTCAACAGCATTTGAGTATTGCATATCAGATAACAGGTGATTCAGTCTCTCACCTAAATTTATGCTGAAGGTCTTGAACCAGTGCCTGTGTTATTCTCTGATGTCAATGAAAACACAACCAAGGAGAAATAGCCTACAGCAAATGAGTCACGCAAAATCTTCCTCAATTACCACAAAGAGAACATAGAAGGGTCTCAGAGAGAACATAGAAGCACATGTAATTCTTAAAAGTTCATAGCACAATATAAGCACCGCTGCACAAGGAAAACATTCAAGACCACAGAACGAGGTTGTTTTGGGGTGAAATATGACCACAAGCCCTGTTATTCTGTCTGTATATGCATTTGCGTTGAATTCCAGTTTTGCCAGCTCAATCTAAATGGCTTTGTATGTTTGCCTAAGGATTTCCACATCATTCAAATGGCATTAAAGTACAATTGGGTCAAAAAAACAGACTGTGAATAAAATGTAAAAAGATATTTTTCATATCTTTTATGAAATTAACTCCAGTTGACCTCTGGACTGAAACTCAATCTAATCTAAAGTGTTTAGCAGGGGCACAGTAGGTGTTGAAAAGCCAGTCTGCCTTTCCACTGCTGTATTCTTGGAATGTCTAAAGTTAGAAATATATGGCCTACAACTAAAACCGACAGTTCTGAAACTTCTAATCCCAAACCTTTGGTTAGGATTTCCTAAATGAATTCAGGGAGCAATTTGACTACTTTCAAATGGCTTAGGCAGTCACTGTGGTTTTAGCAGAGAGCAAACAGACAAAGCCAGGAACAATTAATGGAAGAAGACAGTGCACTGAAGGGTTTCTCTGTGTATTATCACCTCTCAGTGGGCCTCATTTACGAAACTAACGTACGACAGAAAATTGGGCGTACAGTCGTTTCAGCGCAAAACTTGGACGTGATGCGGTGGCTACGATTAAATCTCACGTCTGGTCTCAGCTCGTGTACGCAAGTTTTTGAACTTGTGCACAGCATAGTAAATCGGGTGGAGAATTGTAGAACGACAGCATTTTGTTCATTTAGGTTATTTTCCTGACTGTCAACTGAGGCTCATTAGTCGATTGTTAACCAGTAAGATTAGAATGTCTTTTTTGTTGTTGTTGTTGTTATTATATATGTTTTATACAGGGCTTTAGCTTTATATGCACCAGACCATGAGGATTCAATCGTCGCATCATGCACCTGCAACACTTCTGTGAACGGAGAAAAACAGAAATTAAGTCTATAAAAGGAATAAAATAAATAGGACCACACAAAATATATAACAGCCTAGGCTATAATATAATAGCCTATTATAAAACAAAAGGAAAAAAAAATATTTTCGTTATATCTTTATTTGATTTTATTCATCGGATCGCGCTGGCGCCTCACGCACACACGAACGACATTAGTTCTAGCGTTGCTTGACATTTCAGCTATTCATCATCAAACTAAAATGCAGTCAACGAAATATAAAAGTTACACTGTTTATTTTAAAAGATCCACTGTGAAATCAGCGTTCAGTGCCCAAACAACCATTTTTACGAATGTGAAGGATTTTATGCGAATACTGGAACATGAGTGAAGTATAAAGCCATGTTTAAGCTACATAAGAAATAATAGTTTAACAACCAAATAGATTAATACAAATATTGCAAAAATGGAAACATTTGGATTCTTGTCGAATGAGAGAGGGTCGTGAGTGCAATGCCATTTCAGCTTTGCTTGACGTATGTGTGCTATTTATAATAAATGCCAGCTTATAGCGTGATTTTTTTAATATTATAGTTTAATATATAATTTTATAGCTGCTTATTTTGTCATTCTTGTTCTGTAATATTGTTAAATGTAAAGGATTTGTTGTGGACTGAAAGGAACTAAATAGGCTAAATAATGTTTATGTTTGTAAAGGTTTTCTTATATTTACCAGAATTTAGCTAATATACATAAAAAATTACAAAATTCTTTGCAGTTACAAGGGTAACGGGTATTTTTGGAGTAAGATCAATTTCTCTTTCATGAGATTACTTCCTCTTTTTGACCGGGTTTTGTTTCTCCTTGTCGTAAACTCTAGCGGCGAGGATTCTAAACCGGGGTGTTTTTAGGGGCGTGATATTCAAATGACGATTATTTTCAGCTGCCACATTTATCAACATACGATCATTCGTATGATGAGATTGGCGGCATACGAATGGTCTCATGAATCACACGTGAACTCTGTCGTAAGCTGATTTGTGCACACGGATCTGCGCTCAATTTCTACGTTAGATTGATAAATGAGCCCCAGGGTGTAGTGCTCTAGGGTCATGTGGGGTACGCTATAACAGCCATCTTTGTTTGGAAAGAAAACATTATGATCCTTCCCATCGATCAGCACACTCCAAGCACCATATTTTATTTCAGATCAGTATAATCTTTCAAGAAAAACAAGTGTAACTCTAAACAGCATTAATGAACTGTGTCAGTATAGGAAGTCATGTGTAAAGCAGACGATGGACATTTTTCACTCTGTTGATTTTTCTTTACGATTGTTTCCAGTGAGGATTTTCACCTTTAACTGTTGTGTCTCAAAACAAATGCTTCTGAAAAGAGGTCAAGCACATATCTACGATTATTTTAACCTTTTTGGAAAACATGACACATTGAGCAGTCGTGGATGAATATCTGGGCTCTACGTCTCACTAAATGAGACTTTTAGCTAAAATGTTTTTTCTGGCCTTGTATATTCTGTGACAGTTATATAAGAAAATGTGCTTTGTGGTGAAAGCAAACTATTTTAATGAGACAGAAGAATTTCTATTGGTGAATCACACACAGACTCTAAATAATCCAATCACATTTCATTTACTATTTATAGACCTCAAAATAATTTTTGGTAAAGGAAATTTTCACCCATATATGGACATGATCGTCAGTAATAACTGTGATTCTATAGATATTTTTGCCACAGAAATAGCTCAGTACAAAAAGAGAACAATTCACAAATTTAATTCAAAATCACCAAACATGATTAAAATATGGCGGTAACAATACTGTTTAAAAGTTTGGGGTCGTTTTTTTGTTTCTGAAAGAAGTCTCACAAACCAATGCTGCATTTATTTGATCAAAAATACAGTAAAAACTGTAATATTGTGAAATGTTATTACAGTTTCAAAGAACTGTTTTCTATTTGAATGGTAATTCATTCCTGTGAAGGCAAAGCTGAATTTTCAGCAGCCATTACTCCAATCTTCAATGTCACATGATCCTTCAGAAATCATTCTAATATGCTGATTTGCTGCAGGAGGAACATCCCTTCTTATTATTAATGTTGAACAGTTGTGCGCTTTAATATTTTTGTGTAAACCATATCAAAATTTAATAGCATTTCTTTTTAATTGTACATTAACTATCTATCAAACATTACATAATAAAATAATGCTAATTACTGTCATCACTAAATTATGTGCACATTACCCAGTTAAGTAAGTCTTCAGGATATGTTTCCAACAGTTTTATTTGACATGGGAATTTGTTCATTTGTGATGGGTTAACACTTCTGTTGTGAGTGACATACATGGCTATGAGCATGTATTAGCATTTCAAAACTGACATGTTAAAGATACATTATATCAACAGGTCAGCATAGAGAACATTCCATCTTGAGAATTTCGAAGAAAATGTTCACTCAAGCCTATGTTTGGTTTCAGAAAACCTACATGCTGTATCACCATCAACAAGTATCCCTGCATGCTTTCAAGAATGTCTCTAATGTGTTTGGAAAAACTAATCCTATTCTCTATGGTTGCAGACAGCAACCTCCAATTAAACTCTTCTGTGTCTAATTACACAGTTTATGAGATTGCGGACATGGTAATGAATCAAGTGAAATCATGCTATGGGTTATATAACAATTCCTAATGATGACAGTTGCAATCTAGAAGACTTAGGTCAGATTAAGTTATTTTTCCTTTCACAAAACCTCAAAAAATTTAAGCAATTTTAATCAGTGACAAATATAATATTTCTTAAACCCATAAAGTAGCAGCTCCTTTTTCATAATAAAATTGTAAAAACTATCTGCAGCTGATGGTGCATGCCATCCACTGCGGGACCCTCAATACCTTATAAGGTCTAGAGTTGACAGACTTAAGAGTTAACTGCCATGCACTGGCACATTATAGAGGCCATATAAGGAATGATCAAGAGTGTAATTAAACTGAACAATGCAATGCAATTTACCTGTCATTAATAGGCGTCATCACTATACCTTCCAAAACAAAAACTGTGATGGGGCTCTGGATAGACAATATTATTAAAGCACATATTCCCCATACTTATCAACCACTTTGTTGAATAGTGTGATCAATGTGGATATGGTCCTGGTACATGGCAATAAATATATATGAGTATGAGTATATGTGGCACTTCTCTATAAATAACAGGTTGCTGGTGATGTAAAGCACATTTGGACACAATAAAAGTCTAAATCTCACTTTAAAGAGTCCATCACATTCATTTTTAAAAAAGAAAAAGCATTCAGTACAACACCTGTATATAATGCATTTAGGAGTGCATCATTACGTAACAGAGCAGACATCTTGGAAACATTTTAATAAAATTAAATAAATTATTAGGGCTAGCCACAGATCAAAATAATTAATTGTGATTAATATAATGATTTATTTTTCAAACCAAACAGAGCAACATTTAACACTCATTGGCAGTTGTAAAGACAACTGTTTTCAACACTGATAAAAAATGTTTCTTGAGCACTGATTTCTAAAGGATCATGTGACACTGAAATTCAAGCAGAATTTATTTATATTAAATGGTAATAATATTTCACAATATTACTGCTTTACTGTATTTGTGATCAAATAAATTCAGCCTTAATGAGCATAAGAGATTAATGTTTCAAAAACATGAAAAATCTAAATTATTCCAAACTTTATACCTGCCAGTGTACTAGAATGACTACAAAGACTTTTTAAAACATCTCATATGAATTTCATTCAGAAATAATTTTTTCCAGTCACTATGTTTGTTTTTAACAATGCGTCTAAAAAAAAAAAGTCAAATTACAAAAAATAATGAAGTCAATGACAATTTTTCTTATCCAGAACAGCAATGATCTGCTTTAACAATTTATCTGCACTTAACATGATCTTTTATATGATTCTATATGCTATTATAAACAATATACAGTCCACTAGTGCATATTTATTATTTTTACTGTGTTCTCATATATTCTGAGTGAGGCAAACATATGTGCATTCCGGTTACATAAATCAATAAAAAAAACTGAAAAGACTATAACAGAGGCCAGACGGTCTGTTCTGATTTATCTGTGAACAATTAAAGACATTTTCAACACTGGACACTGAAACTACATCAGTCAGAACCTGCATGCTTCTGAGACACAGAAGGGTTTCGTTTTTATGGATGTTTATCACATTGGCCTGACTATTAATGACCCAAACCCAGAACTTTAGGGATGATGACTGACAACGGGCGCATTCTCAAACCTCTCAAACCCCTGCCCCAAATCCATCAGGCTTTCAGTTGCACTGTTTGCACTCTTCTGCTACAGTACACATGTGTTTCGCCTTAAGCGAGTGTATTTTTAGAAAGCAATGGGGAGGTGGCGGACTCTGAATGGTACACATGGGGGCAGAGGGTGATGGCTGGGGGCAATTACTAGAAGTGTAATTATATGAGACCGGGTTGAAGTTCAGCAAATGATTAATATGAGGAGAATGCAAAACATCCTTACAATGGAATAGAATGATGAGGGATGAGCTGATAATTGGTTTAGACTTTCCTGTGTTAGTCTTCCATCTATATCCAGCATCTTTATTCAGAAAGTGGAGTAAGTGCCTTAGTTACTCACACATAGACAAAAAATATATTGGAAACACATGGCCAAGTCCCTGTTTCTGTGTGAAGTGGATAAACATTTCAACTTGCAATGCCGAAAACAACAATGTAAACCAAACGAAAGCTCTGCATTCCTTACTAACATTTATTATTTACTTTTATTCCTGGTAATTTGGATGCTTGTAAAAGAGAGATGGGATTCTCTGTTGTGGTTTGGTTTGCTGGGGGCATAAAACAGAGTCTAGGAGGGTGAATTCTATGAATTATGACTGGAAAGAAATGGAGTGGAGAGGAGTAGTCAGCATTTAGTCTTTAAGGGGTCATTATGTTTCACTAAGGCAAGATGTCTCTCAGAAATTTAGCTTCCATGTTAAAACACCTGCTCCGGTTCTACATTGAGGTCCAATAGGATCTCTGTTGACTGTCATCAAACAGAACAACAATTCTGGAAAACAGGGCGGAGGAAATGTCAGCAAATATTTGCACTAAAGTTCGCTGATGAACAAAAATAGAATTAAATCATTAGAACCGAAGACTTGGTTAAGAGGTGCGAACGAGACATACCTCTTGTTCTCAGGTAATCACAACCATACGATATACAGAGCAAAACACAGTTGCGAGCATTATGTTTCATACAACAGTTCAATAGACAAGACCTTAAAAGTGAGTTACTTACGTTTTAGACACAACATTGCCAGTGCTTTGTCTATTTTTGCTCCGTCGACGAGGAAGCTACCAAAGAATCAGCCGTCGTGCATCGCGGAGGAATACAAAGTAGCGCTGTTTAATGAATCTGTGAATGAATTCTTTTTCAACGAATCGATTCAATGAATCTCCTACAATAGTCACTTGTTTCGTTTCTGAATGAATCAGTGTTTGTGAACGAATTCTTTGGGAAATGATTCAATGACTCATAAAGACTCGTACCTAGTTGCCACCTACTGGCGTAACGATGTAACCTGCAGAAGCCTGAAAATGTGATCATAAATAATAAACATAAATACAGTACCGTTCAAAAGTTTAGGGTCAGTAAGATTTTTGGGGTAAGGTTAAGCTCATAGGCTACTTTTTATTCAGCAAGAACACGTTAAATTGATCAAATGTCACAGTAAAGACATTAATAATGTTACAAAATATTTTTATTTCAAATAAATGTTTTTTTTTTTGTTTTTTTTTTAGATTTCTATTCATCAAATAATCCTGAAAAAATGCTGAAAATTTAGATTTGCCATAATACATTACATTTCAAGATATATTAAAACAGAAAACAGTTATTTTAAATTGTAACAATATTACATTTTTGTTGTATTTTTCAACAACTAAATGCAGCCTTTATTTAAAAAATATCTTACAAACCCCAAACTTCTGAACAGTGTGTATAACCTACTAAATTATTATTAGCCTAATATATAAGTGACTGAAAAATGTGTGTGAGAAATTATTTTTGGTTTGTCTCAATAAAAATAGGCAGAGGGAAACTCAATGCTATTCTCATAATCAGGTGAAGGGGCACCTCTTTTTTTCTGAACTTCACCTTGAGCCTGTCAGCTGTTCACTGCTTCCCTCCTCCCTTCTTCACAGAAGCCGCAGTGATTGCCACCCACATGCAGGTGCTTCCTCTCCTCCTCCCTGAGCCGACTCACTCTCTGCTCATCTCTTATTACTGATCTCCAAATTAACCTGCCCTCTCCTGCTCTTTGTTCATGTTTTGCCCCTGAGCTGCGGCGTTTTCTGTGAAACTTGGCTTGAGAACACGCTCTCAGTCGCCCCTAATAAATAATGAAAAGATCCAGCCCTGCAGCGACAAACAGCACCAATTAAACACGACATGTGCTAAGATGACAGGAGTCAATCCAGCAGAGGACTTAGAGAGAAAAAACAGGAACGAATCTTGTGGTCAACAGGCAGAGACAAAGTTCGTTTAACTTAATTTGAAATACAGAACAATGCCTAAGGTTCAAACACAGATGGTTCTTTTTAAATGACCTTGAATATGAACTTTCAGTTTTGTTTTTTGTCTCTCCTCCTCACACACACACACACACACACACACACACACACACACACACACACTTTCAAGTCAACATTCAGTCAGACATGATCAAACATATCCTTACAACCTCAACCTTAATGTTGTCTTTCAGCACGGCCCAGTGTACGTGCCATCTTCAGCGAGTCCTTAAGAACCAGAGTTCAATTATAAGGGCATGTTTGTACAGTATCTTAGACACACGATTAAACACTTGACATATTGTCATTGTAAAGTTGTCTCCCTGAAAGTGGTTTGTGTTGATCATAACATCACTTTAGTCAATGCCTCACCTTTATCTATATGCAATGAAAGTATAGAGTTTTTTTTTTTAAAATCCAGATTCTGTACTGTAAAAGTAAGCTGTATCAATTTTTACTTAAGTTGTCCTCTAGACAAATGAGCTAGAGGTCAAAAATTAATACACCTAATTTTATTTCAGAATGCCTGATATCAACCGAAATTATATATGGCCATAGAAATAAATGAACAAGTGTTTCAATCTAACTTATGACTCTACATCAGGGCTACAAAATAAAATAAAACAGAAAAGAAATAAAACATGAAGATAAATGAGAATTTTTTTTATTAATGTATAGTGTACAATTTTTATTAATATTTAAAGTCATATTTTTATGCATATTATTCATATTTTCATAACGCAGCAAGAAAATTTTTAATATTCAGAATATTTAAAAGCAGTCAAACAATGTAAAATTTTATTTTTATTTTTACACAGTTTTTCAATTTTACACAAACTTTTATTTTGAAAACAATTGATTGTGATTCATCCTTTTTACAGCCCTACCCTAAAGCACATGATACACTTTACCCCATTGCAACCATTTTGGAAAAAATTGCTCTATTAAATAATTCATGACTAATCATTAGCCATGCAATTTACATGGTTTTATATACTGCCAATTCACCAACGTGTGATTCATATTTTTAAAAAAATAATAGCTGCTATAAAAAATGGCAGGCAAAAAAATAACACTTTTTAGTGAAATCACTCTTCAGATTTCTGAGTCACAGGTAGCTGTATATAATGGACACTTTATGGCTCTAATAATCATATTGAGCATAGAAATGATCAAGAAGGTGTCACAGCTTACCCACTGACGTAACTTATCCAACTTTTCCTTTATCCCACAGATATGGCTTGATTTTATGTTGAGAATGTACACAACACATCTTGATCAACTCATACTCAGAATAATCAGATACATACAGTCTTATACATTCAAATAATAATTAGATCACTTATATACATTCTTCTTTGTTTCTAAAGTGTGCTCCAGCAAGTGTTCAATTTTTTCTATTCTATTCTATTCTATTCTATTCTATTCTATTCTATTCTATTCTAGTGTTCCTGAAAACAACAGAGAATCAGCAAAAATAAAAAACGCATCCATTGCACCCGTATCATCCTGGGGTGCCAAACAGTAATTCAACTACATATGAAACAACTCTTCTGAAACAAAGCGAAAGAGTTTGGTACATTCCACAGCGCACAAAATCTTTTCCATTGCTTGCTCTTTACTCTATGTTTATAGCATGTCCTTGTGCCCCATAAACAGTTTGAGCAAACAAGCTGCAACGGTTTAAGATGCTTAACATTTTTTGCCTGGTTCTCTGGTCTATGGGGGGTCATTAACTCAGCATTAATCAAATGAGGGAAAAAAAGCCTGTGGTCTGATGGGAGGAAATAGCAAGGAACACAACAGAGTGCAGTTCTCGCAGTCAACACGCAACACTGGCGTGTGCACACTCTTGGAATGGATGCTGTGCCGTGGATGCAGAGAGACTTCGAGAGAGGCTCTAAATAGGAAAAATGTGTCTGTGGCCTCACAGGTTCAAAGAGTTTGGCAATGTGATTTATTCTTTTATTTTCCATGTTGAAATGAAGCTTGGACTGATTTGGGGAAATATCTGCAGGGGTCAGAGGCAAAGCAAGTGGATGGCCTATATGAACTATTGGATGTAAAAAGCCACCAAAAATGTATCTGTATTTCCTGTTTACTTTTAATTACTTCCAAGATTTTAGTCATAATGGTGCATCATGCTAAAGCATTTGGCACATGTCCTTCATTCACACCCCCCTCAGCCACACACAGCATCTTTGAATCATCAGCACTGACATCATTGCTATTCTTGTTGAAACACGTTCGAATCTGACAGGTCTCAGGGCAGAAACTCTTGACAATGTAATGATGTTAATCTCATGGCAACTAGCAGATATATTTTAAAGCAAAGAACTTTCTATTCATTCTATTGTGTTCCATTAATTTTGACTAATCATCAAAGAATCCTGGAAAAAATATTTCACGGTTTCCACAAAAATAAGTATTGATAAGGATAAGAAATGTTTCTTGAGCACCAAATCAGCATATTAGAAGGATTTCTGCAGGATCATGTGACACTAAAGACTAGAGTAATGGCTGCTGAAAAATCAGCTTTGCCATCACAGGAATAAATTACATATTAAAATATTTTAAAATAGAAAACAGTTCTTTTAAATGTAATAATATTTTACAATATTACAATTTTTTCATGTATTTCTGATCAAATAAATGCAGCCATAGTGATCATAAAAAACTTCATTCAAAAACGCATTTGAATGTATTTTAATTTAATTAAAACTATATGAATGTCAGTCTTATTTTTAATGTGTACTCAGTTTGCTTTGCTTACAGCAGTGATGATCCAAAGAGCATCTTGTGCTTTTGTACAATGATCACACTTAAAATAGTGTAGAATCTTAAATATTTGTTTTTAAATTTATGTCTTTTATTCAAAACCTGTCAACTTTGTTTATTTCCCGGTCTTCTACTTCTTTTTTTTTTTTTTTTTGACCCCACTGTGATAGAAATTAAATGCAAGAAGAAGAAAAAGAAGAAAATGCTCATCTGTTGTCCCCATATTGGCCCCTGTTCTATCAAACATTTACATTCCAACTGAAACACACACACATGAAAAATATTCAGGCACAGCGGTTCTTCTTAGATTCCGATTTTGTTTTTCATATTCCATTTAAAATGAACGTAAATCAAATGCAATTATCTCGTGGGCCGTGGGGGGTGAAGTAATTATTTTTGAGATTACAGAGGACTGTTGTGAATTAAATTAGCTGGCTCGGAGAATGTTTAACAAACATTAGAAGGATGACAAGCGCTCCATCTTACTAAACATGGCACATGATTGGCACCCTTACTAAGATAACATTTATTTTTTTCCACTGATAACTCTCCCGTTCTCTAACATAAACCTTGTGGTTTCTTCTTAGTGCTTAAAGTATTGTTATAAACACGCTACTTTTATACAGACAGCTCTAAACCGGTCTGTCATGTGCTCTAAAGCACAGCTCAAAAGTATCTTGTATGTGACTGATACTCTTTTGCAATATCTGAATGGCTTTTCAAATGCCAAATGGGAATAGTCATAACCCTTATATGCATAATATGCACGATTTATCACGTTAACTCACATGACTTTTGACTCATCATTAAAAACATTTCAAAATACACCAGAGGCCTCATGAAAAATCATCTACCTGAAATCTTGCTAAGCTCTTCCTACATATTTACTCAAAATCCAGCCGTAAAACTGCCGAATTGAAGATGACAGTGCTTTTAATCATTACAATAATATGATGTTTCCAGAGACAGATAAAATTCTCCAGACTATTTCTGGCAAAAAATAAATTGTCTTTTTACGATACTCTTCGGACCCGGTGGAATGAAGGTCTAATTCAAACCAGAGGGTATCCTATTGGGGTGTCAGATGTTTTAACTGTCCCACGTTTGTCTGTTGTCGTTCACAGCTGTATCCCCATTTTCTAGTCGAGCCCTATAAAATATGGAATGATTACAGCTGTTAGTATATTTATCACATTACCATTGTGATTCATCAGTAGATGAGCCAGTTGTTAGTGCTGATTTTGTTTGTCAGGGTGTTTTTATTTTTGCTGTTGCTACATTGAGAACACACAGATATTTGTATTATGTTACAGCCCAGATCTAGAAAACATGGGTAATATGATACGTTCAAATACAGATGACTCCAGTTTTGGGATTAGGGTGTGCAGGTGTTACGGTTACAGCTTGCGTTCCCGACACTGTTTGTCTGTGCATGTGTTAGGGTGAAACCATAGAAACAAAATGGGAGCCCATGCAAATTACATGCAGTGATCACACCCTGTTTGCTCAAGGTATTAGAATTCATATTAAAAAAAAAAAAAAAAGAAGAATTTTATTCTCAATTCAGTTCAGACAAGTGAGTCTAAACAAACACACTCTGATTTAATTGGCATTGATTAACGTTTTTATTAGTCACAGGTTTTATTTTTATTTATTTATATGCATGAACCCCGCAATGAGAGAGATAAATTCTTCATTTGTTGGCTTTAGACACAATACAGCTGTTAAAATACAGCAAAGTCTTTTTTATTTAACCCAGCTTGAAGATATAGTGGTAACACTTTACAATAAGGTTTCATTTGTTAACAACAATAGTTAACATGAACTAACAATAAACAATACTTCTACAGCATTTCTTAATCTTTGTTAATGTAAATTTCTACATTTATTAATACATTTAAAAAAATCATCTGTCAACATTAGTTAACACACTGTGAACAAACAAAGATTGATTGTATTTTTATTAACTAGTATACAAAGGTAAATACTAAATGCTGTAAAATATATTGCTCATAGTTATTATGAACTAACTAATATTAACAAAATAGAAATTATTGTAAATTGTTACTGGTACACTGTATAACTAAGTTGAGCTCAATCAACAAAATATTTGTGGCATAATTTTATAACATATAAAAATAAAAATCATGTTAATTATTGTGTATTATAAGCTGTAAAGTTGTTCTTGTCAATTTTACAGCAGTTTTAGGATTCATGCTATTGCTGCCACGGCAGGTCAGAAAATTGGATATAACCTTACACTATCAATGTAAAATATGATTTTTAAGTTGTAAATCCAACAAAGATTATTGGAGTATTTTAATTTTTATTTATTTATTTTTTACAAGAAATCACTATTTTAGTTTTTCTACTGCTTAATTCAGTTACTTGTTTTTGTAATTGTTTCCCTAGTGAAAAATATTCTAAAATATATTTGAAATACATTTATTTCATGCTAAATACTACAAATACATTTACATATTTATTAATAAAATTGTACTTTTAACTGGTATACTTAAAGTCTGCTAAATTGGAACAACTAATTTTGTATTTAATGCACTTTAATTGTGCAGAAGTAGTGCTGAAGTCCAACTATAGATATACTGAAGTATATTTGATTGTGCTAAAGTGGAACTATTGCAAGTATACTTTAGGTACACTTTAAATATCTTGCATTTAAAGACTGATATTATTCAAAGATCATACAATCCTCATCAATAGTGACATTAAAATACATTTTAGGCTTAATATTAAGAAATGTGCAAGTAGTACCCCAAATAAAGTTTAATTTTAATTTTTATGTCAGTCTTGAGTGATATGTCAGTAAATATTTTAATAGATTTGAACTATACTTACTATGATATAAATGTATTTTTTTTTTTTAAATATATTACTTTTTTACTAGGGTTGTCAAACTAGCAATGAAAGTGAAAAGTGAAAGTGTTTCTACAGGTTTTTTTTCAGTGTATAAGTGCATAAGAATTTGTGGAACACAAAACAAGATGTTTTGAAAGTCTTTCAAAATATCTTATGTGTTTCACAAATTCTGTAAATACTAAAAGAAAAGTCATTTACAGATAGCATTATATGGCAGGGCACCCAACTATTATTCCTAGCAAACATATACTCGGAGCTCGGAAGGCTGTGCACATCTGAATGATTTTTATAGCCCCATTTAATCCAAAAAGTGCACAGATGCTTCATAGATGATGTAGCGACACCGTAGTCACGATTTGCTTGGCTGGAGCCAGTGGGGCTGAAGCAGTTAAGAGGTCCCCCGTCTCTCTGCTCTGACTCCAATAAGCAGTGCTTATCTCTGGCACGGTGTCAGAAAATGGCACGAGCCTGCAGACCCCCCTTCATCCACAAGGAACTCATAAGGAAACAGTCTCGCTGCTGCAGGCGATCTCACTTATGATCTGCAGATCAACCGTCACCCACACTGATGGATGTCTTGTATTCACAGCAACAAAATAGTACAAAGTGTTAAGTCAACACAAAGATTTTCCGCACGGAAAGAGATCACGGTCAGCATGCTGTTTTTATTATAAAAACTGAAGTATAAAACAAGCAAACATTTATATTTATATTCATATTTCCATGTTAATGGAATAGTTCAAGTTTAATACGTTAAGTTGTAGTTCATTATTAGAGCAGTAAAGTTTCTCTCATCAATTTTAAGGTAATTTTAGGGTTTATGGTGTTTTAAAATTGGACATAACTTTGAAAAATGATTTTTTAAATATTTTTGAAGTTTATTTGACAAGAAATTACTATTTCAGTCTTGCTACTTCAAAATTGCAGATTTAATTTAATGGTTTGAATTTTTGAATGTTTCTATACTATTTTTATTTTTCAGTGTCAGTTACTTTTTCACAGTAAAATCATGTTATGATAACATAGTAAGTGCCTAACTGTAACCCAGATATATTTTGTTAAAGAAAAGGAGTCTATACAAATTTTTGTGGAAATCACGTTATGCCACAAGTGCTGTCCACTGAGTTTAACTTGCATTGAACACAGAATGTCCAAAAATGACTGCTGTACAAAACAACTATATGTATCTGTAAAAAGAGTCCTTTAAGAGTTAAATACATTCTGCACTTCAGCTTGCCATTCATTTGACTTCTGACACCAGAGTCACTATAAATGCCGCACATTCCATGCGCACGAGGTAATTCTGATTGGACACACATGTTCTAACAGTATCTGCTGTCTCATTTCAGCCAAATCATATCTGGGGGATAAACAAGATGCATCTACAGCTATGTTGCATTTCAAAGCAATCACAGCATATTAGTGTAATGACTGAAAAATAGCCACTAAGCACATGTTTTGCATTTCAAACGGACATGTGCAATGCAGCTTTTTAATTACAAGATGACCTCACCTGACTCTATAAACTCAGAGTTGGGGTTCAAAGCCAGTCGGATTTGACGATGGATGATGGGAGAACCTCAAATGCTTTCCAATTAAATATCTATGTTTTATATAATATGATACAAGTGTTTTATACAATATGGTATGAGTGTTACAATATGAGTTTAAAAGTCATTTGCTGTCTCAAAAACACATTTTATTGTCATGATACTTTCACATTGAATGCTTTTTTTTTTAAAGAGCAATCACTTAAAGAGATATTTCACTCAAAAATGAAGATTCTGTCATAATTTACTCATGTTGTTTTAAACCTGTTTGACTTACTTTCTTCTGTGGAACACAAAAGTATGTATTTTGATTTTATTTATTTATTTATTTATTTTGTCAATACAATACATTTTGGTCAAATGCTGTTTCTTTTCTTTTGTGTTTCATAGAAAAATGTCAATCATACCATTTTGGTATGACATGATGAATGATATGACAGAATTTTCATTTAATAAAATGTGAAAAAAAACAAGATTGTAATTTTTATTTAGTTTTTACTTTATTTGCGGCTTACAGTGATAATTAAGAGAGGGAAAATGCAGGTAAAAAAAGGAAAATGCAAATGTTCTTTGCTAAAAAAATTGGAAACTCCTTTTGCAGCTGAGACCATTTGTTTTATATACGGTGAGGCTTTCCAACAATGAAACATGATCTGATGTTTGCACAACATCATGCTTCATTTGACTATTCCTTAAAGTAGTTTGTGTACAAATCTAGTTACACCAAAAAAAAAAAAAGAAAAGAAAAAAAGTCAGGATGTGATTTAAAAAATCTGTTCTGAATAATACTGACATGTAGAAAATTCTTATTTTGCAGACAAGTAAACAGCCTGACCTTTTGACACTAAAAAACAAACGTAATCCCAGAGTGACCGTGGTTTACGTGCACTAAATAAACAGGCAGAAATTCTGAAGTGCTGAGTCAAAATTCATCTGGAGGAGCGAATTCAGTCACGGATCATAAATAAAGGGCAGAATTGGATTAAATCAAGATGTGAACAGGGAATGCGGTCACAGATTAAGAATGAATAGTAAAGGGACAGTTAACAGAAAGCAGATTATGAAGTAAGTGCTAAAAATAATTCATGCACAAACCCGTCTCATCTTCACAGAGTGAAGTTGTGTGTTTGAAACCACCCCCTGGTGCCTAACACAGGCCAAGCGAAGCATCAATCATTTATGTTTTCAACAAACAAGAATCTATTGGCAGCAGCCCACACACATTTTAATCCAACAATTTATGGACAGATGCACCATAGCGAGACGAGCACTCACAAATGAGAGGTAAACAGATAAAAGCCAACTTGGTATATTATCTGATCAGCCATGTGTTGGATTGACAGGGGGAACAGATCGGAGCAAAGGTTTTCTTCTCCAAACAATGAAAGGTGTCAGAAAGAATGAAATCTGGGCTTTTGAAACTTAATTCAACAGATCTCCATCTGTTTTGTGAGAAGCTCTGATGAAGCTGTCCCTGGACCGTGCGGCACGTCCAGCATGGCCCCTTTGCAGATGGATGTTCAGGTGTTCTCTGTGGGGCCTAATTCATTTCATGGTCAGAAGTTAGGAATGTATGAACACAGATTTCTATGGCTGATCATAAATGCCAGAATTATTTGCATTCCGAGATTTTTTTTTTTTTAAATTTTCTGCTGTTAAATCTACCTGTGCTAACTAATCATGCATGAATGACTGTATTCTAAACAGGTTGCTGAAATTCCTTAAAAGAATAGTTCACCCCAGAATGAAAATTTGCTCAAAATTTACTCACCCTCAGGTCATCCAAGATCTAGATGAGTTTGTTTCTTCGTCAGAACAGATTTGGAGAAATGTAGCATTAAATCACTTGCTCACCAATGGATCCTCTGGAGTGAATGGGTACCGTCAGAATGTGAAACTAAACAGCTGGGAAAACATCATAATAATCCACAAGTAATCCACACGACTCCAATCCATCGTTTAATATCTTGTGAAGTTTCAAGTTTTTAAGAAGCAAATCCATCAATAAGGCTCCACCGACATACTTGTATAAAACTGTTTTCACTTGTGTTTGAGTTGATCTGTGCATATTTCTCTCCTGATTAAGACTAGATGACTTTTTCACTGAAGAATGTAATATTATGGATAGAGGGCTCATATATAACATGGAAGTAATGATTTGAAGTTTGAAATTTGAAATTTCTTGATGGATTTGTTTCTTGCAAATACGCAAATTTTCACTTCACAAGAAGTTAACTGATGGACTGCAGTCGTGTGGTTTACTTGTAGATTAATGTGATGTTTTTTTTCAACTGATTGAACTCTCAATCTGATGGCACCCATTCACTGCAGAGGATACACTGGTGAGCAAGTGATGTAATGCTAAATTTTTTGGGTTAATTATCCAAGATCGCGTATTGATCCAACACGCGTATTGCAATGTCACTGTATTTGATTGAATGTCTGACAAAGCAGGTGTAGCTCCAGGGAACATGTAACACTTGTTTAAACATTATACATGCGTGTAGCAGTCCTTCTGTGTTTTCAGAAGTTTAAAATACAAGGAAAAAACACAGATAACTGGAATCCCATCACGTGTAACATCAGCAAATCCATTGAGACTTTTGTGCTTAGACCACAAGCCGTCCTTTTCATAGATGAGGCGTCATTCACAAAGTGCCAAGACGCTTTTACTGGAAACATTTTATTGCATAATATGAATTCATATCTGCTGATATAAACAAAATACTGAATAATATGAATAATAATATTAAAAATGTATGATGATTTGTAATTTTAAAACATTAATATGGGATGGTGGTCAGTCTTATGTCATTATAGTTGTGTAGATTGGAAGATTTTGAAGTAACCCCACAATAACCCTAAATGTTAGGAATGCTGTCTCACATTACTTCCTGAACACTCATTGTTACAGGATTTAACCATTCATCTTAAAAATATTTTAAGTGAATTAAATACAAGAAAAAACATATCTGATTTTGACAGAATCCTGTTGTAACTTCCTCTTGAAAATGTACTGATGGTAATAAGATACAATTAGGATGTGTGGCAAACCTTACAATGGACCTCCATGAAAGCAGGCTGAAAATGAAGTGATTCCTGTTGTATAAGATATATAAGAACAGTTTCATTGAGTCCATGTCTAAATATTCTTTAGTATAAAGATTACATAAGCAAAATTAAAGGTTATGTAGTGCAACTCAGACATCCACTAATATCACCACAAAGAAGATAACAAGCCAAGAACCAAAGAACTAAACTCGACATAACTAACAAGAAGTTGTCCCAAAAGCAAAATTAGAAATTGTGCTCCTCATAGCCAAGGAAAAATCTCTGGATTACTGTGTCCTGACACATAGTCTGGCTACAATATTAATATTACATAAACAGGAGTATGTGTCATCATTCATATAATCATTCACTCAGTTTTTAAAAATGCAGTGGAAAATATTTTATTGTACTTTGAGAGCAGGTCACATGACATGCTGGTTAACCTAATGAACACACCCTGAGCAGGTTGAGTGTGACTTCGTAAGACTTCACAGTACACCATAAACTCTGTAAATAAGGTGTATATACTCTAAGCATTGCCTCACAGTAATTTCATGTCTTAAAATGTTGTCAGAATTAATTGACTTCTAACTACTTGCAAGTAGACTTAATTCGGTCTTGTAATTAAAATAATTGTTTTTATTTAATTTGTATTTAACTGGCTAATAGCAATGAAAGATATAGTAACAGCCTTCCTGAGACCTGACACATGATTCTTTTATGTTATTTTATATTTTTTAATAAAATAATTGATCTGATTTACTCATAAGCATAATGATGACCAACAATTATTTACAACAAAACAATATCAGGATCACTAAACAGAGTTAAAATCTTTTAAACATTATAATGTTCCAATGCTTTAGACAGTAACATTTACTATCCAGTGATGAGAAGTGAACAATTTCGTTGTTGAGTTTTGACTCAAAAATAAGCTCACTACTGTTTGGGGTAAGATCTTTTAATGTTTTTGAAAGTAGTCTCTTATGTTCAGCAAGGTTGCATTTATTTGTTTAAAAATACAGTAAAAACAGTAATATTGTGAGCCCTTACGAAAAAGAAATTGATTCAAGTGTGCTATTAGTATACTTCTTTTAAACAAAAAATAGGAAAGTATATTTCCAGTCTACTTTTTATGTACTTTTCAAAATGGGCTTTATGTACTTCTCAGAAATATACTTAAACTTACATTTAAATATACTTGACTTATACTTAGAAAAAATCTAAAAATATTTGAGCTATATTTGTGCTCCGAGAATCCGTGTTTTCATTGTTATGCATGATAATCCATTTTCATTGTTATATATTGCTACATAGATGTAAACTAGTTGTGTACTCAAATTTTACTACTGTTATACTTAAAGTATACTTAAAAGTATACTTTTATATACTAGAAAGTAGGCCAATTTAGTCCCAAGGAGTATTGAAATAGTACACTTACAAGTATACTACTAGTACACTGATATTTGTATAATTACTACATAAAGTATACTTAAAATATACTTGAACTTTACTTAAGTATACTTAATAAAATAAACTTGAAGTATACTACTTTTTGGTAAGGGAGAATAGTATATAATTATTTTAATATATTAATAAATTTTACCATGTAATTTATTCCTGTGATGGCAAAGATGATTTTTCAGCAGTCATTACTCCAGCCTTCAGTGTCACATGATATTCCAGAAATCATTCCAATATGTGATCACTATGATGTTCCTGGAGGGCAAAATGGCACCTTATCTAATAGCTAAGGCCGAAGGAACCCACTCCTGAATGCATATAATTTTCAGGAAAAGTATGGGCCCCCTTTTTTCAAAAGTCACCTCTACTACTAACCACATTATTTCAGGACACGGCACATCAATTTACAGTGTAGTTTTCCATGCTGGTATTTCTGCTCCATGATTCTGTTGGCATACAGTGTACAGGCATTTCTCTGACACTTATTAACCTGCTAAGCACTAAAAGGTGGACCTCTGGACCAGGAGAATGCTGGCAAATAAAATAACAATGAAATCATTTACTTGTCATTTCAAATTATTTGAACTGTATGAACTCAATTCAAGCAAACCAAGAAACTAAAAAGTTGCTTTTAATATTAATGGAATTATACTTATACAGTTCTCTTTATTTCAGACATCTTATTCCAGGAAAACATTGTTTATTGAGTGTTTTGCATTGATAATTCATAACCACATCCTATCCCACATAAAAGTCCATCCTTGTAAGACAAAATGCATGGTTATAAACTGCATGATAAAGATATAATGTCACAAATGGCAACAGATGAGTGCTAAAACAGCTATGCATGACAGAACATGAGCACCAGCACAGCAGAAAATGATTGTGACAATGACGGATGGTTGACCATCAGGGGATCATGTTTGCATTTCCAAGAATCATTACTTTAGGTATTTACTCTAAAGCCTAATACTTCACTTCACATTCTGCTAGACACATAAGTGATCCACAGCGTCTTTACAATCAGATTAGGCACAATGACTGACCAATCAAAACTGTGCAATACCAGCAACTGTGAGTAATAAAAATCCAGACAATAATAGCTAGAAAAATGCCACGGAAGATTACATGTAAGTGGTTCCAGAGAGCAAAAATGCCTTCGAATTGAAGTGATGATGTGACTCAAACACAAAACAGAGAATAGGCAAGCATTATTAAGTGCAAGAACAGCCAAAACTAAATGATGACTGTAACATTTATAGAAATTATTGTTTACCAAACAGCATTAAGAAATAAATTCCTCAGAAAGTCATTCACGCCTTTCAGGTGATGATTCCCAGAAAGCTGCCAGTTAATTACCTGAAACACCTTTTAATGTTTTTAACTGAAATAAAGGATTTGAATCAGCTACAGTTCCTATTAGTGTTATCTTAAAGACATTTCTTAGCTTGAGATATGTGTATACACTTCGGAAAGCTAGTTTTCCCAAGAAAGCTTGGGACTTGTAGCTGCTAGGAAGTCATGAGGGCATGCATGACTCTTAAGCATGTGAAAACATTCAGGTTTTGGTTAAGTATGCATCCTTGAAAATGTGATTTTGACGTCTAAAATCTTTAAACACTAAAAACTAAATTCACACATAGTTCAATTCAGATTATCTCACATCTTAAATGTCACAATTTATGTATTGTGGCCTCCATGGTTATATTTTTTATCTGTGAGATAAAAAAGCAGACTACAGGTACTATCGATAGTCTATGCAACATTCTGTCATCAAAGTGTGAACCCAAAGAAGGACCACAAGAGCTAAGGGTGGCATTTGGGACCAGGTCTTAAAGGGGTCATGAACTGAGAAATCAAAATTCCCTTGATCTTTTGATATACTAGGTCATTGTGCTATAAAACATTCTGCAAGTTTCAGAACTCAAAACTTTCTCGTTAGTCTGAAAACAGAAACCAAACGATAAACTTTATTTGATGAATTTTATTTTTAATTAAGTGCCAGACAGCACCAGTAAGAACTTGGTCCTTTGTTCACTTCATTTTACTATGGATTCATTTAAAAACAAGGCACAATTCGACACGGGATTTTCAGAAAGATTTAAACTGAAAAACGATGCTGTGCCAACTATATTGGATCTGACAGTAACGTCGCAACACACAAGTGTGAGTAACTGTTTTTATTACAAGGTCACTATTGCTTTGTCTGTTAAACAGATCGTTTGATATGTGTATTTATCAGTTTTTAACCTGAATCACAGCAGCGTCCATCTGTGGAGGACCGTAGGCTGTCAAACATACACAACTATTAGCCAATCATAGCAGTGGGTGTTTACTTCAGAGTTTACAATCCGGCAACGCCGCAGGAAGTTCGGCATTACAATCGAGAGCGTTCTGATGAGGGTGGTCAAAACAGAAAGTAGCTTATTACTTCTAAATTATGATGTTTTTTTTAATGTAAAATAAATCTTGATAACATTATAAGTGGAACTCAGAGAACAGTACAAAATAAAAAAGTAAGTTCATGACCCCTTTAAAGCCAATGCAAAAATCCTGTTGGGTTTTTTGTCGAGGGAACCTGGGTGATGCTAATTTCTGTATTGGCCACAAAAATGTAATCACTGCTGCGCTCTATTGCATTGCAAAAAAATTATTTTCTCATTTTTGTCTCGTTTTCCAATTAAAATGTCTAAACAACATTAAAACACTACACATTTACTTAAAAAGCAAAACAAATATTTTTCAGAAGACAAACAATGGGGTAAGAGAAATAAATTTACTGTTTAAAAACTAGTATTATTATTTTATATAATCACACAATTTTTCTCAGAGCAGAAAAAAACTGTTCAAAAATCAAAAAGACCTTCTGCGGTAACCGGCAGGCAACATAAACACTTCTACGAAACAGAGTAGAAATAACCACACTTCTAAATCTGTTAGTGATTTCTCTTTGAGCACGAAAACAGAGTTCACACCATGCAAAGACTGATAATAAAAAAGATACGACCAACTTGTTTTGAATCAAATTCACTGGATCTCCACCAGGGGCTGGTTAAAAAATCAGCCTGTGAGGAGTAATATTAATTGTGATGCACAGATTATTAACAAATATATAACATGTGCTGTCCGAGCATGTAATTACATCAAACCACTTATATAATACAATATATACAGGACATCCAATAATTATAAAAAAAAAAAAAAAAAAAGTGTCAAGCAGATAACAGAATGGATTTTGTATAAAATGTCACAGTGGTTTCGTGATGCATTACTTGGCAAGTGTAAACAGGAGAGCATGTATGTCATGACAGGGGGATGTGATGAGATGTGTCATTTTCATGGAGGAGATTCTCTTCCTGAGGCTTAAAGGGATCATTGGATGCAAAATTCACTTTACAAGTTGTTTGAACATAAATGTGTGTTGGAAGTGCGTGTACACATCCATCCTATAATGATAAAAATCCACCCAGTGTTTTTTTTAAAATCCCTATTTTAAAATCCCCTTTCTCAAATCAGGCTGTTCTGAGATTCCTGTCAGAATGACGTAGTTCTGTACAGGCCCCTCCCACGATAGTTGATTGACAAGACCGTCTTACCTTAGACCCGCCATGAGTGAGCTGAGAGGTGTCCACCTCCGGTGCAGGGGAAGACAAGATGTCTCCAATTAAGTGATTGAGGTGTTTTCTTGTTGGATGTAATAATGAATATAGCAGTCGTCATTTACTCCTGACATCTGAGCCACTGAAGACGCAGAGGATTATGGTGAATGCGAGATGGCTGACGCGTCAACGTATCTGGAGCGGTCGAATAGGGAATCTACACATATCTATGGTCTGCTCGTCACTCCGTGGAAGAGAGGGGCAGAGTCAGCAGAGCTCACTAGGATTTAAAGAAACATGGACTAGAACAGCTTGCTGAAAACAGCTGATTTTTACGGACCCCCGCACATGACATGCAGGAAAAAAATTGTAGGCTAAATCATGTGCACGATTTACTATTTCGTTCCCTCGATTTATAAATTGTGCACACGATTTACTAATTTGTTCCCTCGATTTGCTAAATCGTGCACACGATTTATAAATCGAGGGAACGAATTAGTAAATCGTGCACACGATTTAGCAAATCGAGCGAATGAATTAGTAAATAGTGCGCATGATTTAGCAAATCGAGGGAACGAATTAGCAAACCGAGTGCACGATTCAGCAAATCGAGGGAACGAAATAATAATAGTGTGCATGTATTAGTAAATCATGCGCACAATTTTTTTTTCTTGCATGTCATGTGCAGGGCTCCGTAGATTTTGACAGGGTAAAGAAGGTGTTTTTCACACTACCATTGAGAAATTTTAACCAAAGTATGTTATAGACTTTCCATTAAGACCCTAAAGAATCATATCAGCTTGTGTAAAATGGGCATATGATGACCCCTTTAAAATAATTTGTGGCTGTCTGTATTCATTGACTTGATGGTGTTGCAATAACAATGCCTCTAGGGGACTTGCCCCATCTGCTTGGAATACACCCACAATTTTTTTTTTTTTTGGCGTCGTCGCTCAAGCACTGATATAACAAAGTCTGGTTTCAACCTGCTTCAACCACATTTAACAGCTGGTAATGTACACAGAGGGGGGACTAACATATATGTAATCACTCTATTACTGCAAAAAGGAAATACATTACAACTGAGCTGTCATACTTACATTAAAATATGTGACCCCCAAAAGAAGTTCACTATGGACGTAATACTTTGATGCTGTTAGAATCCAATTCTGGTTTATTCTAGCTTTCTTCCTGAGAAAGTATTATTTTTACCTCTAGTCACCACACCATATCAGTCCCTCATTACTTCCGCTGTAGTTTTGTGTAGCATGATAGAAAGCCGCAAATGGATTCAGACAGTCAGTTTGTCACTTACACCAAGACTGTAAGACTGTGGCGGAGACCAGAAACATCTGAGCAAGAGCGCAGCAGAATGCGCTTTATCATTCCAGAACATTCATTGTCTTTAAAAAAATTGACACTGTGTTTCCATTTTCTACAGATAAAAAAGATGAGAGGGAGAGGCTTTGCTCTAGCTTAAATATAGAATTGGGTGTTGTTGAACTTAATGGAAACTGGTAGGAGTAAAGTTGTTTTTCCTGAGCATGTCTTCACTTGGCGGAAACATTTCCAGCAACCTTATGTAATTCTATTGTGTCTAATGTGATGAAATGGTGCTGTTAAAAACCAGACAGATCACAAGATCACAACTGTGTTCAACAGTAGCACTTAAAAAAACATTTTGATCTTTTATTTATTTTTTAAATTGTGTAAACTATATACATATAATAAAATAAAAAAATGACATTAAGAAATTAATACTTTTGTTAAATGACAATAAAAACATTTATAATGTTACAAAACTTTCTATTCATCAAAGAATCCTGAAAAAAGTATCATTGTTTCCATAAAAATATTAAGCACCACAACTGTTTTTAACATTGATAATACTAAGAAATATTTCTTGGGCAAATCAGTATATTAGAATGATTTCTGAAGGATCAAGTGACACTGAAGACTGAAGAAATGGTGCTGAAAATTCAGATTTTCCATTACAGGAATAAATTACATATTAAAATATATTAAAACAGTTATCTTGAATTGTAACAATATATCACAATATTATTATTTTACTTTATTTTTGATCAAATAAATGATTAGCTTTGGTAAACATAAGAGATTTCTTTCAAAAACATTAAAAAAAATCTAACCCCAAACCTTTGAATGGTATAGTTAGTATATACAATGTATATAATGAATGTCATTTATATGTATATCCATGGATGGAAAAATATGCCACACAAACAATCCAGAGAGAGAAGGACCAAATCACATTTTTCGGGTGAGCAGGAATAATTACCATCTACATTTTTTCTCTCTCTTCAGTTTCAAATTTGGGCATGTTCCATTCACAAATTATTTTGGCAAAGCATCTGGTGTCATATTAGCTGTACTTGATATAGAAATCATTAATTCCACATTTCTAACTTGTTAACAAAATGAGTAGGTGGCTGGAATGTGTGAGGGCTTGTACAGAGTCATTATCCCAAGGACAACATCTCCCAGTCACAACATAAGAAATAAACTCGATCACCAATTAGATGTGCATTCCAGATACTTCACAGGAAGTTAATCATCATATGTTTACAAGACTGATGCTGAAGCATATTTGTCTGGTAAATGAATCTTTCCATCTACAATTCAAAACCTCTCCGACCCTGTGAATACAGACAAGCAGGAGATATGAAAATGATTCGGAACCAAAACAAATGGTGTCATCTAATTAAAAACAATATTACAGGAATGCTGAAGTAATGATTTCTCCCAGGGGTTATATTCCATCCTTTTAAGACAGGGCACGTAAAGTTGTTGGCTAGTTTAGAACAGGGATGTGGCTGCTATCACTCAAGACAACTCCCGCCCCTTCCCACCCCCTGTAAAGTATATAAAGCACTCAGGTTTTTCTGTGAAACTCAGACCATTAGCAGTGTCACTGCTGAATACTCATCCCTAGCCAACCAAGATCTGGACTCTACTTGGAAATACATAATAATACGGACTTCACCATCACCACTTTTCGAGTGTGCAGTCAATTTTAGAGACAGACTGAAATTATCAGGTATGTTTTCTTGGTTTGTTAACTCTGTCTTATGGATTTTTGGCTGTGGTGACCTCAAAGGTCAAAAAATTGACTTTGTGGCAAGTCATTATCATTGCACCAAAGGTGAACTTGACTCTACAGGCAAATATAAGACTTGCTACTGGGAAATGACAAGGTTGAACAAAACTTAACCTCTGTGTAACTTTGAAAATAAATGAGTGACTAGTGCGGAGTCAACCATGAACACGAAAATCATGTCATTTAGACATTCATGAGGTGTGAGAAGAGAAAACGAGCATGCATTTTATATGACTAATTATATTTCTGCATGTTCTTTCACAGGTTCCATTCACAATGAACTCAGTGCTTCAGAAGGCTTTCCTGTGGTGTGTGCTGACAGCACTTCTGCCGAGCATCACAAGTGCAAAACCTCTGAATACGGATGGTTTGAGAAGGTGCGCTGATGACTGAACCACTCGTCTCATTCAAAGCTCCCTGATTTTGAATCAGATCTAATGGTTTTCTCTTGTCATCGACTAGGCTCAGTGTTTGGCTTCAGGGTAGGGTGAGGAGAGATGTCCACAGCTTGTCCGAGAGGAGCGAGAGCGACTCAGCAGCTTTGCTGACTCAGAGGAACAGTGATACTGAGTCATTTGTACCACAGCACAGGTATGTCACATTCTTTGACTGAATAGACACATATGAAGGCCAAACTGACTAATCATTAAGGGAATCATTATCATTAAGGGAACATTCAAGTGTATTATTTCGCAAACATTTTGGGAATGTTACTTCTGAATGTTCTGAAACAAATAGTAACATTAAAATGTTAGATGAATGTCCAACTAAAAAGTTTCAGAAAAAAACATTCCATGAATACTGTGAAACATTAAAACATTTTGAGCACATTATTAAAGACCAGATCTATTCACATTGTTGCAAGAATGCTTGTACATAACGTTCTGAGAACGTTCCCTGTTAGCTGGGTACTGGCAGGAGAACTAATTGCTTTCTGTTTCTCTCCAGGATTGTGAGGGTAAAGCGTACAGAACCAGCCTACTCAGTCAAAAGAGTGGAAAGAGCTGGCTGTGTTCTGTCCACCTGCTCGGTGCATGAACTGGCCCACCTGCTGAATATGATCAACACAAAGACAAACAACGCCCCTACTGAAAAGATCAGCTCAAAGGGTTATGGACGGCGGCGGAGACGTTAGTTCCCATCAAACCTCCCCGCGCTAACTTTCCACGAAGGCCGTCTAAAGCTGGCATGGGTTCAATCTCTCCATTAAAGAACAACCCAGGAACACCTCTGTGGTTTGTCCTGAGCCTTTGGTTTCTATTGGCTCGGTTTACTGAGATACTTCTGATACTACCTTTGCTGAACATTAGTGTACTCTCTTCAGGCACAAAGGAGCAACTGGAGCATCCTTCTCTCCATCCTCTGCCTGATGGGTTGGACTGAGAAGGATTCAGATCACTTAAAGCGGTTGTGGAAAATAGGAGTGCTATCAGTTGGAAAAAAAAAAAAACTGATAGCACTCCTATTTGTGTGGGTCTAAGGCAATACAAGAGGAAATAAGTGGTCAATGCTCTGTGCATGTGTTTAGCATTCTTGTCATTCTAATGGAGCTTTGGGACTTGACTCTCTGTCTCTTCTGCAGCACTGATGCGCCCTCAGCTGGAGGAATGAAGGAACAGACTAGAACTCTGCCAGCCCAAACTTTCATTGAAGAGGACGGAGAAAGAATAGCAAGAAGAGGAAAGAGGAACTAACTTTTAAAGCTATTTACCTTGGAGGACCAATGATGAAGAACAGAGAGAAAGCTCTGTATGAAAGAAATAATTTTTGTTGTCCTCAAGGACATCCACATACTTGAAGACTGATTTATATATTCTATGGGAGCCGTGCAATATTTCACTTTAATATTGTTATGCAGTCTATAATTAATGTGTACAAATATGTATATTATGAAAATACTGTATGTTAAAAGTTCATATATTTATATCTACATACTGTACATGTATTCTTAAGAAACTATTGTATACAGAAAAAGGGCATATATATAGTTTATTTTGAAATAAGATGTTTATCCTGTAAGTTCATATCGCTATAATGAGAAGCATTTTTCCACATGAATCATTCAATAATGTGACACCTGTTAATTAATAACCTATTAAAACCCAGCAAGAGCGAGTAAGGAAAATTGTCTGTGTTTTTTCCATTATTTCCATGGTAGCTTTCAGTTCTGTACCTTGAAAAAAACCCTCATAATAATAAAATATTTAAATGGACTGAATGAATATTAAAACTTGTGTGTTGATGCCATTTAGCACGATAAACAAATTTCATTTTTAATTAATCATTTCTTTAAACAATAAAAGCTTTGCTTTTCAAGTATTGTGACTTAAGTAAAGTAGGCACAGTATAATTAAAAAAAAAAAATACTTAAAATATCTGCAAAGAAGCTAAATAAAAACAAAACCGTTTAATTTAGTGGTCTGTGGGACAAATAAGAACTACATCACAAATCCAGCAGAGGGCGCGCTTTCCCCTTCAATTATTATTTCAATAATAATTATTCAATTACACGCTAAACGCAACATATTCATCATAATTTTAAATTAAAGTTTTAGAAATAGCAAAAGAAGAAGTAGCAAAATGAAGAACACTGATCAAATCAAAAGCAAAGTAAAGATAAGGTAATTCAACTGTCACTTAACCTGCAGATAAAAAGCCAGTCTTGCGAAATATGGTTCATGTGACGAGTTGAGATAAGCAAAACAGACCACTTCCACATTTTTTTTTCTAATTGAAAGAAAAGCTACATTTAAAAGAATTGTACTTCTCAAAAATACGCTTAAAATAATGTACACTCACAATGAGATGAATTGGTCTCGAGATGCGTTTTGTAGAAGTTAAAGTTCATGTTATTTGACACAGCGAGCACAATCATTAAAGCAGAAAGCAGCTGGACACAGCGCAGCTCCTTATTTTTACATGAATAAAATTTTGAAAGCGACACAGTTTAACGCAAAAATGAGTTTACATGCGTGAAAGGTATCATCAGTTACCAATCTAGTTCATCTCAGTGCCAGCTCTCTGCTCAGATGGCAGGTGTAGGTGTATACAGTGAGGAACAGAACCAAAATAAGACTTTTTATGCGTTCATTTTTTGTTTTCATCTGCAAATATACAATAGGCTTAGGCTATATAACAACACATCGTCGAAAGTCTCCTAAAATACTCTGAGAAGATATGCAAAAGTTTCTGAGAAATTAAATACTTAGAAAAACCCACAAGACAAGATTCAAACTTCATAAAAACAAAGGTTTCCACTGGCAGCACTGAAAGGGTTAAGTGTTGTGACATTTTTCACTTGCAGATGCAGCTTGTAAGAGCCTTGAGGCATATCTTCACACCCAGTGAGTGTTGCACTGCAGAGCACAGCAGAGTGTCTCAGGGGACAGTCACACTCACACACACACATACACACACACACACACAGACACACAGACAGACAGCAAGCACCCTTAAGGTGAGTTGGTTAATATCTATTTAAAACAAAGTTTACTAACCCCTTGGCTGTTTGGTTACCACAGTAGTAGTTCTGTAACCTATGGCCTCTTTTCAAGCATCTCCTGCAGGTCTGAACCGGTTGTGGGCTCATGCCTCATTCTACACTACTTTTCTTTAGTCCTAAACCATTTACATATTTTTTTCTCTGTCTTGCATTGTTTGTATATCTCCCTTTATAAAATGGATGGATTAAAGATGGTAGTTTTATCAGGGGTGGTGGCAGTTTTTAAATGTTCATGCATTTCCTTATTCAGAGCTGTGTTCTTGTAGATGACAACTAACAACATTCTAGCATTTAACAGGAACTGTAACCAGTAAAATGCTGTAAAAGAAGTGCTCAGTAAACACACTAGGAAATAACAATAATTTATGTGTTTTGCTTTTGTATCTAACGTTGTAGTAATAGCGTCTGCCAGATTGTTAGTACTTACAAGTTTCCTTTTCCTGTTTTTGAATACCACAAGATTTGCAGTTAGCTGTCATCAACTCACTGAGAGGTAAACAAGCCATGTTAATGTAGTATTCTTATAAAATAATAACGCATACATTCATCATGGTGTTTTTACTGTGGCATTTCTCAGGAATATTCCTGCAATGCATTGTAAGACCATGAGAACTTTGCCTCTGTCTCTCAGGTGGAAGTTTCTCTATAGATCGTGTTGCATCTACTACACTGTGCAAAATGAGCAGAAAAGGAACTCCTCTATCCAAGCAACAATCAACGCCGAGCTTAGGGAGGGGTAAGTTTGGCATACCATATGATAATATTGTATCTGAACACTACATGTTACCTTAAAAATATATCAGTTTTGTCTTTGTAAAAGGCCAGTGTGCAGGTCCACTGGAACAAACTCCTAAAAAGTGGCCTGCAGACATATTGTCTGGTGTTGTCACTCAGTCAAAGTAGGTTAAAAGCATAGCATGACAAGGTGTCTGCAACTTTATTTGCAAAAATGTCATAAAGTGATCTATCAAAAGAGCGCTGCGCGTTTCTATAAATAACCTATTTGCAATGAAGTAGTTTCCTCATGCCAAGTTGCAATGACTTGTGCAAGCATCAATGACTTTGCAGAAATGATTGTTTTCACTTAAAACGCTAAGAAAGTTTATTAACAGTTTGTTAAAGCTGCAGTCCGTAACTTTTTTTTTTTTTTTTTTTTTTTTTTTTTTTAAAAATGATCCGAAATCAATATTTGAGAAAGTACATATCCAGCCAGTGTTCAAAACTATCGCCTTACTTTGGCCCGATTCACAACGGTTAGCTTATAATAATGTTTTCTAATTTGAGTGGCACGGGTAGGTTTTCGCGGGAAATTCGAGCATGGCACTGCGTCATTACGTCACATCTGTAAACATGAAGAAGTTTTCCCGGCTACTAGGCTCTGGCACGTGAGGATCCTGCAGGTGGTGGATCATTTATAGCCTTTTCTCACAGCAGCTCGAATAGTTAAATTTATCATTTTGATGGCGGATTGTAATCCAGAAAGGATTATGTGTTTATGAAACACGTGAATGAAATTAAATTATATTCCAGTTTTAAATGTGGTTCTGATTACAGATAGCCAAGGTGGGATTACACAAGTTTTTGTAATGTAAATAGAACCATTTTGAAGGGAGATTAATTTGCTTTTTGGATTAAAAGAATTTCTTAATATGAATTTTGAATGGTATGACAATTAGATATTAGATTGTACAGAAATTGAAATCTACACGCTAATACTATACTCATAGTCACGCAATGCTGATGTTGTTAACATTAATAATTTGAGAACAAAGTATAATAATAATACTTTGCACAGTTAGATGTGATATGAGCTAACTGATCTTTAGATTTAATCACTGTTGGTAGCGCGATTTATTGTAATGCTTTTTTCCTCAGTTGGGCAGAACAAACGTGGCAGACTTGTTAAGATGGCAAATTACGGTGAAAATTCTGATTTGGGTCATATATTCCAAGACATAGGCAGTAAATATCCACACCGGTGCAGTGACTGACAACTACATATTCACTTCAAAACATTAGATTCATCCGCGCTGGAGCAGTGCTGGAACACCGGATCACAACCCCGCGCACTGAAGATAATTCCGCAAGAAACTGCAATTCCAGGTTTTCAAACATAGAGGGCGACAAAGAGGCAAAAGTTACGGACTGCAGCTTTAAATAACTCTAATGACATGCATTAAATTTGACTATGTGAATTATTTGCTATATTTCAAAACAAGAAGCAAACTGCAAATGTATGGCACTAAGTGGGCTGGACTTGTATGTTAAATTGAGTAAGCCTCTTCTATCTATGAGATGGTGAGAAAAGAGGTAATCCTTCAGACAAAGAGAACTGTGAGGTAAGGGGAGGGGGCAGAGGCTCGGTAGGACGGCCAGGTATGGAGCCAGTGCTGCGCTGCAGGGCGGAGTTCAGTTTCTCTCAGTTGTTTCCCTACAAATGAGGAAAGGTCGGAGGAGACACGGTGTTAATAGGCGCAAATAAAAAGAGCTATTCTGTCTGTCCCCCCCCCCCCCCTGTACTCTCTCCGAGACAACTCTGTGGTAGCCTGACCTTCTCAAAACACAGGTAAATAAACGCTCTAACTGGAGATTCTCTGAATTGTTGTGTTTTGAGAATGTTTGCTCATTTACTTTAAGCCTTGTGTTCTTCCATGCTCATTTCAAGGTGAGTGCAGCTTAAAAGGAGTAACCTGTGATTCTGGTTACCTGTGCAGGGTAGGGCATAGTTGACGTGGGCTGGTTTAAAATGAGGTTGAGCTGTTAAACATGACAAGTTGCTAAGGTTGAGCTTGGGAATGTAAACATATGTCATGTAATGCACATTGTATATGTTAAGCCATTACATATGCAGCCTTCCTTAAAAGGTTGAGTAATGTCTCTGGAACATGAGTGAGCCAGGGACAATACAATGTTATTCCCTTATAAAAACATAGGAGCTGGGAAACTACCCCGACAGCTCGCAAGCTCCAGAACCTGCCAGCATTTAGAAAGGTCTCAGGTTCAGCTCGCAGGTTGTTGTGATGTCCAACCAAGCGCTCTGCTGACATGATGCTGTCAGATGCTTTAAATAGGGGGGAGCGGGATACTCAAGGCTGGAAAACACTGAAGCTGCCTCATAGACAAACAAGACCTAGAACTGAAGACCACAGTTAGAAAGCAACAGGAAAATAGAGAGTCCATACACCGAGATCCAGTAAAACCATGGCAAAAATAGGTGCTGAAGGTAAGAGAAAGTGTATATTCCAACATTTGGTACAATTGGGCTGCTCAAGCAGAATAACAGGGGTCAGAGACATTGGAATTGGAAGGGTCAAACTGAAGTAAGGGATAAACTGTGACAAGTTTTTCTTCAATAGAAAGGTGACAAGTGTTTGTCAGAAATGTTTTTATTATGATATATATAATGAAATATTACATTATCCTTTACGATATGCTCTCTCTCTATATAAATAATTATGTGATTGTCAAAATAAATATTATAAAATATAATATTCTAAAATATATGTATATACTGTATATGATTGATTTTTACTGACATATATTAAGAGGGGTTTACTTCCATGCGTAAAGCTTAGCTGTTCTAGAAGTGCGGTGAAAATGACGTCTGGTATCTAGGTTTCCTAGATGGCCAGGGCGGAGAGTAGCCTGGAATCATCTACCTGACAGGTTTGTCAAGCTTCTATATCGCAGGCTTGCAGACTGTTGACAGTGCGGTGGAATATCCAGTTACATGTCAACACAGGTGGAAGTTAACAAACTTGCATTTGACTTCATAACCCTGTCTGCCATTAAAAACTGTTTATAGGCATGGGCCGACCTACATTCCTGTGCTTTATAAGTCTCCTTTAAGCAGATGTGATCTCTGATGTGTTATGGGAAATAGAAAGGTGGCCAAGACATGGGAACTGATATGAAAATACAACCTACTGGACAGGATGTAAATGAGGTTATGACTGATAGCACTGGGAGTCTGTGTGTGAATGGAGGAAGTGTGGTGTGGTTTGTCTGGTGTGAGTAACTGTCACACTCTTACCAGTGGCATATAGAGCATGTGAGAACAAACAAACAAACAAACAAAAAAAAAAAGCAGCAGACAAGGCCTAAAAATAATTTAATTTAAATATAGGCTATAATTTATCCAATATTAAAGCCTAACACATGACAGGGGTTTTCAAACTTTTTGATTGCCAAAATATGATGATCCCCTTCATAAAATATAGTGGTAGTTATATAATTTAATAAATAAAACCCATTTATATTGTGTGAGGAAAATATTAAGCATCATATTACTAAGACAACATGTTGTTTCCAGTATTAGTTCATTAACTTTTGAATTGTCACTAAATTTTTAGTTTTATAAAGTTGACAGAACAATTTTTTTTTACTCGCTATATAAATCTGTAAATAAAAACCAGATTTATTATCATATTTTTAATATTATTTCTTACTGTTTAAAACTAGGGCTGTCAGTAGATTAGCAATGATTGTGTTTAGTATTATTCAATTCCATATTTTGAAATCAGAATGAAACCATAATATTTTTCAGCAACTGTTAAAATATTGCATAGAACATTTAATTTATATCTTACGTTATTATTTTAACTTTGACAACCCGGATGCCTGTGTGAAATCCCCTGTATGACACTTTTCTTGCCTTTTGCGTGCATTTTCTTACAATGTTGCATTTAAAACTTAACCACAAAGTTACACTTTGTAAATTTACACTTTGTAAATGTGCTGCATACGCTTCTGCTTCACAGTGCTGGTTGTTCAAGCCTTCTGATATATGAAAGAACAATACAATATTTCACATGCTTTTGATAATCTTCCTCACTTAGGGGAGGAGGGAGGGAAGTGGTGTGTGGCCAAGTATGGTGACCCATACTCGGAATTTGTGCTCTGCATTTAACCCATCCAAGTGCATACACACAGTAGTGCACATACACCTGGAGCAGTGGGCAGCCAATGCTGGGGCGCCCAGGGAGCAGTTGGGGGCTTGGTGCCTTGCTCAAGGGTCTCACCTCAATCGTGGTATTCCCTGCCGGACCCGAGACTCGAACCCACGACCTTTGGGTTACAAGCCCGACTCTCTATCCATTAGGCCACGACTGCCCCATAGAGCACAAATATTAATGCATTATTGTGAATATCACATTAGTTCATCTTTCATTGTGGTTGTTTTCTCATGATTATCCTTAAACAACTTTAGATTGCCTACTAAGTAAATAAATGTGCATGGCGTGCACCATGTGCAGTTTGCTGCCAAAGGACACAACAACAACTGGTCTGACACTTTGGGAATCTAGTGACTGACCTCAGGACAGGGACTTAGTTAACCTCACAGATACCTGACTAAGACCAAGGCACAAGATGCAGAGTGAAACCTGAACTGTGTGGACAGATACTTGAGGACATGTTTATGTCCTGTCATGATTTGTGCAGTTGCAAAACTGCCATGGCTTACACACACACACAAATATTTCATTGCCACATTAAATTAAGTTTATTTTACCACCTTCAATAATGGTTTTACATTATGGCAAAATACAGCAATTCATTTCTTATCCAAAATTTTACAAATAGTACTAATAGTGCCATGTTGTTAATTTCAAAGTAAGAGTCTCAGTTGTCAGGTCTTGGCAACATGTTGGTAACTCCGCTCTTTACAGTTATTCGCATAACGCAAACACACAGTGGACTTTCACTTAGTCTCATCTGACCATGGTAAGGGATTTTGTGGAATAGATACAGGCTTGTGATTGGAGACTGAGAAGCTGATGAAAATGGTAACAACCCATAATATGCTCTGAAAACTTTGAACAAACATACACAATGTACAGTGCATAACAAGCTGTTCCTAGAACTTGATCATGAACATTAACTATTAATAGAAAGAACCAACATTCTTGGCATTTATCTTTTTATTGGCACCACTCCTTGCAGAAATGCCGCGTCAGTTCACGAAGATCTCTCTCCACGAGGTGGATGAGAGAGTGCGACTCTTGGCTGAGAAGGTGTATGCTTCAGCTCTGAAGGAAGAAGACACTAAAAACACCTTGTCCATGTTCACCGTCCCTGAGGACTGTCCCATTGGCTTGCATCAGGCCAAGGAGTGGGAGCTACGCAAAGAGATAGAGGAGCAGAAGTCAGAGGAATCAGTCAAGAGGTCAGTAAACTCAATTATTTTACAGGCTGCTGAACTAATCAGCAGTTTACATTAATGTGATGTTCAATATGTATTTATTATGCTGTATGCCCCATTTTAGGAAACAGAGTTTCAAGCTGATGCGATCCCAGTCAATTTCCTTGCAAATCCCAATTGCTCCAGAATGGGCAATGTCTGTGATTTCACCGCTGCTGACCCCGTCCTCACCTACAGGGCCTCTGCCAATCAATATCCCAGAATTTCAGAGGGTCACCATCAGTGGAGACTACTGTGCAGGGGTAGGAGGCAAATTATTTTATATATGTGACCCTGGACTACAAGATCAGTCATAAAGGTCAATTTTTTGAATTTTTTTTTGATTTATACATAATTTGAAAGCTGAATAAATAAGTCACATTGTGTTCAGTCAGTGTGGAAGAACTTTACTGATCTGCAGAAAGCCAAGTCCTAATCCCAGTTGAACACCTCTGGTGTGACTTTAAATCCAGGTCTTGAGCCAAAAACTCATCACCAAACACCAATTTAGATAAAATTAGAAGCACACAATTCCCTAGAATATCATTATATGCTTAAACATTAAGATTTGTACTCATGGAAATTACTAAAGTTGTCAAACCTATTCATCAGAAGGGGGTGACCCAATACTTTTGGCAATATAGTGTATATAACAAGATGTATGGTGTCATATATATATATATATATATATATATATATATATATATATATATATATATATATATTTCAAACACAGTAATATAAGGCACAGTTCAAGAAAGTGAATAAACAGGGCTAGGCATACAATTTGAGCCAAACAGCTATGAATAAGTGAGGCAAGTCACACATGTGACACCAGTTCAGTTATGATTTGCATTACCAGTTGAGGTGTAGTTTCAAAGTCAAATACTTTGAATGCGGTGGTAGATTAATTGACTAATTTATAAAAGAAAGCATTATGAGTGAGTGTCCATGATGCAATAATTACTGTTTGGATATTCATAATATGTTGGAGCATGAACAGACTATTTTGTACGTGTCCACATTTGTTACATTTAAAAGTACACATATCATATATATACCATCAAAGCTAACAATATATGAACTGTAAGTCACAAAATTTTACACTTATAATTAATATTATAGAGGTATACACTACACTAATATATTCATAGGTTTGGGGTCAGTGAGATTTAATTCATTTTCAAGAATCTAAAACTTTTGATCAGCAAGGATGCATTAAAACAGATATTTTAAACAAAAACATTTCTTTTGAACTTTTTCAAACAGTCCTGAAAAAAATGCATTATGGGTTTCGCATTGGTCAAGGTTGTTGTTTTATTCAGTGCTTTAGAAATAAACTTGAACTTTCACAAAAATGTTAAGCAGCACAACTGTTTACAACATTAATAATAGGAAATGTTTTTTGAGCTCCAAATCAGCCTATTAGAGTGATTTCTGAATTATCATTGTGGGGGGAAAAAAAAAAATCCAGAAAATTCAGCTTTGCCATCACAGTAATAATTTGCATTTCAAGAATATTAAAATAGAAAAGATATTTTAAATTATAATAATATATTTCAATATTACAGCATAAGAGACTTATTTTAAAAACTTTTAAAAAATCTTACCAACCCTAAACTTTTGAACTGTACTGTATATGCTGGTGCACTCCTAAAAATTGACAATGTTAATTCATCTATGATTACTTCTGACAGATAACAGTTGAGGACTATGAGCAAGCAGCAAAAACCCTGCTGACAGCACTCTTCATTAGAGAAAAATATTCTCGGCTGGCATATCACCGCTTTCCCAGGACCACAGCCAAGTTTCTAAGGGGTGCCAATAATGAGAAATGGAGTGAGGAGGAAGAAGTGCTGCCAGGTATGTCATGTTGGCAACAGTGCATGCAGCAATAATGCACAATTAACTGTTCAAAGACCTATAACGACAACAGCTATGGGCTGACATAAGTGTTAAAATTACTGGCCTAAATCCTTAATATTCTGTCTCAAAGATTGTAGATTGTTTATTAGGTTTGAGAAAGTGATACTATAAACAACCAGTCATGCTTCTATTTATGGTAGGACATAAATATAACGACATCAGCTCTAAAAGTTCCCTTTATGCTTTATTTTCATGGCAACAGATATCTGCCCCCCTCCAAGTGATGGTGAGGATCCCTACAGTATGGAAGACCTTCCACAGAATCTGAACTACTCCCTGAGGATGAAAGATGGAATCATATACATCTATGATAATGAAGATGCCTTAAAACAGGATCAGCCACGAAGCTTGCCATATCCTGACTTGGAAACCTTTGCTATTGACATGAGCCACGTCCTTGCCATGATTGCAGATGGACCAACGTGAGTTTGGTTAAGTCATATTTCTCTTCTGCAAAACCTCAAACCTACTTAAAGGACCAGTTCACCCAGAAATGAAAATTTGTTGAAAATGTTCTCGCACTCAGGCCATCCAAGATGTAGATGAGTTTGTTTCTTCATCATAACAGATTTGGAGAAATTTAGCATTACATCACTTGCTCACCAATGGATCCTCTGCAGTGAATGGGTGCCGTCAGAATGAGAGTCCAAACAGCTGATAAAAACATAACGATCCACAAGAAATTCACACAGCTTCAGTCCATCAATTAACATCTTGTGAAGCAAAAGCTACATGTTTATTAGAAACAAATCCATCATGAAGGCGTTTTAACTTTAAACCATTGCTTCTGGCCAAAATATGAGACCGTAATCTATAATATTGCTTTCATCTGTTCTGATAAAGAAACAAACTCATCTACATCTTGGATGGCCTGAGGGTGAGAATATTTTCAGCAATTTTTAATTTTTAGGTGAATTTTTCCTTTAAAAAAATCTATCTATCTAAAACTATCTCAAAACTGACAACACTGCATGCATCTGTTGCTAAGTAATAAACAGGATAGGTGATATTCAACAAAAAAAAGAAATACACCGAGACATTTTCTCTTTTATAGGAAGACCTATTGTCACAGAAGGCTTAACTTCCTGATGTCCAAGTTCCATCTACATGAAATGCTGAATGAGATGGCCGAGTTAAAGGAACTGAAATGTGTTCCTCACAGAGACTTCTACAATGTCAGAAAGGTATTTCTAATTTATTGGTATTTACACTACTTACTGTATAATGGTGCTTTTCACTTCTAAATATACATATTTGTGAATATTCAGGTTGATACGCACATTCACGCAGCTGCCTGCATGAACCAAAAGCATCTACTGAAGTTCATCAAGGACACATATAAGACCGAAGCAGACCGGGTGGTGCTGGAGAAGGGCGGAAAGAAGCTCACCCTCAAACAGGTGTTTGACAATCTGAAAATGGACCCATATGATCTCACAGTAGACTCATTGGATGTACACGCGGTACGTATTTCACATGACCTCGGGACTTAAGTTGTCTGCATTTTCATGCAGAATAGATCAGTAAATAAGAAACTGCACTATTGTTTGTTACAGGGCAGACAAACATTTCATCGCTTTGATAAATTCAATTCCAAATACAACCCAGTAGGTGCTAGTGAGCTCAGAGAGATCTACATCAAAAGCGATAACTACATCAATGGAGAATATTTTGCACGTCTCATCAAGGTAAAACTCAATAACTCACATGCTGATTTAGCAACTAATGCATAACTATAATTGTCAGAGCATCCAGATTATTTTTTTTAAGCAGGAAATAATCAAATTGTTACTGTTCTGTACAGGAGGTTGCTCGAGACCTGGAGGAGAGTAAATATCAACACGCAGAACCCCGTCTCTCAATTTACGGCCGTGGCCCTGAAGAGTGGGAAAACCTGTCCAAATGGTTTATCAAGCAAAAATTGCACTCCCCTAACATGAGATGGATCATACAGGTGCCCAGGATCTAGTAAGTCCTCCTCTAATGTAACTTAACCTACCTATTAAAAATACAAATTTCTAAATGTAATATAAAATATAAGATGTCTTATATACTTTTGATAATAATGAAAAATAATGAAAAATGTGTGTGTGTGTGTGTGTGTGTGTGTGTATATATATATATATATATATATATATACACATAACAGCAACTACTGTAAATTAAATATTTATAACTACTTAATTAAATATATTGAAAAAATAGTGAAAAGGTGTGTGTATATATATATACACACACACACACACACACACACACAAACAAACAATTCTTAATTCTTAAATATGAAAAATTTTAAATTAAATTTTATTTCATTTTAATTCTGCTTCCTAAATTCAAATTGTGTACTTTGTTTTTAGTGACATTTTCAAATTAAAGAAGATTGTTCCCAACTTTGCCAAGATGCTGGAGAACATCTTCCTCCCACTGTTTCAGGCCACCGTTAATCCTCAGAAACACAAAGAAACATATGTCTTCCTCAAACATGTAAGTGCTTCATCACAGCTGGCAAGACCAGTCAGAGCAGATTCATGCCACATTAGAACATTTAGTAACCAACAGTGCAATTAACTGCTTAAACACAAAACAGTCATTTTACTAGGGGAACAAGCTTTCATGCCAAATCCCTTCTGAACAATTAAATGGTTCTCAGATGACTATGACTTCATGTACAATTGTCATGCACAATAAAAATCAGAAAAACAAACAACAGAAAACATGGATGTGGTTCAGTTACGCCCAAATCAATAATATAGTCAATGTGTGGTTGATGTCACACATGTTGATGAAAAAGTGGCCCTGGATAGATTTCAGCAAAAGCTTTGAATGTTTTTCTACAGGTGACAGGGTTTGACAGTGTGGATGATGAGTCCAAACACAGCGATCACATTTTCACCTATAAGAGTCCAAAACCTGAGGAGTGGACCATGGAGGAAAACCCACCATACACTTACTACCTCTTCCACATGTATGCCAACATCATGGTCCTCAACAACCTTCGAAAGTAAGTTGTTATAAAGATCAAGCTGATTTCAGCATTCAAATCCATTGTCATCACATAACAAATTAATAAGCAAGATATTCCCCTCAAATATAGCCAAAAGCTTTATAATCGATGTTTTTTTTTTTTTTTTTTCAGGGAACGTGGTCTCAATACTTTCCAGTTCCGTCCTCACTGCGGCGAGGCAGGATCCATCACCCATCTGGTGTCAGCCTTCCTCACAGCTGACAACATCTCTCACGGACTCAACCTGAAGAAGGTCAGTCTCAAAGACGGACTGTCTGTGTACACATCAAACCACCTAACAACAAACAAGTCGTGACAAGCAGTAATAATGTAGTCTTTTCTTATGATTTTTAGTGATTTTAATGTCATTTTTTCTTGTCTAATTTCTTAATACAGAGTCCTGTCCTGCAGTACCTGTATTATTTGGCCCAGGTGCCCATTGCCATGTCTCCACTCAGCAATAACAGCCTGTTCCTGGAGTATTCCAAGAATCCCCTCAGGGAGTTCCTGCAAAAGGGCCTGTGTGTGTCTCTCTCCACAGATGACCCGTTACAGTTCCACTACACAAAGGTCAGGGACAGCAGTTACTGGGAATGGTGTGCATGGAATCAAACACTTCTGACACTGAATGAGTTCATTATTAATCTACTATGAGTGCAAACATCTAGAGCAGTCAGGTGATGTGATTTTGTGTTGTTTATGTACCTTCAGGAGGCCTTGATGGAGGAGTATGCCATTGCAGCACAACTGTGGAAACTGAGCACATGCGATGTGTGTGAGATCGCCAGAAATAGTGTGCTTCAGAGCGGTCTGTCTCATCAGGTACTCTCGCTGTCCTACCCTATAAAGCAGGGGTTTTCAATCTTTTAAATGACTTGGACACCAACACCATATAGTTTTAATAAAATATTGTGGATTCAGATTTACAAATAATTTCAGCTCGTTCCTCATTTCCAATAAAAAAAAGTGACAATGAGGAACATCCAATTGAAGTAAATAGAGTGCATTTTTAGAAGCTTTTAAGTTAATAAATGCACTTAAAACTTGTTTATTATTTGATCTGTAAAGTGGTCTAAATCATTTTTACAGTCATTTTAGGGTTTTAGACTTTATGGCATTGGTATTTATGACCATTTAGAGTTTATAGTCATGGTAACAGAAAAATCAACTTAACATGCATATTGTCTTGTGGCTATACAATTAAAGCAGTGAGTATTTGAACATTTATGAACTAGTCCTATTCATATCCATTGTAAGTACCTCACTGCAACCCAGATTGATATTTTTTTAATGAAGTGGCAAGATGAAAATTCATGCCACAAATGCTATTGAGTTTAACTTGTACTGAACCCAGAATATTTCCTAAAGAAAAATCTTCCAGTGCTACTATTAAACGCATTCCAATGCTAAATTTACAAAAAGCTACACAACTACACAAAAAGCTGAGTGGTTTTCTAGCTTAACCTGATATTTAAATTTCCCTTGCAGGAGAAGAAACACTTCCTGGGTGAGAATTATCTACAGGATGGACCAGAGGGAAATGACATCCGTAAGACAAATGTGGCGCAGATCCGTATGGCCTATCGGCACGAGACCTTGTGCAATGAGCTCAGCTTCCTAGTGGATGCTGTCAAGTCAGAAGCAGTGGCTGAGAAAGCCTCGTAAATATGGTAGGGTGATAGATAGGCTAGAACATGGGTGAATATGAGTGGACCAGACATGAGTGGACCAGACATCAGCATAAAACCTTATCTTGCTACAGGTGATGCACCAGAGAGCCATGGAAATATATCATTCTGGTAGCAAGATATGGAGCCATGCATCTTGGTGCCTTATGATGGACTTATCGTTTCCCATAGTGCCTTACAGGATGGATATATCCATTATATATCTCAAATTAGTTTTTTTTTTTTTTTAAAAAATGGTACATTTTGATAAACTGTCGCTGTGTTTTGCATGGTTTCTGAAAATGATGTTTTGAGGGAGCATACATTTGTTACCTTTTCTAATGAGGAAGTCTTCGGGTTTGTGACTTGAACAATGTATTCTTTTGTTCAGATAAATGTTTTACACAGAAAAAGGCAGTGGCGCAGAAACTGGAAGAAAAATTTGCCTTGATAAACTAGTTTATTTGCAACCTGAGATTCTGGGGCTGTTATTCTGTCGGGCAACCTATGGGGTGGCATTTTATTGTAGTCGCAAAATCTTGTGAACTTGAACTTGCACATTTTGTACACCAACAGAGATGGTTAAATGGTTGAGTGCTGAATATGTTCAGCAATATTTGAATTTCAAAGGAAAATAAAGTTGTGTCAAAAAGAGCCTTTCATGATATGATTGTTAATATTCCAGATAAGTAGAAAAATGATTCTTTTTTAACTCAACACTGCTGCCCAGTGGAAGTAGCAGGAACTACAGTCTTCAAACAAGAAATAGCTAGAACAAAATATTCAATTTACTTTATTATTTGAGATTTACACAAGAAAAGGAAACACTGAACATCCCAGTTCAGTCCGTATTTAAAAGAACTCCCCTTCGAAAGAACACTCTCACAAAAGAAAACAGCAACTAGTGTCGTTTCTCTGATAAAACTACTACCATTCAGTCCCATCTCTACAAATCTGGGAGAATATTGGAGAAATTAACATTTTTAAAACTAGATGAGTAGATCTTGATAAACTAGATTAAATCTTAATAAACTGCCACACAAATTTAGACTCGCATATAAACTTTGATCTATACATATCTTTTATAATACAAGTGAATTCCCTAAGCCCACAGATTCACAGTCTCTCTCATACAAACAAAAGTGCAGGATGAAAAGTCTAGGATTTCAAACCAGAAAAAATATGAAAAGATGACTAACCTCCACTGAAAGTGTCAGTGATGCCCTACAAAATAAAGCTTTCATTTGCAACTCATTAAAGAAAACAAGCAAAATAGCTCATTCTCAAATGTTAATCAATCCTAATTATGTTTCATAATGAATTTTATAGGAGAGTCATGCCCTATAATTAACATTTGATCCAACTTACACATAGATAAAGAATTCACGTCAAACAGATCACTATAGTTATTCAATTAAACCTAAGATTATAAATGCACTTCAACTGTACAGTCAATGTTACTGAATCATGTGTGACTGAATTACAGCATCAATACTATTAAACTGTTCCACATGCTGATACTGTGACGCTTATTTGGGTATTACAAGGCCTTTACGGAACAAATGCAATTAAGTGCAATTACTTCACAAACAAGATATAACGGCAAGTGCAATGAGGAAATGAAGTTCTACAGCTACGTTGTATAGCATTTACCTACATACAGTTCACAGTCACATGTCTATGAATTGGTCAGGTGTTTTGATGCATTAACCTAAAATAGTTTTTTAAAAAGTCAAAAAAAAAAAATACAGCAGTTATTGCCTCCAGTGAGTGACACTCTATAGTGCAACAAATACCCACAGTCACCCTATGAAATAACTGTTTAAAGAAGGTCATCTGTTATGGGGAGACAGTGCGAGTATGACAGTGGCACAGTGCTTCATTTTAAGGTCTGTGTGGGTGCCCGGCTTCATCCGCTAGATTGAGAATGTACCCAGCTACATCTTCCTCCGTGGGAGCATCTGACATGACCCATGATTCATTAGCGGCAGTCACCTGAATCCGACAGACGGGGCAGTTTCGACTCTGACCGCTCCTATATGAGGCACAGATACACAATGGAGCTGGGTTTGTCATGGCTGATTAAAATGATTTATGGATTTTGTCATTTTTTATGGTCATAATGTTGATCCAAACCTGTTTGACTTTTTTCTTTATACTTTCAGCCTGTTTAATTAAGAGATATTTTGAGATTTTACGGCTTTGTTCTGTAGGGACATATAGCATTAATTTTATTTGTGTTGTCTTAAGTCTTAAATTTGGTTTGAAGAACTTGGATTCAATTCACAAATTTGAAAACTGAACTGGTCATAGTTCTGACCAAATCTTTCTGCTTTTGTGTTCCATGGAAGAAAGTAAGTCATGCAGGTTTGGAACAATATGAGGGTGAGTAAATGATGACAGATTTAATTATTTAGTTAAACTGATCCATTTAAGAGACAGTCCACCCAAAATCGAGAATTCTCTCATTATTTACTCATGTTGTTTGAAACCTGTATGACTGTCTTTCTTCTACTGAACACAAAAGAAGATATTTTGAAGAGTGTTGATAACCAAATGTAAACAATTTTGGTTCCCATTGACTTGTATTTTTTGTCTATAAAATGGAAGTCAATGGGAACCAACTTCCTTCAAAATATCTTCTTTTGTGTTCCACAGAAGAAAGTAAGTCATACAGGTTTGGTACAACATGAGGGTGAGTAAAATGATGATCATGCAATCCATTTATAAATCATGATAATGAATCACAGATTCGTACCACTTGTCAATACACTTCTGACAGAAGCTGTGTGCACAGGGCAGAATAAGATCTGCTTTCCCATCCATACAGATACAGCACTCTTCCTCATCAGTCAACTGTTTCACCCTGTTACAGAGCAAATTTCGCTTGGTGAGACAATGAGTCATCTATTATGCATCATTACATCAGGTGCATATTTGGTAAACAGAACAAATGCAGTCTTTAAAGTACCTGCCCATCCACATGCTGGCCTGGCAGTTGTCTTCTGATGACAGTGGTCCAGAGGATCCCTCTGCTGCCGCCTCTGAACTCAATACTTCAGCTGCCTGACTGGTGATGTCTTTGTAGAGCTGGATAAACTGGTACAGATTCATAATACGGGAGGCCTCTACCATTCCATCTTCTTTGTTAATCTACAAGCACACAGAGAAAGCAGTAACAATTGCCATCCCACCCTAGACAAGCATCAATTACACATTTCAAATTTGCAGTACAGAGCAAATGACTATATTATTTAGTTTGACTTTTAATATATTCCACCTATAAATTCTGAGGTCTGTACATTAATCTCACCTTGGTGCACACTATTCTCACAGCAACCTTCCATAACGCTGTTGCATCAGATCCCGGCTGTACTTCAAACAAAAGATGTTTCTTTTGGCCAGAGGCTAGTTTAGCAGTTCTGCGGACAAAATAGTCATATTACCTTTCAAATCTCATGTTCATGTATATAATGTGTATGCTTTCAGATTCAACTCCAAACTTAAAAATAAGCAGGAAATATAGCGAGCTCATTCTTACTTTTTGCACCTTTATAAATATGGTAATATATTATATATTCAGATATTATATTTTATTATTTTTCTTTAAAAAAAAAATTTCATTAATATAAAACTGTTGAATTAGGGTTTTAAGAGTTTATTGGATTGCGTTGTATAATTCAATATAACTTTACACAGAACAGGTTAATAAGAGATTTGTTTCACACTAAAATCATGTTAACGCATATTGTTTACATCTTGGCTATACAATTGAAACAGTGAGTATTTTAACATTTATGAATTGGCTCCATTCACTTCCATTGCAAGTGCCTTGCTGTTACCCAGATTGTTGCTTTCTTTAATGATGTACTGAAGTCCTAATATTTCCTAAAGAAAAATGTTCCAGTACTAATTTTAAACAGCTTTCATTGCTAAATTTAACATCCAAACCTTATGAACATTTTACTAACTTGAGCTCACATTTAGATTTCCCTTGCAGGAAAAGAAACACTTTCTGGGTAAGCATTGTATACAGGATGGACCAGAGGGAAATTCCATTATATATTTATTTTTTATATATATTATATTTCTATCATGATAACTCTCTGAAAATTTTAGCATGGTAATGGATCTGGTACGCTGCTGTAGCTTAATAATATCCTGTAGCAGATCTATACAGGTGGAGCTGGGGAAGGTGAGGGTTTCAGAGGAACTCTAAAAGTGTGCTGCAAACTGCTCCAGTGAATGCTAACTAGCCATTTAAATGTAAAGCAGTAAGCTCATTGGCTGCGTATGCAACATGAACCAATCAGCCTGTGCCAAGTAGTTCAACGCTGTGAATATTATCAGTTTGCATTAACGACCCATCAGTCTACGCCATCTAGAGTTTCATGACAGAACTTGGCATTGCTTTTAATATCATCAATAATATTATGGTTTTTATGGGACGCCACATTCTTATCAAACTCCAGAAGGTTATTGAGTCAATAAAATGATTAATTCTAAAACCTCACTTACACATCATTGAGCTCCGCCACACGACCCAAGAACTCATCATAGGTGAGGTAGCCACTGTCACGCATAAGCCCCACATGTTTGATCAGTTTCTCAGGCAGTCTGGTCACTGCCTGGCCAGAAAGCTGCTGGCCCATCTTGGCTCCAGATGGAGGGCTGCTCCAAAACAACTCTAGACCTCATTCACTGCTGGAGGCCCTAGATAAGAGAGAATGTTGACATGACACATCACGCAGTGTGACGTGCTACACTTACATTTTCTTACACATGGAATTTTATGACCTCATTTTAATGCATAGAATACACTGAATATTTGTATTTCAAATTCATTTGTCACAACAAATGTATATTTAAGTAAAGTTCAAAACACTAAAATCTGATCAAAAGTGTTAAAAGAAATGGTGGCCTGTCACAGAACCCTGATCATGTGAACTTGCTTCCCTAAAATATACTTAATCTATAAGATGCTTTGATTTAAACCATTCTCAAATCAAATGATTAACATGATCACTTTTTAACTTCTTAATTTAACCTTTAACTCAAACTTTGCTAAAAACATAATTTGTAATTGTAGAGGAAAAGAAAATGAATCAAGCACCCCACTGTCCATATATTTTAACCTAAAATATTGATAAAAATGAAGTTTATGCTCATGTTATTAGTCAGCTACCTACAGAGAAACAATGTGAAAGTGATGTGCTAAAAAAGCATGGGCACAAATGAATCCTATTAAACTGCCCTGCTGAAAAAACAAAACAATAGAACCCTGCCCAAAACACAATAGAAAATGTAATGGTTTTAATGGGAATTGTATTGGTTTTAATGGAAACTATAATGGTGTCTACTGGTATGTGATGGATTCTATTAGTGGGATGTTAAATCCTATTGGAAAAATGCCCAAAACACACAACAAAAAGGAATTTTGTAATGGTTTATAATAGTATTTAATGGAAACCATTAGAATTTCTGTGATGGTTTCTATTGGGCTTCTGTTGTTTTTTTTTTTTTTAGCAGGGTGCTGATATTAAATGACTCACCACTCTACTTATATGTATTATTATTAATTACTCATGTAACATCAGTCATTTTTCATAGATATCGTCTCATGTTGTTAATGACATTAATCCCGAAACCTTTATTCATAATAAATGTGCACCAATACTTTTGAACTGAACAGGTGTTTATTCATCTTACCTTCCCTATTGTTTACCAAAAATAACAAACTGTCTTTCAAACGACGTAACAACCAAGTAGACGAGTGAACCATATACATTAGTTTCAGAATGTGAAAAGGCGGATTAAATATAGACGATGCTGATATGAAACATTTACCATGCGTCCCAATGTGCATACTATCCATCCTCTCTGCCCTAAATAGTATTGAAAATTACTAATATCACATAGAATTTAGGATGGATACTATTCACATTGAGACGCAGGCTTACTGTAGCTACTAGTGTTAGCTTGGCTAGCAAAACAATACATAAAGGCCGTAACGCAAACACACCAAACACTTAGTATTAGCTACAAATGTACAAGAAACCATCGAGATGCAAATAAGTGACTACAAACCTGCTGACATTTGTTTTATCCAGGCAAATATTCGCGATGACAAGTAGGATGTTAGCAAAACAACCTCGACGCGGGTTGATGATGTCACGAGATCGCTCAATGGTAAAATCCACTGAAGCTTGATGCACACAGACAAGTCAACAAGCACAACTAACTAAGCACAGTTTATCATTTAGCCTTATCATACAGCCCTATAGTATCAGCAAACTAAATTCAAAGTAACATTTAAACACTTTTTTTCACCCAAAAAATAAAAAATGTTGTTCCAAATCCTTCTTCTGTGTAACACAAAATAACTTTTTTAAGTACAGTGTTTCTACACAAATGCAGAGTTTTTTAGGGTGAGTCCGGATCTTGTTCCATTTGAAGGATGATGTTGTTGCATTTCCTGTAGTTGTTGTATTTGCTGGTCTGTTCTGGCATACAATGCCTCTCACTTATTTCTTTCCGCATCTCGGTTTCAATAATCTCTTTTGGCCTCATTCTGCTCCAGGATGGAAACCGCTGTCCTCTTTTACTAAAGCAAAGCACACTAGTCAGTGAAGAGTATGTATGTTACAACTCTTTTCTCATGACAGGGATTAAACGCTTACATTTTGAGATACCAAGCTGCACCTGCCGCTGCCAGCAAGAACAGTAGCACGATGGAAATGATGACAAATGTTTTGGGAGCTGCTAAAATATAAAAAAGACAAAAGAGTGTGATAAAATGAATGTGCAAAGTTATTCAATTATTAAGGAGGTGATCTAAGTTTCAAAACCCAACCTCTAACGGATGGTCTGTCAGGCGTAGTGGTCTGGGACAATGCAGGCTGGCCTGTAGGAGTTGAACTATGCTGAAGAAGAAAATGAGTGGATGAATGAGAGGAAGACGAGGGGGATAAAGTTGAGAAATCAGGTGAAGTTCTGGGAGATGAAAGAGACAGAGGGCTTGTTGTTACCTGGGAACTGTCACTGATGTTAGAAAGACTAAGTGTTATAAATGTTGTGGAGGAAGTGTTGAAAGCAAAGGAAATGGATGGGGTGGATGTATAGGGAGGAAGGGATCTTGATGTGTAGGCAGGAGTAGAGGTTGACTTAATGGATGATGGATGGGTTGTTTTAGTGGAATAATGGTTGTTTGATGGTGTTCTTCCTCCTGTTGTAGGTTGAGGCCTGCTTGATGTTGTTTCAAATGATCCATCAGGACCTGAGGTGCATTGTGAGAGACATTTCATAGTAGATTTATTTACTGATTTTACAATTATATGTTTGTAACAAAATATAAAATTTAAAATTGTAGTTTTTTTTTTTTGTTTGTTTGTTTTTTTAAATCACATTTTAAACATCATTATTCCCAGTTTCAGGACACTGATTATTATGATAAAAGTATTTTCAGAAACTTATTGTACATATAATTACCTGCTGGCTTAAAACAGTAAACATCAAACATTTTGCTGATGTCAGCTCTCCAAACAGAAACGCCTAACTTGTTTTGACCACATTTTTCGCTTTTCTCGATTCGAGGAATAACTGCGATTTGCTCCTCAACCCAACCATACCTGTGTGAAAGCATGATATCTTAGAAGAAACAGAACCTGTAGAGTTCAAATATAACTTCTAACCATCACACACACACACACACACACACACACACACACACACACATACACTATATTGCCCCCTTCTAATGAACTGGTTTGACTACTTTAGTAATTTCCATGAGTACAAATCTTAATGTTTAAGCATATAATGATATTCTAGGGAATTGTGTGCTTCTAATTTTATAGCAACAGTTTGGACAGGACCTTTTTCTATTCTAACATGACAATACCTCTGTGTATAAGCAAGGTTCAAAAAGAAATGATTGATTTAGTCAGTGTGGAAGAACTTGACAGGTCTGCAGAACGCCAAGTCCTAATCCCAGCTGAACACCTCTGGTGTGACTTTAAATGCAGGCCTTGAGCCAAAAACTCATCACCAAACACCAATGACTTGTACATATGGGTACAGTCATTTTAGACACTTCCAAAACTGTTGCAACAGAGATGGAAATACAATTTTTAAATACATGAATTATGCTTCCATCTTTCTTGCCACAGTTTTGGAAGTGCCTTCTTCTGTTCTAAAGAAGGGGGTGTCCCAATACTTTTGTCCATATAGTGAATGTACAAGTCATTGGTGTTTGGTAATGAGTTTTTGGCTCAAGATCTGCATTTAAAGTCACACCAGAGGTGCTCAGCTTGGATTAGGACTTGGCTTTCTGCAGACCAGTCAAGTTCTTCCACACTGACTGAATCAATCATTTCTTTTTGAACCCTGCCTTATACACAGAGGCATTGTCATGTTAGAACAGAAAAGGGTCCTGTCCAAACCGTTACTTTAAAATTAGAAGCACACAATTCCCTAGAATATCATTATATGCTTTAACATTAAGATTTGTACTCATGGAAATTATTAAAGTGGTCAAACCTGTTCATTAGAAGGGGGTGACCCAATACTTTTGGCAATATAGTGTATTTCTGTTCTGATAATGACAATACATCCAAAATTCATTATACATTTGGGTGTCTAGTGTATTGTAGTATTGTAAGTCTGTGTGCTAGACATTCATAAAGAAGGCCCATATTATATTTCATTTAAATGAGTCTGGTATTGTACTTTGAAATGAAGGCATCCAGGTTTAAAAACAACAATCATAGTTCCTAAAAGAGCAGATCAATACCATATATCTAGAATAATGTTTTTAATTTGACTATATAATGTTTAATTGTCACTCATTAAATAGTGATTTACCTGCATGTCTGCAAGCCATTGTTGTTTGCTGTTTCCACTTCAGCCTTTTTAGCAATTCTCATTTTAATAGCCTCACATGCCTCTTTGGCTGTGGTGGCATTAAAACTGTACATGTTGGTCTTGGTTTGGACTAACAATACTCCAGAAATTCCATCATTTGTAGGAACTAAAGTCAACCAACAAAAGATGCTTTTATTAAAGTGCAAAAGTATAGATTCACAAACCATTAAAAAATTGCATTTAAATCAACAGAACAACAAAGAGATAAACCTACCTTGGATTTGACTCACATCTAGGTTGAGTGTGCTTGTAAATAAGAAAAGCGGTAGACATAATTGTAACAAGACTCTAGCCATGACTGCAGAACATGCCACCAAACCTGTCCAGAAGCTTGAATACAATCATTCTGATGATGCTGCAGAAAGAGACCCGTGAAAATAGGAAACAGGAGGTTGAGGATGATCTGTAAGATGACCTTCCCAATGAGGGCATTTAAAGCTAGGGCAGAGGACAACTAAAAAACTTTCACTTCCTGTAGTCGTGCACAAGTTATGTCAAAAATCTTTGAACTCATCTGATACATCATGCACATATAGACCACCTGGACAAGTTGGAAAAATATCTGACTTCCAGACAGCTATATTGGACACTATAGTCTACTATCAGACACCCCTATAAGTATATAAATAAACAAGTCTCTCTCTCTTTTATAAATTATTGTTATTTTTATTATACATTTATTTCAGGTTAAATGTGAATTGTAAACGTTGACTTAAAATATTGTTGATGTCCTTGATTTGTTATCCAACTGAAAAAAAAAAAATGTTTCTTCTCAATGTGTCTTGGACAAGTGAAAATTTTATAAGCCTAATGTGTAGCATCTGTGAAGTTAGCAGAAGACTGATGAATTAAGCCTGCTTCCTTCTGCTGGTCATTCTTTCCAGTGTTGTCTGTGACTCTGAAGGCTAAATAAACAGAGAGGCTCATTACCATGTCACTTTCAAAGCAAACAGCCAAGTAGCATACTATTACGAGAAGCTCTGGGACCAAGAACAGTGAATTACAGGCTTTGTTAGTGCAAAGTGATGACTTGACAAGCTTGCAGGGAAACAGAGAAAGCATCTCCTCTGAATGAACCCACAGGGGAGGTGTAGAAAATTACAGGAAGTTATTCAAAGCATCCTGTACCATTTTTGCAGATTCAAATAATTATCTAATCTCTAAATTCCTGGTTTAGAACATAAACACATCTTTCCCTGACTGTTCTGAGAGCACAGGAAATAAACCATGATAAAAGGTTTTGACTGGGATTTTCCAATATTATTCTTTTGATATTTGAAGACTTTTGTGTAGTCAGCTTCTTTTACATCACTATTATACATCACAATTATTTTAAATCACAAAAATTTGAAGAAAAAAAAAAATCTGTTTTTGTTCAGATGGCAGAGTCACATAGTTGTTGTTAAAATCACAAACAGCTATCAGGGTCAGTGGAACTTGTTCTATTTGTGCTGCTTCATTCTGCTTGAATAATACATTTACAATGGAGGGGTTTCAGTTTCCTTCCTCTGTAAAGTAAAGGGAATCAATCTTGTATACTATACTTGTAAAGGATCTGGTGTGATTGAGGTAGACTGTTACTATAGTAGGGACAGAATCATTCTGAATAATAATATGATTTAAGTGAGTGATGTGAGTGATCACAACATAAATATATGGATATGAAATATTGATTTGAGTTTCATCTATTTTTAATACAACCTGTATGTTCTCTTAAACTTCCTCTAAGTCCATTAGGAGCCGTTCACACAAGATACATTTGGCGTTTAAAAACGTGAGATGCAGGCTAGTCAGTTTTTCAAAAAAGTTGAGCATAACAGTCAAACATGTCCCTCTAGAGCATGTTTACATAGAAAAACAAAGGAAAAACAGCACACTTGAATGTAAAAAGTAAAAATGTGCTCTGTTTGAACAGCCCCCTGCAATGTGCATAACAACCCACTAAGCAACAAATGAAAACTGCACCGATATTGCAGCCAGTGCTATTCGCCCTATACGCAAAGTATGCAAGTTGCTTGGGGCCCCTAAACCACCAGGGGGCCCCCTTGCTCGCAAAGATGATTTAATGATTAGGACGGAGCAATTAATAGAATTTGAGTTGCGTTTTTGATTTTGTCTTCCAACGATTATGAAAATGCAATGCCGCATTCTGTTCCTTTGAAGTGCTGCACTGTCGCACTTCCTACATATTTGTCTATACATGAAACATATAGACAAGTATAGGCTACTTTGGGCTTTTGGTTTTCACTTAATGGACAAATACACACAAAAATCAAAAGTCAGTCAGTTACTATGTGTAACGTGAACATAAACAGTTGGGAAAGTAATCAAATGCTTGTCAGCATTGATCTGTGCATTCAGTCTTAAAGTGGCAGCAGCCTAATAAACCCGCTGCTGTCTCTGTCATTAATCAAACAACAAAAGAAAATGAGAGAATCATTCACTGCTCTTCACTGAATAACTTTAATAAGAATCAACATGATAGGGGCCCCCTAATAAAGTTTTGCTTATAGGCCTCCCAGAAGTCAAGGACCAGCACTGATTGCAGTAATAATAATACTGAAATCCTCTGAGGTAATTTTTATTACAATCAATACCTGAGATGTACAGTGGGTTCAACATTTTTGCCTGATGGATGATAAAATAGGGAATTTCCAAAAGATCGGTGTAGACTGAGTCATATGTAATGATCAGAATATCACAGACACTTTTGAGGACCCTTAACACACTAGTATCTTGCTATCAGGTTTTTCTTGGTAAACACCAGTCACATTTTCTTCAGAAAATGTCAAAATCTAGTCAGTCTTCAGTTCTGGCATCATTAACAATATGGTGTTAACCATAACCAGCTCATTTCAGGATGTTGAGAGGCACTATGGTTCAGTTAGTCAAGGATGAGATGAGCTGTGTTTGATCCCTTGTGGTAGCATAGAGTTTCTGCTCCCTGTGAGTTGGTATAACATTTCCTCATAAATAATTGAACCTGGCTGCATGTTGGTGGGTCTGCTTAGTTCCCATTGCATTCATGTACAGGGAATTTGGATAGGCAGGAGGAATAAACATTTCAAAAAGGCTCATAATTTGAAGTTTGAATCTGGTTTCAGCGTCCAGTGAGAGCGATGAAGCTAAGGGCCAGCTCTCATGGAGAGCTTCAGGCTCTGACTTCACTGAAGACCCCTGCTTCAGACAGCGGTTCTTTTAAGTCTCTTTCTCACAGCAGCAACAACATGAGCGGCCGATTCGAGAGCATTGAGGAGATTAAAGGAGTTTCGAAACCCACGCACCCTCCTCGAAGACCTATACGTGTAGTCCGACCCGTGAGTGTTCTGAGTGCCAGCGGCTCCTTCCTGCAGATCAACCACCTGCAGGGAGAATTAGTGAGGAAGAGGAAGGTAGGTGCTGACATTATGGAGAACATTAGCGCAATGTCCTGTGGGCACATTCAGAATATAGGGTGTATTTTACTAGATCACACACACATTAATCGTTAACAGAATTCTATATTTGTTTTTGAGGTCTTTCTCACTTATTCTGACAAGGGGCTCATGTTTCAGAACATTGTGAATGACGTACATGTTTGTAGATAAGTCATTTTCAGTGCAAGTAAAAAATATAATAATAATAATAATAATAATAATAATAATTATATATATATATATATATATATATATATATACACATACACACATATATATGGATTGAAGTTTATATCATATGTTAATAATAATAATAATAATAATAATAATAATAAAGATAATAATAATAATACTAATAATAAAAAACTAAATTTAAAAAATTACAATTCTGTCATCATTTTAGGGTCATTAAAGTTACTTAAAACTGAAAAAAAAAACTTTATTTGAAATAAAAGAAATATTAACTGCATTTTTTTGTTGTTCAGTTTATATATATGTATATATAAATGTGTGTGTGTATGAACAAAAACGACTAAATATGACAAAAACACACAACAAAAATTATTAAAAGCTTAACCAATTAAAATGATAATGGGAACATATACAAATGCAAACTAATTCAAAATATTAATACAAACTAAAAATGTTATCTCAATTATACTAAAATAACATGGCATTATTTACTAATCCTCAGTGTTTCTGTGATGATTTTCATGATGATTTTTTTTTTAAATATAAAACATCAATGTGTTCATAATAAACAAAACTGACATGGACTTAGAAATAAGAAAACAAATACATATAAAAATTATAAATCGTATAATCAATTATTATATTAGCATTATTAGGCCTATAGAATAAATAAAACTATATACTGTATACTGTATAAAAAGATAGATATACTTAAAAAACATTATAAATTATAAGTATAATTATAAATGATAGAATTTTCATCAAGCTGGGGAAAGCTGTCTTACTGGATGCATACAGTCCCTCATTGCCACTGTATCTGTGTTGTTCAGGAATGTGAAGACCTAAAAAAGGAGAACAAGTATCTGTCTAATGAAATTCACATGGAAAGGATCATGATGAGAACTGAGAGTGAGCTCACCATGAAAAACCTGCGCAATCTCAACCAGGAACTCCAGGCCCAAGTTAAAGAGGTCTGCACATTACACATGTAGAATCATAGACAATGTAGAAGAGGGAAAGAAAATACAGTTAAAACTAGGGGTGTGCAAGAATAGCCGACTAAACCGAACTGCTGCTGCTAGTCGACATCGAAATACTAGTCAACAAGTCGAAATTTAGTCATTTTAATGTTACTTTTTAAAAATAATAGCCTACATTATTTTGAAAAGTGGATATCTGCTTATTTACCGGTTTAAAGGTGGAAACATTATGTAAGAAAGGGAACTGACTTTCTTCAGAAAGATTTCCTTGACATTTTTCATGTTATCTCGATATAATGGCTAATAAAATAGTGTTTAGCGCTATATTGTTTACAGTGGAAACCGCTGTTTCTGCTTGTCCAAAAGCGCCACCTAATGTCTGAGAGTGAATTTGCATTTTTATTCACCAAGTTTGCTTCTTTTGCTGCTGTCAGTGTTGTATATTTTAACGGTTTGATTGAAAATAAGAACAACTCGAATAATAATGTATCTAGAATTATTTGAGGTTTGATTCAGAAGTATTTAAAAAAATGTATTGCTTATACACACAATTGAATATCCTCTGAGGGTTTCTTACTTTTAGACTACAGAATTTCCATTTAAACGACTTTGAAATTAGTTGTAGTGCACATCCCCAATTAAAACCATGTTTGTCTCTATGTTTGTGATAATTAGTTGAAACAGAAGCTGCATCTCAGCCAACAGAGGGTGACACTGTGTTCCAAGGCAGCTGAGGATGCTGACAGAGGACGAGCAGAGGCGGACAAGAGCAGGGCACTGGCGGAGGCCCGGGCAATGGACAGCAGGCAAGAAAAAGATCTCGCAGTAGCTGACAAAATACGGCTCAGTGAAGAACTACATCTGCTGAAAAAAGAGGTACAGATACAATATCTAACACACAAATGCAAAATAATGCAAATGCAAAATAATTCTATACCTGGCTCCACTGAATTCATTTGCATACTGTCATCCACAGCACAATGATGTCCAGCTACTTTTAGCACAAGCTGAAAAGAATTACTTTGAGAGCAAGCTAAAACTAGACAGGGTGTCTGGAGAAAAGCAGGCTCTCCATGAGGAGAACAGAACACTGGAGGACGAGAGGAACACGTTACGACACAAACTGAAGGAGCTGACTGAGGAGAATGTGAAGATAATGGAAAAGTAAGCTCAAAAGCCTTCAGTAATGCCATTTATCTTTGGTAATACAAGCATTGTGAATGGATCCTGCCGTGACAGCATTCAGGCCATTATAATGCAATAAAAGCTAAATAGGAATAGTCTGGTTCATGATGCTGTCTGTCACTGTCATCTTCTCTCTGTAGTGAGGTGAACTCCAGACGCAGAGCTCTGGTTGCTGAAGAGCAGAGAGAAAGGGCCAATAAAGCCCAGCAGGAAGCTGAGCAGGAAAGACATTTATCTGAGCGGGAGAGGGAAGATCGCACCAGGGAGTGTCTCAGCTGGAGAGAGAAACACCAGGCTCTGGCAGAAGTCATCAGAGCACAGGAAGATCTTAAGTCTCTGAGACAGACCAAAGCAGTATGTCCCCAATTCCTTTTGTGGGCATCTTGAATAAAGACACAGAATCACAGAACGCGATCACTCATTACAGACATTTTCTCTTAGCAAATCAACAAATATCCAGAACAATTTAATATAACACTATTTTTTTTTTTTTTTTGAGTTACATTTTTAGTTGGCAAGGATGCATACAATTGATCAAAATTGACAGTAAAGACATTTACAAAATATTTCTATTTCAAATAAATTGTTCTTTTATCTTTATCACAAAATTCTGAAAAAAAAAGTATTAGTTTCCACTCCAATTTTAAGCAGCACAAATGTTTTCAACACTGATAATAAATGTTTCTAACCAGCATATTAGAATGATTTCTGAAGGATCATGTGACGCTGAAGACTGGAGTAATGGCTGCTGAATATTCAGCTTTGCCACCACAGGAATAAATGGTATTTTAAAATAGATTAAAATGCAAAACCTATATTTTACATTGTAAAAATATTTCACAATATTGAGTATTTTTAAATAATGCTTGGTGAGCATGAGATTTTTTTTTCTTTTTTTCATATTCTTAAGATATTACCGATCCAAAATTCTGAGCTAGGCAAATTTGAACAGTCGTGTATATATGGAACTAAAAGCTTTTTTCAATTAAATATTCATGGACATAACATTAAAGAATGAATAATAATTATGACAGAATAAAAACCTGGAAAAAAAAGTATTTTCAAAATGGAAATAACGACCTTGTGGAAATGATTGTTTAAAATTTTCTTTCTGAATTGATGGCACAATAACACATACTTTCATCTCACTTCAGTGTCAAGCTAATATTAAGAGCTACTTCCTGTGTATGACTGAAAGCGACCAGAGGGTTAAGATCCTGAAAAATCAAGATGGCACACAAAGGAACTTCACGGTAAAGTTTCTTGTCTGTAATTCCAACACATTAACAAAAATAAATAAATGTAAATACATCCATTTTGTTACTATATAACAGCATTAAATAACCCAACAGGAAGGAGACCCTGTGTACATCTCCACGCCTGACCTCAGCAGTGAGGATTCAGAGAGGAGTTCAGGAAGGTACATCTTATTCATCAAAGGCTAAACTTTGATTAGTAAATCTATTCACTGTTAATTTGTCTAATCTGTTCAGTAGGACGATGTTTAGGGTGGCTGCACCTCAAGTTGGACGGGACACCGGACCAGCCCACTTCAGCGAACTGTCACCAATAGCAGATAGCCATGAATCGGGATTTTCAAGGAGAAACAGGAAAATAGAATATTTTTGGATCCCCACTGATGAGGAATAAATGTGAATGTCTAGTTTTAGATATACTGCCTAAACCAGTGGTTCCCAAACCTGTCCTGGAGGCCCCCCCTGCCCTGCACATTTTGTATGTCTCCCTAATCAGACACACCCAATTTAGTTCTTGCAGTCTTTACTAACGAGCTGATGAGTGGAATCAGGTGTGTTAGATAAGGGAGACATACAAAAGGTGCAGGGCAGGGGGGCCTCCAGGACAGCTTTGGGAACCACTGGCCTAAACAACAAAATATTGGTTGTAAACGTTGCAAAATCTCTTACTAAATATAATTTGCCTACATTTAATTTTGTTAAACTTTTCACCTACAAAATTAAAAATAATTTAAATGTTCGCTAACCACCATAACAAATAGTACTGTATCCCTGTGGTTAAAAAAATTGATTCTGGGAAAATATAGCAGTCAACATTTGAAGTGGATCAAAAACTTTCATCAAAGTTGTCCTGAAACAAAAACAATACCCATTCTTGTCTTAGGACAACTTTGATGAACTTTTTTTGATCCACTTCAAATGTTGACTACTGTAGTTCCATCCTCTCTAGAAGAGATTTAGCACAATGTAAGCTATGAAAGGTAACATTCTCAGTGCATTTCTTACAAAAGATGTCAACTAAAACACTTCAGCTGATCAAGTTTTTCCTTTATTGTGAATTCAGCAATAGTGGTGATGAATACAGCACTAAACAGCCTTACAATAACATGATCATAAGCCATTTCTTTTCTGACAACTGGATTGCAGTTAACATGTTGGCAAACGCAAGTGTACAAGATTAACTTCATCAAATACAGTTAAAACACCTGTCAATAAAAGGTCGCCTGAGAACCCCTTATTGACAAGGGCAAAAGCCTTTCATCTCTTCTGTTTTTCTGGATTTTTCCGATTTTCTTTGACATTTAATGACCCATTAAAAGACAGGTTAAAATAATCCTCCACGTCGATGTTTAAGATTGGAATAATTTGCAGTAGATCAGCGGGACCTGAAGGGCAATATTACTACTGCCATTATACAGAGAATACATTTCAGTTACCTTGTCAGAACACACTGCAGACATTAATGAAGTAAGGCTGGGGCAGCAGAGGCATTAAGTTGACACTAGTAGCTTGATTTTTGCATCTTCAATGAAAAGCACTTAAACTACTGCAAGCTGAGATATTAGGTAGTGTGTTGTGCAAAATCAAACTACACATGTTCTGGATCTTAATTTGAGAAACTTTAGACACACCAAAATCCTGCACTAAATAATGCTTATTCAGTAGGAGGTAGTAATGGAAACTGCTAACATGTTACAGTGATTACAGTTTTACGGATGTTTAAATCGTGCATGAGGGGTGAAGGATATTGCAACTGACCCAGAATAACACTAATAAAAGCGTCTACAGCGTAACCTACAAAGGCCATTCAACCAGGATCTCATCATTCTTTTTAATCAATTCCGAAGACTGACTGCAAACAAATCATTGGTTCTATATAACAGTTTCACTTCCGCTGAGACGCTGAAAGGTTTTCTGTCCTGTGTCTTGTGAAACAAAAACAAACAAGTAAGGAAGTTTTGACTACCAGTTTTTCTACTGAAAAAGCATAGTGGTTCTGAAACTAAAGCAGACAACAAGCCTGACATTGGTTATAATGCGAAAAAACACATTAGAGACGTTATGATAATGGTATTACTATGTCTTTCATTTAATTCATGAGCCTAGCAGCAGTGTACTGTAATTGGCTGTGCGTGAGATACTGCAAAGAGAGTAGGAACCAAAGAGAAGACAGCAAGTCATGTAGCAGGAAATTAATGTGTACTAGAAGATTAGTCTGGTTCTTCAGTCAGCTTCCTCCTCAGACTCCTCTTCCTCAGCCGTCTCAAGCCAAGTCAGCCACTGGTTCACCTGAAAAGACATATTAAAGACCTGTAAATGTACATACTTCTACTCAAAAGGGTAAAATCCTTTCCATATGAGAACATTGTAGAGTTTACAGTAGTTAAACTTACCTGGAATAAGGCTTTTCCTTTTCCAGGAAATTCTTGGGAAATGTCTTCTTTCCATGCAAGGAAAGCTTCCTCTTCAATGATCTCCATATCATAAAAGTTAACAAAGTAGCGAAGCAACATACCTGATTTACAAATAAAACAAAACAGAGCCTCAAACCTCAAATAAAATAAAAAGTCATGGTTTTATTGATTTAGAAAATCTCAACAGGCACAGCAGGTTACAATCTGAGTAGTTTCTGTACCTTTCGGGAAAGCGTTGGCATTGCAGTGCACCTGCAGGGCGTACAGGGCGCTGACCTGCAGGTCAGTGTGATCATGGAGGAACTTCTGCATGACTGGCTTGAAGGAGAGTAGCAGTTGCTTCTCCTGGTCCATCTGCTCTTTAGAAGGGGAGGCCAGTTGCTCATCACCTTCGTTCACACCAAGCTCATCAAAGATATAATGCAGGAAGCTGTTAAATGAAAAAACAATAATGACGTCAATTATATCAATTTCAGTCTTACATATCTCCATTTATGAATCTAATGCTCATTCAATAGGCTGTACCTGGTCAGAAGTATGTTAACGAAGCCCTTGTCGGTGTGGAGTTTGGGAGAAATGTTGTCTTTGATCCACTTGTAGATGGCCTGAGGGGAGGGGTCTGCCTTGATCTGCTTCAACAGTTCCTTCTCCAGTTTCAGCAAGGGAAAAAGGAAACTTAAACCTTTCCCCTCAAGAACCTCCAGCATACGATCCTTATTCTGGTCAATTTCTGAGAAACAAAAATATCAGGTTAAATAAAGCATGTAATCAACCCTATTTAACAGCAAAATATCAAGAATGCTGTGCCTGACCAATCTGTATCAACTATTCAGAAAGTTGTGGGTAACACTTTCTATGAAGCCCATGTTTATAATACATTATAAGGGTATTCTTAAGGCATTATAATGAATGCATAATGCATTATAAATAACTTTATAATATGTTGTATCATCTCATGAATATTCATAAGAAGAGTTTTAATGTGTTACAATATTTACTTATTTGTGGTTATAGCTTTTAAGAGTATGATAATTTATAACACACTGAACACAATGATGCATCCACTTAAGTTACAATGGATTATATTTCTCAGTTATAATGCATTATAAAGTCTTATATCTTGCCATTTTACTTATGTTACTTTGCTTAAAGCGGACAAATACCACTTATAAGTAATAATGACAATACTATTTTTTTTTTTTTCAAACAGCCATAAGATCAGATATCAGATCAGATGAATGTGTAATGACACATTTGCTTTGAATTTTTTTAAATTTTGTTTTTTTTATAATATCAGTTTGATTATTTTGATGGTACCCTTTAGACAGCTGACGACAAATAACTCTGCGACTACATGTCAACTAGCCGTCATTAGAGTATTAGTAGTGTGTCTGCTAAATATATGCTAACACTTTATTTTGATGGTTCCTCAACAGACATACTGAGTATAGGATACTTTGCAAGTATGTGAACATTCTACATACCCTACCTAAGTCTACTAATTCTCTTAGGCTTATATAACATTGCATTTTTTTTTTTCAGTTGAAAGTATTAGCTAGCTCACATTGGCCTCACAGGAAACACTCAAATAACACTCAGGACCTAACCACTCAAGATGTTGTAAGGTACAGTGCAGATCTTAAATAAACAATGTCAAGATATGATAGTCCATTATAAATGAAGTAGACTTAATATGGTGTTCATTGTGTGTTATAAATATTCATACTCTTAAAAGTTATAATCACAAATACATAAATATTATAATGCATTATAATTATGATTATTCATGAGATGTTATAACACATTATAAGGTTTTTTATTATGCATTCATTATAATGCCTTAAGAATACCCTTATAATGTATTATAAATACGGGCTTCATAGAAAGTGTTACCAAGCTGTAGGAAGGAGACATACCAGGAAGCATCTTCTGCATGTTGACCTTGCTCTGCTGGAAGAGATCTGTAAGCCACTCACAGTCCTTGAGCTTGGAAGCTTGCTGCAGGCATAGCAAGAAAAGAGGAAAGTGGTTGCCGTTCTCCAGTGGATGAGCCAGTTCTGCCACACTGACCAACTCAGCAATGATGGCCCGTGCTGCAAATTGCGCTAGGTATGACTTCACCAGAGGAATGTCCACCTCAATCTTAGGACACTGATCTAAGACATTCAGCAGAGCCTGATGACAAAAATCATAATTAGAGAATTCAATAATGAAACACTAAATACAAATATTTGATTGCTGACGGGGGTGGGGGAGGAGAATCAAAGTAACTTACCTGCATGAAGTTTTCCCCAGTGATGAAGCCCTCAGTGCGCAGTGTATGGATAAGAGTGCTAGCCTGTTCCCGGTCCTCATCAGTCCTCTCCAGAGAACACAAGATGATCTTGCATAACATCTCTGGCAGAAAGTGTTTGGGAGCTTTCATCTCTTTCACACCACTGACAGCATCCTCCATGTTCTTACTGTTCAGATATTCAGTCACAATGTTCTCCTGTTGTAAACAAAATGAGTAAACCATTAGAAAGTCTCTAACTAGTGGTGAGAACAAAAAGTTAGTGCGACAAACAAGGATACACACAGTCATTTTCAGCAGTTCTTCCTTAGTAGGTGCTGGTTTCTTAGTTGTCTTCTGAGGTTTCTCCTGGATCAAAGGTGGGTTGGTTTTCAGACCAAGTTGAGGAGGCTAAAAAGAACACATGGAAATGATTGATTTTTCCAATGCCATGTCATACCATTGAAACTAATTTAACACACACAATATTAATCTCAACTACAGAGAGAGCTCAGCAAAGCTGAGAGAACTTTCTACCTGTCCAAGTGGTGGAGTCTGTGTCCGTGGAGGCTGAGCACTAGGAGGAATCATGGTGGGAATCTGGGGCTGCAGTTTTGGCACTTGGTTTTTATTCACGAGGAACGACTGAGCAGGTCTAAGGCTGATCTGTAGGCATGGATCATGGGAAGACATACAGAACACTGTTAGGCTAGTTACAAAGACTAAAAAGCTTGATACTATTTTGACTGTTCACACCCTCATATCTCATAATCGCAGTCAGCGGACTGGCAGGCAGTTTAAGAGTGAGGGATAGAAGAGAAGTATAAGGAGGAGAGAAAGAACAGGAAGAAACAAAGAATAGACAAAGTACGAAAACTGCCATCCAGTGGAGTCCCTCAGAATAACGCGTCTTTTTATAATCACAGGGTGGAAGATATTTTGGTTTTACTCAGCACTTAGTGTCTCTGGTTTACCTCATCTGCATTGAGCTGCCCCTTCTTGAAGCGTGGAGGCATGTCCTTAGATTGAGCTTGCTGCTGGTTTGAATGGTTCTGGTTTTGATTGTGAAAATGCTGATTCTGTCCCTAGGGATATATAGTTGTTTAGTAATCTCATAATAATGGTTTAAAAAAAGAATAATTATTGCTGTAAGTGCTGCAAAAAACATGATTACCTGGTTAGACTTGATAAAAGGCTTCATGCCCAAATCAAACTGTGACTGTGGTTGGGAAGCCATGTGTCCACTGTGGCCATTGAAAAGAGGATTTGTACGATGACGTCCTAGGGTGGGGGAAAATCTGTCCTGGATCACACCTGGACCAGTCCCTATGCCACTACCTGCAAATATAAATACAGTAAAGATGAAGACATGGTACATTTATCAATAAATATAAATACAATTGACGGGTGATAAACTCACCTGGCATCTGACCAAACATATCGGCCAATCCCCCAAGAGTTTCTCTATCCAGTTTCATCCTGTTCGGCATGAAGGGGCCTTCTAGGAAGAAGTCCATTCTCATTCCCTGGTTCATAGGTGGAATGAAAACACCCAAATCCTTTAGAGAGGGAAAGATAAAGACTTATGTAATTTTATATAAAGTGTTGTTTATTATAAGTTTGTAACACAGTCTGTGACTCCTTGCTTAAACCAGTGACAGTTTTTGTAAAAGTAACAGGAAAAAAAACCCCACGCTGACTCACCTTCACTGCATCTTGACGAATCTGGTTAATCGTCTTTGGTCCGTTGTCGATGAAAGCTTTGCGAGGAACCCAATTGTTCTCTCTCAGCTCCACGGTGTCCTGCAGTAGGAAACGAATCCTTGCAGGCAAGTCCTTGTTGTTCATTAAGGATCGCATGCGGCCAAAGTACTGATCCATTAAAGACTGTGGGAAAGGCAACAATGGATGAGAGATCATACCCTCAAATTACACTTATGTAACTTAATGGCTGCATCATCCTCTTAAAATTGATCCACAAGAAAAAATGTTTTCATCTCAGTCCAAGATCTGTTTTGTTCACAAAAACAAGACTTATAAAGGTACTATGGGTACTTTCCAAAAAGTCACCATGACATTATTCCAATTAGTCATGTCTGGTTCTTACAAATACAAAGCCAATTTCCAGCAAATTTACCAATTTTAGACAGCATTCAAGGATCAATTTCAGAAAGAACACAAGCTGCTGACAATTGTTTCATGGTTGAAACTCATCCCTTACAATCCTACAAAACCACAAATCAACTCTAAACACTTGTAAATGTAAACTACAATCATATTCCTAGGTGACAAACATAAAAATGTACTTTAAACTATAACAAGATCATTAAAAATAAAATGTGAAAGAGGAATTGGTGTTTAAATATTTATCAATCAATCCCCTTTCACACTGCTGAATAACAATAGTGACCCTTAATGTTTATGGGTCAGGTGGTACCTTGGCTTTTTCATGGTCGAGTCTGGGCCCCACAGTCCTCATTATCTGACAGAGACACTCCAGATCCTCTCCCATGTCCTTGAGCTGGACCCTCTTCTTTTTCTCCAAAAGCTACAGATAGTGTAGAGTGTGTGAGTCATCAAAATCACTGAGCCACCACTAACCAAAGCACATAATGGAGTGGAACTAATAGACTGAAATGTTGAGTGGGATACACACTGTTTTGATGCACTTATGAAGGATAGATTCATGGATGAGGTCAAGTTTGCCGAGTTCTCCAATGAATTTGATATTGCCAAGCATCTTGATCTTGGCAATGGCACGCTGCTCCTCCTCCTCAGAGGTGAGAGGGTTGTCTTGTTTGTCGTAGACTACATAAAGAGACACAGATGAATGTTAGAAACCTGCAACACAGCATAATGTCTTGCAATAAAAAAAAAACACCTTGGATGTTGGGGGAGGGAGGGACTCACTGTCAACATTTTTGGTGCGGTTTTCAAATTCATCTTGAAGCTTGGTAATTAGAAGTCTTCTGAAAGTCTGCAGGCAAATACACAGTATGGTGCACTATTAGAAAAATGAAACTACAGGGGCAATTAATTCGGTAACCAATGATTTATTTGGGAATTAATACACACTCTTTCAGATTCAACAACCCTTAATAAATACGGTTGTGCCATACAATTTATTATGGCATTCAGGTACTCACTGTGCTCTGCTTTTGTGATGACTGGATTTCAGGTGTTGGGCCATCAAAGTTTGGTGCATCCTCTGCCAAACGCAGACATAGCTGAGCATAGAGTGAGCTGTATTTGGGCTCTTCTAGGGCTTTGTCTACGATCTACAGGATAGATTACAGAATTACTGTGATAATAATTTTGTCATACATGAATATATGAATAATGGATGTCGATATCTATAGGTCTAAGTCATTATCCTAAAATGTCTGGTATGATTTGGACAAAATGGTTTGTGTTTCAAACATTAATAATAAAAAAAGCACCAAATCAGTGAATTAGAATGATTTCTGAAGGATCATGTAACACTGATGACTGAAGTAATGGATGCTGAAAATGCAGCTTTGCCATTACAAGAATAAACTATTTAAAATTAAATATATATTATTATATAATATAATATTATTGTTTTTAAGTGTATTTTTTAATCAAATAAACAATAGCATTTGAGACCTCGCAAAAGCATTAAAATATCTTCTTAACAGAAGTGTATTTTTTTTTTTCCTATTTACTTTTTGGCCATTCTACATAACACGTCTACCTGGTTTGTTACATTTAAAAGGTTCAATCAAATTCATTATGAAACCTGGTGAAAATTCTAAAACAGCCAGTAACCATCTTACCAGCAAGATGATTCCTTTGAGGACGAGTTTAGAGTCTACGCCCACATTGAGAAGCTCAAGGCATAGCTTGTCAAACTTTTCAGGGGTCAGCTTATTGAGTATGCTAAAAGAGAGAAGCAAGAGCAAAGAATAAACATCTTGCACCAGTTAAAACAAAGGCCACTGTTTACCACATTACTTGTGCTTATCTGAGCTGGAGAGCGTCAGCTGACTCAACCTCAAAAACATGCTCACAAGGCTCAGAGCACAATGAACAAAAGAGCTCAAAAACAGAGGCTTCTTTAAACTCCATCATTGCTGAAGTGAATATTCATGCTCCTTAAGGACACTCACCATCTCACTTTCCTAAATATTGCATCGTGATGTTCTTTTTCATTGGAGGAGTTGACATCTCGTCTAGTGCTTCGTGAAGGAACCCATCTCTGAACGCTAGGCCCTGGGGTTTTCCCCAGGTACTCGCTGAAGGGAAACAAGCGATTAGAATCACCAAAGCATGTTACAAAGCTGAACTGCTCTTGACTTTAACAAACCATACCTGTTACCGACAGTCTTGGGATAGTGCTGAGGTGCACCCCTACCTCCTCCTCCGCCCGAAGAAGCACTAAAATTATAAAAGCAATACTAGATTAGACAACTTCAGAAAACCATTCCCACAACAACCACAAGACTACACATAACTGGAGTTGTGGAAAACATTTTAAAAAGCAAAGCAGTAAAACAAAAGGAACTGGTGGACCAGTTAATACACCTTATGACTTTATCTTTAACGTGGTAAGTACCCCAATATCTGAGTGACTCCATTTTAAGACACCCATCATAAAAAAAAAAAAAAAAAAAGAGTTCCCCCATGTCGATCAATTTTCAATCTTCAATTCAAACATCCTTTTAAAAATTCAGGCAAATGCTTTACCCCTCGGTCATGAGTTAAGTTAAATCGATTGAACTGTCCACTTGCTCAAGGTGTCTGGTGTGGCGTCAACGCAGATGATCGGGTCTAAAACGCAACTGAACCAGCGTGCAATAGAGAGAAATGCCAGTCAATACACAATGTCATTGGTGTTTCATCTGAGAGTAGGCCTATACACAAATAATCTTGACCTGAAAAGCTTCAAAATTGGGAAAATCCCATTTAATTTGGGTGCCTCAAAATGAAGCCTTTCTCTGAACAAACATTGAAGTAACTATATTTTTAGGGTACAGCTAAGCTATGTTTCTTCTATTGAAAAATTGGTAGCCAAGTCCTGGCCAATGTATGATGTTTGATCTCACCTGAAACGAGAAGCACCCCCTTCTGCAATCACACTCTCCACTTTGGCGGCTTGACAACGAAGAATCTTCAAAAGAATAATAATCAAAGGGCGGGGTGGGGAAATCCGAACTGTATTAGAGAGAAAGAAGAAAAAAAACAAAAAAAAGAGAGTCAAGGAAACATGAGGAAACACCACTGCCATGCTCAGAAACGGCTGCGTATTACACACACTGGATAAACTAGTCTGATCAGATTTAATTTCCTCTTCCTGTAAAGATGAAAAGGCCTACATCAAAGACTGTGATTAAATGTGATCAAAAATAGTTTATAGTACGAGTATATTTGGTCGGAATCAAATAATTTGTCCCTTTTCATAACAAAAGAGGCCAAACATTTAGCTTGCTAACACAGTAACGAGGCTAACAAAGAAAAACGAGCAAACACTGATTAACGTCTTTCAGTTTTCATCATTTTGAAAGCCTGAAAGACGACCAAATCACCTAACAACAAAACACAAAAAGATATAGCTCAACATTTCCACTACTATAATAGCTTTTGCGTAATAGCTAGCTTGCATGCTGTGTTTGGTAATATAACATTTTCTACGCTTCAGGACACAGAGAGAAGACATAATAGACATATTAATCTATGTAACGACTAACACATATATCAATATTTTATATGAACAGTAATGCAGGCAGAAACACTCTCAGGTGTTTGTTCTATAACGACGCCATTTTCTGCATTCACGCACTCATAACAGCAGCCATTTTATCTTACGTTAAATACAAAAAAACCCCTACCTTTACGAAGGCAACCTCAGTTTTGTTTTTGGTTTGTTCTTCTAAAAGAGAAAAAAAAGAATGGATATAAAAATAGATATGTTTTTGAGAGTACTGAGACGGTAACCGGTCAGACACGACGGCAGCTCGCTGTGGTGAGAAATGCTGTGCGCGAGCCTCCTCCTGACTGACTGTTTGACGTCACACAGGAACTTGATTTGTATTTGTCAGGACTTTGTTGGCAGTAATTTTCCGTTATTATGACAACCACATTGGATACAGATATTTTGGAATGGTCTCCAAAATTATTTGCTTTTTAAATTTGTAATTCTAATTTTAGAATCTTAAATTTAATGATAAACAAAACGGTTGTTCAAATAAACTAGAATTTAGTTTACACATGGACACTGACACTCATCCAGTGCATCCAATCAATATGGATGTTATTGTAGGTTTTCACTTATATGATTGTATTTCAGAATATAATGTATTTTAGTCTTTTCTGATTTCCTCTGATGAACTTTGAAAATAAACAGGCCTAAATAAATAAGTTTAGGATACTTGTTACAAATCTGTGGAGCACAAAACATATGGCCGTCATTTAATGCAGCTTCATGGTCATGGATATATATTGTGCAGTTCTTCTAGAAGTCCTGTTTGAATTATTTGAACTGATATAAATCTGATATTATCATGGTTTCACAATGAGACGGATACCAGGAACGGGGAGACACAAATAATCCAACAGAAAGTCTTTAATGAAAACAAAACAGGTAAGTAACACACAGGCTGGGAACACTCACGCGACTGACAGAGATGACGATCGATACTAGACAGGAAACACAGGGGAGAACACACCATAAGTACACGACATAATGAGATAATTAAACACACACAGCTGGACAATAATTAACTAATAAACACAGGAACAGGAAACTAACCAAATATGGGCATACAAGAGGAAGGGAAACACAAGATACACAAGACAATCCTGACAGATATATATTATATTTATATAATTTTGCATAGTTCCATTATAGTGCTGTTCCCTTGGAATTTTGCCATTTATTTCATTTAGTCATTTAGCAGACGCTTTTATCCACAGCAACTTACAAATGAGGACAGCAGAAGTAATCAATTGTAGTATTAAAACAACTAAAACAGATCCAAAACCAAAAGTTAATGCATACAACAAAATTTCAAAACTTAACATTTAAATGGAAAAAAAAAAAATACAAAAAATAAAAAAATAAATAAAAATAAAAAAAGCTAAAAACAATTCAAAATATTAAAGAACAAAAGGTATAAGAGTATAATAATGATTCTAACATAACACTAAGCCAAACACCAAAAAACAACTACATATGTGTATGTACAACCACACACACATACATATACAGGTGCATCTCAATAAATTAGAATGTTGTGGAAAAGTTCATTTATTTCAGTAATTCAACTGAAATTGTGAAACTCGTGTGTTAAATACATTCAATGCTCACAGACTGAAGTAGTTTAAATCTTTGGTTCTTTTAATTGTGATGATTTTGGCTCACATTTAACAAAAACCCACCAATTCACTATCTCAACAAATTAGAATACTTCATAAGACCAATAAAAAAAAAAAAAATTTTGTTCATTTACTGTATATGTACTCAATACTTGGTTGGGGCTCCTTTTGCTTTAATTACTGCCTCAATTCGGCGTGGCATGGAGGTGATCAGTTTGTGGCACTGCTGAGGTGGTATGGAAGCCCAGGTTTCTTTGACAGTGGCCTTCAGCTCATCTGCATTTTTTGGTCTCTTGTTTCTCATTTTCCTCTTGACAATACTCCATAGATTCTCTATGGGGTTCAGGTCTGGTGAGTTTGCTGGCCAGTCAAGCACACCAACACCATGGTCAGTTAACCAACTTTTGGTGCTTTTGGCAGTGTGGGCAGGTGCCAAATCCTGCTGGAAAATGAAATCAGCATCTTTAAAAAGCTGGTCAGCAGAAGGAAGCACGAAGTGCTCCAAAATTTCTTGGTAAACGGGTGCAGTGAATTTGGTTTTCAAAAAACACAATGGACCAACAACAGCAGATGACATTGCACCCCAAATCATCACAGACTGTGGAAACTTAACACTGGACTTCAAGCAACTTGGACTATGAGCTTCTCCACCATTCCTCCAGACTCTAGGACCTTGGTTTCCAAATGAAATACAAAACTTGCTCTCATCTGAAAAGAGGACTTTGGACCACTGGGCAACAGTCCAGTTCTTCTTCTCCTTAGCCCAGGTAAGACGCCTCTGACGTTGTCTGTGGTTCAGGAGTGGCTTAACAAGAGGAATACGACAACTGTAGCCAAATTCCTTGACACGTCTGTGTGTGGTGGCTCTTGATGCCTTGACCCCAGCCTCAGTCCATTCCTTGTGAAGTTCACCCAAATTCTTGAATCGATTTTGCTTGACAATCCTCACAAGGCTGCGGTTCTCTTGGTTGGTTGTGCAGCTTTTTCTTCCACACAACTTTCTGTTAACATGCTTGGATACAGCACTCTGTGAACAGCCAGCTTCTTTGGCAATGAATGTTTGTGGCTTATCCTCCTTGTGAAGGGTGTCAATGATTGTCTTCTGGACAACTGTCAGATCAGCAGTCTTCCCCATGATTGTGTAGCCTAGTGAACCAAACTGAGAGACCATTTTGAAGGCTCAGGAAACATTTGCAGGTGTTTTGAGTTGATTAGCATGTCACCATATTCTAATTTGTTGAGATAGTGAATTGGTGGGTTTTTGTTTAATGTGAGACAAAATCACCACAATTAAAAGAACCAAAGACTTAAACTACTTCAGTCTGTGTGCATTGAATGTATTTAATACACGAGTTTCACAATTTGAGTTGAATTACTGAAATAAATGAACTTTTCCACGACATTCTAATTTTGTCACGGTTTTAACAAGGTGATGGATACCAGGAACGGGGAGACGTAAATAATCCAACTGAAAGTCTTTAATGAAAACAAAACAGGTAAGTAACACACAGGCTGGGAACACTCACGTGACTGACAGAGATGACGATCAATACTGGACAAGAAACAGGGCAGAACACACTATAAATACACAACGTAACAAGATAATTAAAACACACACAACTGGAACATAACTAATAATGAGACAATGACAGGAACAGGAAACTAACCAAATATGGGGGGGCGGGGGGGGGGGGGGGGGGGGGGGCGGTGCAGGGAGCTCAGGAGGCCATGGCCCCAGCTACTACGGCACTAGCCATATGACTCCCCCCCCAAAAATACTTGGAGGAACTTAAGGGGCTTAACTGGAGGTCAGGGGCCCTCTCTGGGCTTAACGGGGAATCTGGAGTCTTTCCTGGGCTGGACTGAAGATCAGTAGCCCTCCCTGGGCTGAACTGGGGATCAGGAGCCCTCCCTGGGCTCGACTCGGGACTGGAGCCTCCCCTGGGCTCGACTCGGGAACTGGAGCCCTTCTTGGGCTTGACTGGGGAACAGGAGCTGGAGTCTTCAGTGGGTTATCCTCCGGAACATGAGCCTCAATGGGGCTAGGCTCGGAATCCAAGGACCATAGTGGGCATGACTGGGGCTTACCAGCACTCCGTGTGCTGGCTGAGGCGTCAGGGGCCCTCTCAGGGGTAGACTCGGGAACCGCTTCCGTAGGGGCATCCCGCAAAGCAAGCAGCTTGGGAATGGCCTCCTTGGCCATTACAGGAGAAGCTTCCAGCTTCAACGGAACCCCACAGACAAGACATGACCAACAAGACAGACTAGACTGGGTTCTGGAGGACTGGAGAAGACAGGCACTGGAGGGCGCTCTGGCAGGCGTGTTCTAGGTGCGGGCACTGGAGGGCGCTCTGGCAGGCGCGTTCGAGGTAGGGCTAGCCAAGTACACCCGGCTGCAGCCTGCAGATCGAGGCGGGGCTGCACGTGGGGCGGGGCTGCACGTGTCGCCCCGCCCACAATGATTATCATTGGTTAGTGACAAAGTAATGACGTCGACGCCGCGGTAAATAGGAAATGCGGTTGAAACAATAGGCCTACATGGTATTAATACTTAATTATATAAAACAAAACTGTGAACCCGTTAATTACTTTACCTGGTAAAAATATATAGTACCTGGTAAAAATATATAGTATTAAACAATACATTGTAAATTTGTTAATTTTTGGAAAACGTTTCACTATGTACATTTCCACGCAAGAATCCAATTACTGCTTTTGACTTGTCACATTGCAATCGCAATGTCAACGAATATAGTTTATTTACAACTTAAGTTTTAAGTTATTTCTATTCATGTGCATTGGTCATTTACCACTTATAAGTTATTTATGGTCGTTTTTTTATTTTAATTTCAGTATATGCTTTACTGTTACATGTATTATTAACATTTAAATAAAAGTTAAATATTCTCAGCAAGTGTCATGTCTTAAGATGTTATTAAAATTAATGGTCACTTTACAATAAAGTTCATTAAACATTAATGTATTAGCTAACATGAACTTACCATGAGCAATACATTTGTTATTGTATTTACTAATCTTTGTTTAAGTTAGTTATTGAAAATAGTTGTTTATTGTTTGTTCATGTTAGTTAACAGAGCATTAACTAATGTTAGCAAGATTAATAATGTATTAGTAAATGTTGAGATTAACATTAACAAAGATTTATAAATGCTGTATAAGTGCAGTTCATTATTAGTTCATGTTAACTAATGAACCATATTGTTAACAAATTAATAATTTTTGGATTTACTTGACAATGAAAAGCTTATGGTAAAAATACCAGCATTGTTTGTATATGAATAACATGCCAATACAATTATTTCCTTGTTATTTATTTAGGCATGAAAGTTTAATTCTGATAAAGAAAGGTGAAATTTGTACATCTGTATATAACACATCTTTTTGTACATATAAATCTCTGGTTAAACATTAACATCCTTTACACACTTTCTTCAGAATCAGAATCAGAAAGAGCTTTTATTGCAAGGTATGCTTGCGCATACAAGGAATTTGTTTTAGTGTCATATGCTTCCAGTTTACAGAGACAACAACGATACACAGACAATAAAAATAAGATGAGAATAAAAAAAAATACACATATATAAATATAAATAAACAAAAAAATAATAATTGAAACAAATTATTGTAGATACAGCTGTGCAATAGATGATAGAATGGGATGGAATATGGGGGGGGGGTTCATAAGTTGGATTGCCTGGGGGAAGAAACTGTTATAATAAATACATGTAATAATAAATACAACAACAGCTGAGAGTATTAACATTCTGAACACTGTAAGCACATCTACAAAAGTAAGTATACTTCAGCCAAGGAGCTGCGTAAAAGGATAGTTCACCCAAAAATTTTGGTCTATGACTGTACATGTATATACTTCCATAGTATTTTTCCCCCCCAATACAATGGAAGTCGATGGGGACCACCAACTGTTTGGTTACCAGTCATTGTCTTCATCTTTTGCGTGAACTCCAAACACAAAAGACTGAGGCAGCAGCTGCTGGACTGAGGAGGAAGACTGAGGCTACGGCTGCTGGACCAAGGAGGACTGAGGCAGCGGCTGCTGGACCGAGGAAGACTCAGGCAGCGGCTGCTGGACCGAGGAGGAAGACTGAGGCTATGGCTGCTGGACCAATGTGCTTCAGCAAATTTGGACCACATTTTAAAATGGTGAAATCTGAAAGGGTAAAAAAAGAAAATAAGTTTGTTGAGAATTGCCTAAATTGAACCTTCACTTGTTTGCATTTTGCTCTGGACGGTGGACAGTCGCAAGACAGAATTTTCATCAGCACCATCCATGAGCAAGCACATTTTTTTTGTGATTTGAGCAACAAAGACCCATGGTCAATGTGCGGAATGCAGAAAATGAAGTTTACCTGAGCTTTAAAATTAAACATTCTACTACAAATTCATAAGCAATTAAATCAGAAGCATGCACAGTGCATTGCTGGCTGGTTCGGCACCATATTGAACTTTAACTAAAGTGACATAAGCAAAAGACAGTTAAACTCACCATGATGTTGCACTGCCCACTGAAAGTGATTTTTGATGAGATAATACAGTTGTGGCATACTGGTGTAATTGCAGAATGGGCACTCACTAGTGCAGTTTTTTAAATACTGCTCACATTTCCCCTTGCTTAACACAGTTTTGTGCATTTTTGCAAGGGGAAATGGCTCTTAAAAGAGCCGTTGGGTTATAAAATGAAGAACAACAAAAGAGAGGAGAGAGATGGAGGGGTGGGGATAACAATGACAAGGCTCTGCAAAAAAAAAGGAAATACAGAGAATCAGTATTAGCATAAAATGTTTTTTTTTTTTTTTTTTACTCGTGCAGGGGTGTCCAAAGTCGGTCCTGGAGGGCCACTGTCCTGCAGAATTTAGCTCTAACTTGCCTCAACACACCTGCCTAGAAGTTTCTAGTATGCCTAATAAGATCTTGATTGGCTGGTTCAGGTGTGTTTATTGGGGACGGAGCTGAACTCTGCAGGACAGTGGTCCTCCAGGAGCAGGATTTGGCACCTGCTCTAGTGCATATACTGTATAGCAGCATAACAGTATGTAATATAAAAAACGAGCTCTACTTTCAAGGACTGTTAAACTTAATCATACTTTTTTGTTGAATTATTATTATTAAATGTAGTTTACTGTTTATTTTAATAGATGTATAGTTAATAATAATAATAATAATAATAAAATCTAAATATTTTACATTTAATAATTTTATTCACAGAAAAACAATATAAATTTGTGTAGCTATTGTTAATATGAACTTGTCCTATATTACTTCTGCTGGTTCAGTTTTACCACTGTATTTCTTTTTAAGGGGCTTATTTTGGGAACACTATATCCTAATCATAATCCCACCAAAACCACACACACCAACGTTTCTAATGCTGCCTTCAAGTGCTCTCGGAATTATCGTAAATACGAGTTTCCTAGATAAACAAGAACGCTCTTCCATTTCGTAATCACAACTTCAATAGTGAGAATTATCAAATTTCCGATAGAACGTGAAGGTGGTATTAGGCCTAACGTTACGATGGTTTTGGGAAACACAGACCTGGTTATTTTAAAAGCAGACCTTCACACCTTGCGTGACATGGTTGAGTAAAGTTATGTGATTTTATTTTGAAACTACTTCACATTTCCTTTTAACAACACACTAAACGCCACTTTACAATTAAAAATTGTAATTAAACAAATTAGACAAGAGATGTAGCTTGCCTGTACTCACCATGCAGCGAAGAACAGCGTAAATGAAAAACCGCTAGAATCGACGTTATGACTTGATGCCACTAACCAATGAGAACAGTTGTAGGCGGGACGAGACGTGCAGCCCCGCCCCAGATACAGCCCCGCCTCAATCTACGTCATTACTTTGCCACTAACCAATGATAAGCATTGTAGGCGGGGCGACACATGCAGCCCCGCCCAAAGTGCAGCCCCGCCTCGATCTGCAGGCTGCAGCCGGGTGCTTCTCGGGCTAGCCGCAAACGGCGGCGGCCTTGGGTGAGCGGCGGACTTGCCATCACGGCGGGAGAGTTTTTGGTTTGGGTCCAGTATTCTGTCACGGTTTTAACAAGGAGACGGATACCAGGAACGGAGAGACATAAATAATCCAACTGAAAGTCTTTAATGAAAATAAAACAGTAACACACAGGCTGGGAACACTCACGCGACTGACAGAGATGACGATCAATACTGGACAGGAAACAGGGCAGAACACACTATAAATACACAACGTAACAAGATAATTAAAACACACACAACTGGAACATAGCTAATAATGAGACAATGACAGGAACGGGAAACTAACCAAATATGGGCATACAAGAGGAAGGGAAACACAAGACACACAAGACAATCCTGACAAATTTATTGAGATGCACCTGTATAAACATATATACACATTTATAAATTCAATAGATATGTTATTTCATTTCCATTTAGTTCGTTGAAGTACTAAAATAACTCAAATTAAATAAAAGTAAAACTTAATAAAAAAACTATACAGACATAATAAAAAAAACTAATAAAATGACAAACATTATTCCAGCTTTAACCAAAATTAAAATAGATAACAAATACAAATCAAACTACATTAGTTTATCAGTAATCCTAAAAAAACAAAACACTGAGCCAAACACACATGCATACGTAATTTCTTAAAGGCCATGCATTGTTTTTTTTCGTCTTCTTTTTTCATGATCACGACTTAATTTTCTCGTGATCTCAACAAAACGAGCTGTTTTGTCGTTATGACGACTTAATTTTCTCGTGATCTCGACTTAATAAAAGTTGTTTTCTCGTTATCACGACTTAATTTTCTCGTGATCTCGACATAACAAGAGTTGTTTTGTCGTGATCACAACTTAATTTTCTTGTGATCTCGACATAACGAAAGTTGTTTTCTTGTTATCACGACTTGTTTTTCTCGTTATCACGACATAACAGAAGTTGTTCTCTAAGTTACACAACTGCGCCAACAGGTGCCAGTGTAGAACTAAAAATAACTGATTGGGACCTGTATACTGTATATCCACCTTACTGTACATGTTTGGAATAAGGACCTCTCCGTAATTGCTATAATTTGTGCAGTTCATTACTGACATTTAATTAATTTATAAATGTTAAATGCTTGAATAGGAATGATTATTTTTGCTTCAAAGTGTATCTGTTATCGTTACGTTCTTACTGCTGCACGATCGTTTCACTACCACAATAACATTCAGTGTTGACGTCCAGGGCCGCATTAATGCACGGGCTTACCTGGGCTTAAGCCCAGGGCCCCGGGCTGAGGGGGGGCCCCGGTGATGCCGGAAAATATTGTAATCGCATTTTATAATGAGTTGACTGTTCCCTTAAAATTGCATTTTATCGGTTTGCTTTAAATGCACGTGCGGGCGTTGCAAGTCCTGCGCGAGAAGTGTCAGCCAGTCAGAAAAGAGAAAAATTGCCAAAAATTCAAAAGCTCACGGCATATTAACGCGGGGCAAGGAGAAGATGCCGATGCAGACATAGCAGGGTTCGTACGGTCATGAAAAACCTGGAAAAGTCATGGAATTTTAAAACAGCAATTTCCAGGCCTGGAAAAGTTTCGGAAAAATAAATTAACCCAGAAAGTTTTGGAAAAGTCATGGAAATCTATTTCACAAATCTCTGTATAATCTAATTATGTTTAATCAGGTGCGGGATTGCGCATATATCGCATAGTTTTACTCATTCCCGCAGCTTTCGACTTTAAAATGGATATTCACACATTTATTCAATAGCCTATAGCATGTAGGTTTGATGAGTAAATAAATCCACACAGAATATCAGATCAGTCATTTGAAAACAGCGTGAATGATTCAGCTGTACCGAGTCTTCTCTCTTTGACTTTATTTTAAAACGGCTTCACATCAGAGCATCTCGTCTGCACTAAAGAGCTGCTGCACGCTGCGATACAAGCCTTTCGCTCGTGTTTTGGTACAGTTGACAGAATTGTCACTTGCCTAATCGGGTCATTGTTGCATCGTCACAAAAATGTATTATTTATTTGCACGTCTTTTAAAGCCATTTGGTCCTGGCGCGCTCCAGAGGCGGTTTCCTGTGCGCTCAGTCACGTCCAAAGGGCGCGCGTATAAAACCGCCTTGCGAGTACCAGATTGAGTTTGGTACCAAACAAGCTCAGTAGAACCCTGTACGGACCTCAAACATATGACCCAGTCAGGCCCTTGTCCAACAGCTTATCAGAATTATTGGCCCGAGTCAGACTGGAGCCCGTATCTTTTTTTCTCTTTCTCTTCCCAATTAGCCTACACAGTTGCTGTTGGAGCCATTAAAATTGTTCAGTTTCGTTTTTAATGGCAAAGTGGTTATATTTATTTTCGTTTCTTTAAGTTAATTTAGAAATATGTTTGGAACATTTTTTTGTTTGTTAAATCAAGTTTTTGTTTTTTAAAGTATAACGACCAAGTGGCCAGCTGCAGACAGTGAGTTAGCCTATATGTTTGATCAATTTAGCCTTTTAAAATCAGCACCACTTGACTAAAATAAAATCTATATATAAAATACTTAAAAAAGAATATCACAATGTTAGTTTATGTTTGTGCTAGGCGCGTATCCAATCGTTTGTGCGGAGAGTGGAAGCTAAAGCGCGCTCTGCAGGACTTGGGAGTCGCCAGAGCGATCACTTGCATTTTTTTTTTTTTTTTTTCTTATAACAGTAGAAACAACCGTCATTTTTGCTCATAAAGGTAAGAGTAATATATCATTCGGGACTGTTAAGGGTCTACTTTTATTTGTGTGCACTCACAATATCAGCATAAGTTGTGATTTCTTTTAGAAAACAAACAGGATGCGCTTTCTGCGTCACAAAAATTAAAGAAACTCGCGAATATTTTATTTCCCCTGGCCCCGACACATTCATCATGGTAATTACTTGCGGGGGTTTTGCGGCAAGTTTTATTGCGTGCGCTTTAACGCGGAACTCTTACAGCACTCGCTGCTGCTGCTGGACACTAAACATTGTCCGAGCCGCTCTTTGACAGTCGAGGTAGCATCGTGTTGTTTCCACCAGCGCGGGCAAATCCTTTTCATCACCATAATAATTGATGGATATCTAAAATATAAAAATAAGGAGGAAGCCTAAAACAAGCCCGATGCCCGGCCCGCGTCTGAGCTATGACAGGAAAATTGTCCCGAAGCCGTAAATAAGTCGGAGTCCGTCGGGCTTGGGCTGAAATACAGGGCTCTAAACTAAATTAAGTTTAATTTGCGCTGCTTGTTGCGTTTCAGCGGCAAAAATACACACAAAATGACGTTAAAATGAGTATCCTCATAAGCATTGTTGTTTTTTTCTTAAGTGAATGTAAACAGTTGCGAAAGAGAAAAGTTTCCAAAACGAAATTCAGGTCCTAACGGAGTTAAATAAATGATAATATTCAGTGATGCGATATGTTCTCTGTGTGGAGTAAAGTTCATTGCACACTGGTCCGAAATTTTCGCACGGTAAAAATAAATAAACAAATAAATAAATATACCTCACGTTGTCAAGTCACCTTTATTTATGTAGCGCTTTTAACAATACAGATTGTGTCAAAGCAACTTTCCGATATCAAAATAGGAAAATAGTGTGTCAGTGTAAAATGACAAGATTAAACACTCAATTTTCAGTTGAAGGCATTTCATTATTGAATTCAGTGATGTCATCATCCAGCTCAGTTCAGTTTAATTAGTATCTGTGCAATCAAGTCGACGATATCTCTGGAAATTAAGTGTCCCCAACTAAGCAAGCCAGAGGCGACAGCGGCAAGGAACCAAAACTCCATCGGTGACAGAATGGAGAAAAAAAAAAAAAAACGTTGTCAATCACGTTTACACACTGACTCCGAAACTTTCGTTTGTCATAAAAAAAAAATCGGATCAGGTTCGATTTTCTGCGTTTTCACATCCGTAGCATGCATTTTGATAGGAAAGGATGACGAATACAAAAAAAAAAAAAAAAAAAAAAAATTAAAAAACGCATACGAAAATTTCGGATTCCGTGTGCAAGGACTTTCACATCTGGCGCAATTGCAGCTTGTATTTATTACTAAAACAAGAAAGCAAACAATAGCATTAATAGTCATTAATTTTAGTTAACATATGTTATGATAATTTGAACAGATTTTTATTCTTATTGTAAAATAATGGAACATTAGGTCATGAATATAAGTCATGGAAAAGTCATGGAAATTTATTGGTAAAAATGTGTACGAACCCTGACATAGTCTTTGATGCAGATCATGGCAGGTAGGTCATATGCTATCAGTAGTTAGATACAGTAGGCTATAATTACTCAAATAATTAACTACTTTTCCATCTTAACATAGCTGAGCTCGCAGTTGTTAGCCACTACACACTACAGCTGCGATGCTGATGTGGACGATTCTGCATAAATGTAATTAAATAGTCCGATATTATATATTAATGTACTGTTTTATTATAAGAAAGAACACTTGTTATAGGCTATATTAATTAAAAAAAAAAAAAAAAAAAAAAGTTGTGCATGCCTTTGGAAGCAAATCACTTAAGCGTCTGATGTTTCCAGACAACCTCTACCAGATAATAAACTTCTCTTTAAGCAAGATATTTGGGCACATTTTTTTTTTACAAAAAGAATATGCATGAATGAGGAAAATACTGCGGGACCTGACTGATGTTAAAACGAGATTTTAAGCGCAATAGGCTAAGCCACAAAGATCTCAATGCGTTACTTGCGCTGACTGACCAACCCGAAGCGTGCAGATGGACAGCTGCCTCTCTCAGACAATAAATTACTTTTAAAAAGTATCTGTTTTTGGAGTTGGCTATTCGCATAAACATTGACTGGTAAGTGAACGTAAACAGTTGTGGAAAAATCTGATGTGTAACATATTAGATTAGATTCGTGATTTATAGATCTTAATATAATACACCTCAAACAATGAAAGAAAAGAGGGAATTACTCACTGCTCTTGACTGAATAACTTTTGTAGCTTTATTAATTGTAACTATGCAATGATTATATTTACATTTGACTATTCAATTTCTGTATTATTCTTACTTAAATGCTTCTGTAAATTAGATGTAAAATGAAAAAAGTAAAGCACTGTCAATTGAATTTTTTGATAGGCCTATTTTGTATTTGCTCTACTGTTCTTTTAATTTGCATCTTTGTTTTTATTTTTAATAACAAAGGTAAAATAACAAAAAGAGCTTTATTTTGATTATTCATTTACTATGGTAATTAAATAATTGGAGGAAAATATGCATTGTGATGCATCATTATCATAATTAAATCAAATCGTGAGGCAACTGATGATTCACATATGTGATTTGGCCATAATGGTTCAACTGTGGTTTAAATTAGTACTTGCCCTGCCACAAAAACATAAAATAGTTTTGTTATTATTGTTTTTGATACCAAAATTATAGATACCAATTCAATTATACAATTCTCGACTCCAACTGAAGACAAGTGAACAGTCAGTAAAAACAAATGAACAAATTATAAGCAATAGCACAAATAAATAAACAGAACAAAGATAAAAATTAAACAATGCTTTAGGTTTTGGAGTTTGTAGATGTTCATGTACAGAAACTGAATAATAAAATGTAAAATAACATTGCATTGCCTACTCTTGTATGTATTTTTCTGTTCAAGCGCAAGTTGTTGCGAAAAGAAAGGCAATTTGGGGACGCGGCTCTGAGTGAGCACAGAACACAATGGACCTTCCTTTCGTGTCTTCTTGCCCTTGAATGCTTCAAATTCTCTTGAATGTTTAAGTCGGCAAGGCTTAAAACAAGTGCAAATGATCAACTTTCGTGGCAAATCCGTCAACTGTCCTGAGTGTCTTTCACGCTGGCCCCAGGCCATCAGGCAGTCCTTATTGTCCAGCCGCTGGCCTTAATTGTAATTAAAAAAGGCTAAAATACAACTTTGATGATAAACACTTAAAAACTTAGCTACTGTAGCACGTTACAAAGGTTTCACTCATTAATATTAGCCTAGTTATTGCATTAGATGTCCAGAATATTATGATTATGATTATAATATGAGCAACAATATTTTACATCTCCTATTTCTTTTGGTTGATGTTAATAAATGATTTCACTATTATTAAGGTAAGTTAGTGATTTTAAAAAAACTGCAAAGATCCACAAGCAGAAAGACATATTTGTGAAGGTAAATCAGAAGTGCACAGACCGTTTTGTGAAGGTGTACATTTACCTTCTCTAATTTACCTTCCTACACTGTTCCTAACTTAATATTAGTTCATAATGAATTTAACCAATGTTAACACGTACAATTAAATGCTACACATTTTTAGATATCTGTGTAAAATATGTCCAACTACGTGCATATGTGTAGTTCATGCAGTGATATTTGTGTGTATTTTAAATGACAAAACTTTAGGTTTGGATGTTTTGTTAATGACATTTAATACTGCAAAATTAGATTGAGTGAATGTAGACTGTAGTTCTCATTGATGAAGGGCCCCACAAGAGGTAAAGCCCAGGGGCCCCTTACAGTGTTAATGCGGCCCTGTTGACGTCACTGGATAGTATTCTGTTTGCAACCTAGGCTATAGGCTATCTTTATTTGTGCATCTTTGAAGTACACGATTGTTAGTTAAGCGGGGATAATGTTGTGTTTATGTAGAACGCGCTACAATCTGTAATGTGCATCTTTGTCCTTATTTTTAATCTTTATCGTTAATAAATATATATAGATAAAGAAATGTGATTTATATATGTAAAAATGTGTATAAGCTAATTTAGTTAAGCAATGTTATACAGTGTTGTAATATTTTCTACATTTCTTTGTAGGAAACCACACACACACACACACACACACACACACACACACACACACACACGCACTTTTCAAACAGCATAAGCTTGTAACGCACATATCAGTCACAACACATCCTACATGACTAATAAAAATCACAAACAAATTATATATAATTTTATTTCAAAACGAATGAGGAAAACAAAGTGAGTTGAATCCAAGCAGCTCTACTTTAGAACAATTCTCTGCATTCTTCTGAAGGCGCACCTGCGCTTTCGGTGTTGAATGCTCAGATGTTAGACCATTTAAACGTTAATTACACAAACAAAATGTTTAGCATACTCTGGAAAAAAAATCAACAGTGACTGATTAGCCTATATTTGTTTATTGTAGACTTTATTAGTACTACGCGAAGCGAACGTTGCTGAAATATCCAAAACATAAAGTATAAAAGAGCGCACGGTTAACTGTAGATTAGATGCGCGTCAGAGTTGCGTTCGTTACTATAGCAACAGTAGACTCACGACGCATTGCGTTTTAAAATCAATCATTGTTAAAAACAAAACAAAACAAACAATCAAAAAAAAAAACAAAAAAAAAAAACAACACTTTTGTTATGTCGAGATCACGAGAAAATTAAATCGTGATAAAGAGAAAACAAGATAGAAAAATAATGCACAATGCATGGCCTCTTAAAACTTCCGTACATGCAAGTAACGATAGTAGGTGTATTAAAGGCTCCTGCAAGAGGGACTTTTAATTTGAAACTGTAGTCTTAGTAGTATTACGGGAGGGGGCAGCGTAGTTCCTTGAGCGGCTGTTGTTTGCTGTGTTCGTGTGATCTGTTCAAGCCACTGGCTGAAAGGATGATTATTCTACTTGGTTCGTGGTGATTGCTGCAGATTTAACATCAAGGTGTTAGTCACTGACCGCAAAGTAAGCCGGTTTTATTTATATTTGTGTTAACAGTGATCGGAACAATGTTATATTCGTCGGTATCAGACGAACCTGCCCAGACATGTCCTGTAACGATCGTTCTGTATTATTCAGCCTGGTAATGTTACTTAACTTGTGATTATTCATTCATTATCTAGATGTAAATCAGTGTTATGTATTATAGTGTTTCTTAAAGAAGTTTGAATGACGCGATGCTGTTCTATTGAGCTGTTAAATTACCGAATGAGTGATGAGCATTGTTTATGCAAATGCTGCTCATATGCACCACGATTCTACTCATATATGAGAGCTGTATGTTCATAGTGACAAATTCTCACTCATGGCTTGTAGTTCTTTGTGAAGACCTTCTTTCCCTTCATTTAACTTTGTTTCATAGAGAAATATCCCTGATGTAAATTGGGATACTTTGGCTTCATTATATAACAGTGAAAGTTTACTGTTGTTTATATAACTTAGTTTATTCATTTTCTTTATTGTACTTATTTTTACAGACTATCTTCACCTTTTATTGTACATCTGTGGCCCTACCTTTCTCTGCCAATACACCATCTAAAGCTGATCACCTGTCTCCTCATTATTGGTGCTCTGACCGGCACCCGGGGGGGTTTACTCATCAACTACCCAATCAGAACCTAACAGTACAAAGTCTCTCCAACAAGTGGTCCTTCGAGCCGGATGAGTATTCCTTTCTGATATAATGGATCCTGATGAGGAGATATTTGGAGGTGCTCGCCGTAAACGCCATACTCATCCTCCTGCTTACCTACAGCAATATGAAGTACAGTATACTCGAGGCAGACCTGTTGCTGAGTGTGATGTCCCTCACTCCTGGGAGGCACCTGTCCATCGGACTCCTCCCCCATCCTTCCAGCCATACACCACTCCCCCTGGTGGTGACCTGGTCTGTTCTAATGGCTCACAGATCCTGTCCTCAGGTTATAAGCCTTCACAGCATGGTGAATGCCATCAGCCATCATTATCCTCACCTCAGGCGGCTGGTTTCATTACCTCTGCACATGACAGCGAGCTACAGCACCTGCGTCATGAACATGCACAACTAATGCAGACTCAACAGGCTTTCCAGACAGACCTGAAGGAGCTGAGAGAAGTCCGTGCTGAAGTCAGAGAATTAGTTCGAGTGGCTCAGTCCCTTCGAGCTGACCTTAGTCAAGCTAGAGGCCAGAATCTCTCACCAGCACAGCCACCGGCGTTGCAGTTATCCAGTCCTCCTGTGAGGCGGTATGAATCCACATCTTTAGCAGAGGATGGAAACTTTGCTGAACTTCCTCCACCGCCTTGGCCTGAGCCTGACGTTGACTTGAGGAACCGGGTGGGTGACCTTGCACTGTCGGATATGGGTGCCACTACCTACCAACCTGTGGTGCCAGAGACTCGAAGGTATTCCTTTGTGTTCCCGGCTACTGAAACATTCCCTCCACAGCCTTATGCTCCTGACACTTGTGGACTCCCCCCACCTCCTACCCCTAAAGAGCTTCGAGAGTTATTCACATCTGCGGCCATGCCCTTAACTGCTAACCGCACAACAGTGCCTGTTTCTCCGCGATTCAGTTCAGTACCGGCTCATTTGAATCCTACAGTCTTTGCACCGAAGGCAGAGCCCGGCCTACGTCCTGCAGCACCTTATTCTGGAACTGAATATGTATACAGGGGACCTTCTCCTTCGATTCCTAAGTTCAGCCGGCCTGATCCTGGTGAGTTTGCTCGTCTCCGGATAGCTCTGAAGAACCTGCTTCCTCCAGACGTGACTGAACTTTTCAAATATCAGATCTTAGTGGATCACCTTAAGTTTGAGGAGGCTAGAATGATAGCGGATGCTTACCTGAACTCACCTACCCCATTCACTGATACAATGGCAGCTCTTCATGATAAATTTGGCCAACCGCATCAGTTAGCCTTAAGGAAGATTGCTAGTGTCCTTGAGAGCCCTGACATAAAACGAGGTGATATCCCAGCCTTCCAGAGGTTTGCTCTCCAGGTGCAGTCACTAGTGGGCCTATTGAAAACCCTGGGACGTGACGGTGAGCTGGAGCTGAGTTGTGGATCCCACGTTGCGCGCCTCCTGAGTAAGCTCCCCCCTGAGCAGCGAGCTGAGTTTCGTCGCCATATGTTCCGCCAACCTGGCACAAACCCTAATCTGGTTGACCTTTCAAACTGGCTCCGTTATGAAACTTGGTGCCACAGTTACGATACCGAGCCAATGCCTAAGGGCTCACCTGCCAAGTCAGATTCGGGGAAGAGGACTGTGACCATCCTGCATGGGGTTGGAGAATCCCCGGTCGAGACTTCGGCTCCTCGGAAATGTCCTGTTTCACAAATCAAACCTGCCAAGGTGAAACGGTATTGTCCTTTCTGTGATAAGACTGAGCATTACCTGAGCCAGTGTGCATCCTTTGTTAAGCTTACCAACGATCAGGTCAGGAGATGGATTCGCCATAACAACCGTTGTTGGCGCTGTGCTAGGGAACACCATGCTGCTCAATGTGACCTTAAAAAGCCCTGCAACATCTGCCAAGGCATCCATCTCCGCCCTCTTCATGAAGTGAATGTCAGTCCATCCCAGAAGGAGGATTCAACCAACATGGAGAAGAGCTGCCTGACCAATTCCTCCCCAGATAGGTTCCTCTTGGATAAACCCTCTGTCAAAGGGCGGGTTATGCTGAAAGTGGTTCCAGTGAATCTGCATTATGAAGATCGAACCTTGGACACCTTCGCTCTTCTTGACGATGGGTCGGAGAGGACCATTCTGCTCTCCCCAGCAGTTAAGGCCTTAGGCATTCAGGGTGTCCCAGAAGACCTTCCGTTGCGGACAGTGAGAGATGATATTCAGATCATTCAGGGTTGCTCTATTTCCTTTCATGTCTCTCCACCTTGTAAACCTCAGATCAGTTATAAGATCAATCATGCCTTCACTGCCAATCGTCTTAACCTGTCTCGCCAGTCTTACCCTGTAGAACAGCTAAAACAGAAGTACCGACATCTGCAAGGTCTCCCGATCCGTACACTTACGGATGTCCAACCTTTACTTCTCATCGGCTCTGATCAGCCCCATCTCATAACCCCAACCGAGCCTGTTCGATGGGGCGGCCGGGGCGCACCAGTTGCCGTTCACACACGCCTAGGATGGACACTCCAGGGTCCTGTCCCTTCCATAGGGTGTCCTCCTACCACACGGCAATGCCTGCTAACCTCCATGGCTCCAATTCACGACGAGCTACTTCAGAACGTTCAACGACTGTGGCAGTTGGATACAGTTCCACAGAGGGAGGGCAAAGAGGTAACCCGGTCCAAGCAGGATCAGGAGGCGCTTCAGCTACTTGACCGTAAGACTCTCATCCTGGGAATTGAGGGAATCCATCGGTTAGCTACACCCCTGCTGCGGCGAAAGGACATGCCTTTGTTGAATGCACCTAAAGACTCAGTCCTACCTACCCTTCGTAGTGTTGAGAGACGTCTGCTGAAAGACCCTGTAAAAGCTGAGGTCTATGAAGAGGAGATGAGGAAACTCATTGAGACAGGAGCTGTTCGGGAGGTGACAGATCTTATACCTGACTTACCTGAATGTTGGTACATCCCCCACCACATCGTTAGTCACAATGGGAAGTTCCGCCTTGTCTTTAACTGCTCCTATCAATACCAAGGACAAAGCCTCAATCAGTATCTGTTGCCAGGACCCACCCTCGGAGCCTCACTGTTGGGCGTCCTTATCCGTTTCAGAGAACATCCTGTGGCTGTGAGCGGGGATATTAAGGCGATGTTTCATCAGGTTCGCCTTATACCTGAGGACCGTCCCTTACTCCGTTTCCTTTGGCGGAACCTGAAAATGGATGAGGCACCCAAGATTCTTGAATGGCAGGTCCTGCCCTTCGGCACGACCTCCAGTCCGTGTTGTGCCACCTATGCACTGCAACGCCACGTCCGGCAACACCCCCTGACTGATGAGGCAATTCGGTTTTCAGTGGAGAGGTGTTTCTATGTCGATAATTGCCTGCAGAGTCTGCCTACTGCAGAAGAGGCTCGGAACTTGATTGATAAACTACGGAATATCCTTTCTGGAGCTGGATTCGATATTCGCCAGTGGGCCTGCAATGATCCTACTGTGCTAAATCATCTACCATCCGATGCTCGAGCTGCGAGTGTGGAGCTATGGTTGACACAGGAAATATCAGACGTCCCTGAATCGACGCTAGGTCTGAGCTGGAACTGGCAGAGAGACATTTTGTCCTACAAACACCGACCTGTGATTTACAAGACTCCAACTTTGAGGAACATCTATAAGGTCCTAGCTACCCAGTACGACCCCCTGGGATGGCTTTTACCTTATACAACTCGGGCGAAAGTCATCATTAAGCAATTATGGAACAAGGAGAGAGGGTGGGATGACCCCAACCTGCCACCTGAGCTCCTCCAGTCCTGGAGTGCATGGGAGGAGGAACTCCGATACCTTCCTTGTATCTCCTTTCCTCGGCCTTATGTCCCTACTGAGGTTGGGATAGATGGTGTTACCCATGAGGTACATATCTTCTCGGATGCCTCTGAGCAGGCATATGGAGCGGTGGCTTACCTCCGGACTACTGATCAGGGCGGTCAGACTTACCTGTCCTTCATCATAGCACGCTCCCGTGTCACTCCTAAACGAGCTCACTCGATTCCAAGACTGGAACTCTGTGGAAGTCTTGTCGCGGCACAGTTGGCTAAGTTACTTGAGAACGAGTTAACACTACATGTCCGGTCAATTTCCCTGTGGACAGACTCTACCACGGTCCTCCAGTGGTTGAATTCTGAGTCCTGTCGCTTCAGAGTCTTCGTGGGGAACAGAATCGCTGAGATCCAGGAGCTGACGGACAAGTGCTTGTGGCGTTATGTAGGCTCTGCGGACAACCCTGCTGATGACCTCACAAAAGGAAAACCTCTCCAATACCTGGCGGCACCGAACCGATGGTCCCAAGGACCCTCTTTCCTCCTCCAAGATCCCAAAGAATGGCCAGTAATTCCTAAGAATGAAACCAGGGAAGACCATGCTGAACTACGGAAATCTACCTTCTGTGGGATCAGTACCTTTCCTCCCTCGTCTGAAAAGATTGATGGATGGAACTACAACACCTGGCAAGAACTGTTGGATGTAACCGCCCAAGAACTTCGGAACAACCTGGTTCCAGGGACTTCTCCGGAGGCTGAGGATTACCGCCAGGCTGAAGTCCATATCCTCAAACAGGTGCAGCAGGACTCCTTCCCTGAGGATTATAAACTGTTAGGGACTGGAAAGCAAATTAGGTCCGGGAGTCGGCTAGTTACCTTAGCTCCTGAAATGGATCCGTCCAGTGGTCTGATAAGGGTGGGAGGTCGTTTACGGAGAACTGCAGGCATCGAGGACTCCATTTTACATCCTCTGGTGCTAGATCCTCGCCACCCCGTCACTCGTTTGATCATTCACCATTATGATAACCAGTTACATCATCCTGGATCGGAACGGTTGTTCGGGGAAATACGGAGATACTATTGGATTCTCCGAGGCCGCGAAGCTGTCCGCCGGTTTCAACGCGACTGCCCAGAATGTCAGCGTTGGAGGGCTCAACCGACAATCCCTAAAATGTCGGATTTACCCGCTGCACGCCTTCAGCTCAATAAACCTGCCTTCCATTCTTGTGGAGTGGACTGCTTTGGACCCCTGCTAGTTAAAATTGGGAGACGCACCGAGAAGCGTTGGGGTATTCTCTTCAAATGTCTGACCACGAGAGCCGTCCATTTAGACCTACTCCCTAGCATGAGTACCGACTCATTTCTCATGGCCCTTAGAAGGTTTATTGCGAGAAGAGGAACACCAGCGGAATTATGGTCAGATCAAGGTACAAACTTTCGTGGGGGTCAAAGGGAGTTACAGGAAGCATATGCCGCATTGGTTCCTGATATACAGTGTCAGCTTGCCCGCCAAAGGATCCACTTCCACTTTAATCCTCCATCAGCCCCTCATTTTGGTGGAGTTTGGGAGAGGGAAGTAAGGTCAGTTAAATCGGCCTTGTACACCGTTTTGGGTGCACAGTCAGTTTCAGAGGAAGTCTTAATGACAGTCTTGCTGGAAGTAGAGGCCATTCTGAACTCAAAACCCTTGGGGTATGTATCGTCAGATGTGGCAGACGCTGACCCGGTGACCCCAAACAGTCTCCTCATGGGGCGGCCCGATGGATCTCTGCCTCAAGTCGTATACCCGGAATCTGAGATGTTGAGTCGCCGGCACTGGAGACACTCCCAGATTCTGGGAGACCAATTCTGGTCCAGATTCATACGGGACTACCTCCCTAGCCTCCAAACCCGGCAGAAATGGCAAGCCTCTCCTCCCAACCTGAAGGAGCAGACAGTTGTTATGATTGTAGACCCCCAACTACCGCGAAGTTTATGGCCTGTAGGGCGAGTGATCAAGACCTACCCAAGTTCAGATGGTCATATCAGGTCTGCTGATGTACAGATAAAGGGTCACGTTTATACCAGACCAGTAGCCCGCCTGGTAATCCTGCCAGCCTTACCAAAGGATAGACTGAAGGCCCCTCACATTGACTAGTTAAGTCACCTTTCTGGAAGCAAAGATGCTCTGCATCTTTGGGGGCGGCTGTATTAAAGGCTCCTGCAAGAGGGACTTTTAATTTGAAACTGTAGTCTTAGTAGTATTACGGGAGGGGGCAGCGTAGTTCCTTGAGCGGCTGTTGTTTGCTGTGTTCGTGTGATCTGTTCAAGCCACTGGCTGAAAGGATGATTATTCTACTTGGTTCGTGGTGATTGCTGCAGATTTAACATCAAGGTGTTAGTCACTGACCGCAAAGTAAGCCGGTTTTATTTATATTTGTGTTAACAGTGATCGGAACAATGTTATATTCGTCGGTATCAGACGAACCTGCCCAGACATGTCCTGTAACGATCGTTCTGTATTATTCAGCCTGGTAATGTTACTTAACTTGTGATTATTCATTCATTATCTAGATGTAAATCAGTGTTATGTATTATAGTGTTTCTTAAAGAAGTTTGAATGACGCGATGCTGTTCTATTGAGCTGTTAAATTACCGAATGAGTGATGAGCATTGTTTATGCAAATGCTGCTCATATGCACCACGATTCTACTCATATATGAGAGCTGTATGTTCATAGTGACAAATTCTCACTCATGGCTTGTAGTTCTTTGTGAAGACCTTCTTTCCCTTCATTTAACTTTGTTTCATAGAGAAATATCCCTGATGTAAATTGGGATACTTTGGCTTCATTATATAACAGTGAAAGTTTACTGTTGTTTATATAACTTAGTTTATTCATTTTCTTTATTGTACTTATTTTTACAGACTATCTTCACCTTTTATTGTACATCTGTGGCCCTACCTTTCTCTGCCAATACACCATCTAAAGCTGATCACCTGTCTCCTCATTATTGGTGCTCTGACCGGCACCCGGGGGGGTTTACTCATCAACTACCCAATCAGAACCTAACAGTACAAAGTCTCTCCAACAGTAGGAAAGAGGAGAAATAAAAAGCGAAATAAAAATAGGAGAAATAAAAATAAAAATACTTATATCCTTTGCTGGTGTCCCTGCCTAGTGAAGCCGCACGGTAGAGTCGATGGTCTTTACACACTTAGGTCTTCACAGGAGGAGGCCTTCACACGACTGCTGCCGCAACCGCTGCTGCGGTAAACTAAAGCAATAAGCCTCAAGAAGCCGTGGTTTACAGTGAATTTATAACAGCTAAGGGGCGTTGTTAGGCAAGACACTAAGCTGAGTGCCTAAAACCCCCTTAGCTGTTATAAATTCACTGTAAACCACGGCTTCACGGGGCTTATTGCTTTTATAAAACGGTTATTCCAAATACTTAGTAAGGTTTCACAAAATAAAACAGAGCAAATAAGTGTAATGATATTAATAAAAACAGTATTCTTCCACCAAACAATGTAGTTCCTCAGAAACAGTTGTGGTTGGAACCTATGGTTGCCAAGCAACACACAAAGTAAACAAAAGTGTAGGTTTGTAGTGTAATTTACAACGACTTCGAACGTGGCTCAACCAATCAGAATCAAGGACGGAACTATCTGTTTTATAATAAGTTTTTTATACCCATCTAACAAAATACTATTTGAATTCAGCTGGACACACTTTCCTTTTATCACAACAAATGGCCAAGCAAGCGCACGAGTCGACACTCCTGCATTTTTGTGAAGTTATAGTCACAGAGCAGTGTGCAATGTGGCTGCCACTAAAATGATGAAAGGTTCGTGTTGAAATCTTCTGAGAATCTGGTATTCTGCAAAATATTGTCAAATTAGGAAGTTGTTCTTGTCTTAGAAACACAGCAGGTTTAAATCAGAATAAGTCATTTCAGACTTCCAGTTTCTTCAAGGCAAGCACATGCAGTGAAGGACAGGGTGACTGAAGCACGAGTTAACACATTAGACTATTTGCTCCTCTCACTATTCAGAAACAACTACAACATATTGCATTATTGGAATTAACAGGGCAGTTTTTTAGCTAACCATAAGTTACACGACAACTTTCCTCCAAGAAAGTCAAGAAAAGGAGTTCAGAATAAACTCTTCCAATGACAAAAATGAGAAAGAATTTGTCATTAGTAATCATGACAGTGCTATAGATTTGAGTGAGTTTTGACTCCAGATGAGAGGATGGTATGGATGGTAATCGGATAATGAAGGCTTGAGTAAGTGAGTGTTCAGTGCATTCAATTCAAGACAGAAATTGCTCACTGTCTCTACAGAGAGAACAAGGCCAGCAGCATCAAGCAAATGGGGAAGCTTATATCACAAAGTGTGACTGAAAACCTGAAGATAAGAAACATTGGACCCAGTGTGTCTGATCATGTGCGCTTAGACAGAATTGCCCACAGGCAACAAAGGGAGGTGCAAATATACCCTGGCTGTGATGGAATAGCTGCTTATTGAAGTTTCACAAGATGACATGAGTAGGACTAATAATATGGTCACATGCTCATGAAAGGATTGTGACATGCACACAGAATATCATTTCTGTAGGAAATATGAAACAAAAAGTGGTATCATTTATGATAGACTGTTCCTTCACACTGTACTTTGTAAATGTACTGTAAACAATAAATACAGTAGAAATATGTATTATTTAATATTGCAAAGTTCTTTAAATATCCATAAACTCACAATGAAATTAGCTTTTGGATGTTTCTGAATAAAAATGAAAAAGAGACAAATGTACAGTAAGTCAAATCAAAGCATTTTAGCACAAAACTCAGTTTTTTGGTTAATTGAATATTAGTGCTTTTACAAACAATATTATAAATATAATGTAAATATAAAGTACACATTTTCGAGGGTCAAAGAATGTAGAAAAACAAGTGTATTTGGAAGAAAAATGTGTCTTTTAAGAAAAACAGTATTTTGTTCTTTTGTGGTCTGAAGTTTTTGTGCCAAAAATCAAATTAATAAAATCGTTGTCCGAATATCCTATCAAACATTCTATTAATATAATCCGTACACGGTTAAATTGCATTTCTGACTTTAGCCACTAAATGGCAGTAGAGACCTTGTAAATATCCTTAAAAAAAAAGAAAAAGAAAAAAAAAAGCCCAAAATACAGTTGCCTCCAAAAGTTGACAGTTAATTTGCACATACAAAGCTTTAATAATTAAACTGTAGGTTATCTGTAGGTTATATAAATCTGCTTTCAATGAACAACTGTACAGACTCTCAATACTGTATTCTGTAGGGTTTTTTATTTTTTAATTTTTTTTTATTTTTTATTTCATCTTTTGTTTACCATTAGCTACTAGTTTCTTCCATCAGTTTTATTTATTTTTTTAATCCACATGACCTTAAGGTTCAATAATTGCAGAAAGAGTCAAACATTTGTTTGGTATACGTTCATATTCTGTAAGTGATAATAGTATTTCCTACTGTAAATCATCCATGCACAACACAATCCACTGAGCATGAAAGTTTAATCTTGTAAACTGAAGTCCTACAAGACCTAATCTTACAAATCCTTGCACATTAAGATTATTTCATTTTCTTTTGATCCCAGGTGAAATACAATTCAGTAAAATGATTAATTTACCTGATGCAATGCGGACTAGATCTCCTAGACTTCCATTCGAATATTATATACAGCACATCTTTTTGTAATAAGCACAAGAAACATATTTCAATTTAGTATTTGAAATCAACAGCATGTAACTATTATCGAAGGTCAGACATGAAGTGAAACAGACTACAGAGGATCAGATAAATATGCATGCCACTTTTACAGATTAACCAATAATGCAATGTCATCTATTTATTCCTTTTACTGGACTGTAAAAAATTCCATTAGCGCTATACATATTGAAATGACATATTTCTAGGTGGCAGCTTGGGGGAACTGTTTTATCACAAATTTTAATGGCCCTCTTTGACCTTCCCTAAAGATGGAGATAGGATATAAAGGCCATCAAAGTAGTGGCTTCAAATCCATAATAGGCAGAAAGGCTTGATTTCAGATGCTTAAAATCCTGGACACAGTTACTATTGTACATAATGTCTGTAAACCACTGTTTGTGCAAGTGTGAACTTTAATACAGTGTGAAAATGTTAAGCTGCCCCGTAGAGTACACTCATCTCTCACGGTGCACTGCGTTCCCCTGTTGTTCCTTTATAATTTGGCCTGTTCTCTTTCCTGAGAATGCAAATTCTTTAATCAGTATTTCAAAGGCCCATAAGCCAGTACCAAGCAAACCACAAACAAGTTTCTGAAATTGAGAATCGCCTTTCTCTGAAGAGATCATTTCCACACAGTCAAAGAACGTGCATTCATCATGGGAACATGGAGATTCGTGCACATTACCTCTAGTTTAAAACAATATGTTCATAAGTTCCCTGATGTAATAATGTTCAAAGTCAAATCAAGTCTCTCGGGTGTCCCTCACAGTATGACTTTGCATTGTGTTTGTACTGCAGGCCCATTGAACTACGAAGGAGACACACAGTGACAAAAATAAATTTGCTTTGGTAACAGCCACTTGATTTCTTGTTTACGTCCCACTGCTGTTTTGTCCTTCAACTGCGACATGATTTAGAAGTAATGATGTAAACTAAAGACACCTTATTTGTTTTCAGATGTGCCAACTCAAGCACTTATATAGGAAAATGTGTTCAGTGTAACTTAAATGGTCTCTGCCCTTTTGTTTTTTTTTTTTACCTAGGGAAAAAATTAATTTGATATAATGTTGTGAAAACAAAAAAAAACTTCTTTCCAGTAAGGATTTTTCTGAATACAGAATGGTTGTTTTGCAATGTATTGCATCAATTCGATGTAAAAATGGAATTTAATTATTTAAAAAACACAAAAGACCAACAAATACATAAAACTTCATATGTGCTCGTTGTAATGCCTGGTAGGATGAAACTAAAAAGCAAGTTGTCTGCTGTTGTGTCTTGTTGGGACATAAAAATTTGATAAGGATTAAGCAAGAGAGCTTTTACAGTCAGTTTGCAAGTGCGAGTGCACATTTTTGTGAGTGTACAATAGTGTGTGAACTCTAAAGACGAAAGTCACTCAGACCCAGACAACGGCAACAAAGATCTTTTTCACACGTTTTCTCAAATATTCAAGGTTGGTCTTGTTGACAACTGATCTTTGCACAGAATGTTTTCCTTGGGTTAGTTCCAATGTTTGCACAAACCTTCTCCTTCTGTCTGCTTTCACTGTCATAAAGAAGAAATGAAACATTGGTCGCTGGGGACCCTCATGTTTTTACCCAACACTCAATCTGATTTGCGAAATCACAGTCAGTGAGGTTAAATAAAAGACTAACCCTTGGTGTATTTTTTCCAGGTCCTGCCATAATAATGCCAAAAACTTCAACAAGATGTGATGCATCCAATCATTTCCTTCCCCTCCTGAAGACGAGCGAAGTGGTCCTTGTGATAATTAAAAAGCCATCGCTAACAGGAATCTTCTGCCTCATTAAAACCCTTCAAGCTCATAGATTTGATCTGCTGGAGGGAATGAGCACCGGTAGGGTGGCAGCCAGAGGGCCGTGTTTCAAAGATATGTTTCAGATGATAGCGTCACCTCCAAATTAGGAGATGAATTGTGACTTCAAGGTTTTCTAAAGGTTGAATTTTGGCCTGTTTTAACATGATCACACACTTATAATGGAGAGTCCATAGGAAGGATGAATACTAGGTAATTTAGAGCTGTAAAATGGAGGAAAGTCAAGAAAGTTGCAGGGGCTAGAGGAACAATTTTTTTGAAAACCTCAAAGAATCATAGGTTGAGACAACGTGTCAAGCTTAAACAGCTCTCCTTTGTCTCTCTCTCTCTCTCTCTCTCTCTCTCTCTCTCTCACACACACACACACACACACACACACACACACACACACACACACATAGGTTAACAACATCATCATAGAGATGTGATATTTGCAACTGGTCATGATTAATTTATTTTGCATACATAATACAAAAATTTTAAACATTTTAAATAATTAAACATTTTTCAAACGTACTTTCAGCAAGTTTTCAGCAAATTTTCATTTTTGGGTGAACTATTCCTTTAATGTTAGCCAATTGCCAAATTTCTGCCAAAGAGGTTGTAATGTTTCATTTATTATATTTATAAAACATATATATATATATATATATATATATATATATATACACACACACACATAAATATATATATATACACACATAAATATATATATATATATATATAGTTTGCAAAGGCAGACTGTTTTTTATCTACTGATAAATCATTCACAGAGAGAAAATGAACATGCATTAAGGAAAGTAAATAGGGTCAATTTTGGTTTCATGTTGACTTTAAATGTATCATGCATATTCTATATTACAAAGACAATGCTCAGATGTGAAATAATATCTTGAAATTATTCTTCAGAGAGTACAGCAATAAAATGAGGAATTCATCGTAATATCAACTGATTTGTATTCAAATATAGGACATGCAAGGAAATGGAATTTTCTTTCATCTGCCTTCAGCATTATTATACAATTGGCATATATTTACTGGTACACATAGGAGTGTTAATATTCATGTCTGAGGTTCAAGGAAGATTCTTTTTTTTATGTTACAGACACAACGTACATGAAAGTCTGGGAAGGAACACAAAATCGGTTTTATCAGTAGAAAGTGTACTTTTTTTCTGGGAGTTTCTGCATTAGCACAATGACCCCAGGGCCTTTTATTTCCTGTATTGGAAATATCATCCTTTTAGATTTGCACATGAATGGCCAGTACTCTCTCCTTAACACAAAAGGGACATTTTTTAACTTCAAAGTATTCAAATGACGAACAGAACTTTTGATAGGCTTTGTGATAACACATGAAAAATACTGTTCAGACACTGTAATTCCAACACAGAGTAATTTCTTTAAGATTATGATGTTATTGATTTCCTCAGATGTTAAGGGCCACGCTTAAGATTTCACAAAGCTACATGATTGCCGCACACAAGGTTTGCTTTTGATACTGCATTCAAAATTATATGTATACACAAATATGAATATCTTTCACAGCACCCTATAATCTAGATCTTTACAGCATTTAACCAACGCAACAACATAAAACCCCAATTCATGATTTATGAATTCATTAATCAAATACACCTGTGCAATCAAACCATGTGCAATTTTCACCATTATCAGATCAAATGCAATAAAATCTTCTGAGGAACCCTTGAGGTATAATTTTAATCAACAGAATTGATGATATGCAGTTTAGGGTCATTCTGTTCTGAGCTTCATTATTTTTCAAAGAAATGCTTTATTGGATGTAACTTGAATTGCCACACGCCACACATCCTTAAGAGGAATTTCTTTAATCTACATTTCTATCAGGACTCAATCAAAAGCTCATTTTCCATAAAGCCACTATTTTTCCAGTTAAGATGAAGAAAGTCAAACTGCCACTGGACTTGATCTATAAATGTTGTTGTATTACCGTTGTGTTTGTTTTTTCCACAATGCTTCGTGACAGTAAAAGTAAATTTGGAGAAGATAGTGGAAAATAGAATAAAACATATGCTAGATCTAGTTTCTTTCCTGCCAACTTCGTTTCTGTTGTTTATGGCTCAGGTGCACATAACCAACAGAAAGTGAAATACAAACAGTTACTAAATTTAACTGTAAGCTTGGGTTGAAAAGTCATTTCAACTCAACACCCACAACCTTGACAGAAGAAAGGAGGCAGAAATAATGGATTCCAGGGGGAAATGATTGGAGGTTGTCCCATAAATCTGCAGCAAGAGAGCCGTTGAGGGCTGCCCATGCTGTGCACCAGCTCATTCTGATATTTCATGTCGCGGCTTGAGCATTGCATATAGCTCCCATGTTTGTGGGTGCAAGGCTGTTAATTTTGGTTAATGTGGGTGTTTTTGACTACTTCCCTTGCAATTGCAATCACCTGGACTTTACCATCTAATGTGGGAATGCTTTCCTTCTAAAACATGTTTGTAAACAGCTTCATTTTTGCAAATAGCCATACTAAATCCAATACATCCAGGCAATCAAATAAAACCACACACCTAACATGGACTAAAAAGCAGTTTGTTTTTTATTACTTTTTCCTAAAGCTATGTACATGTGTTTTTCTTTGTGAGGTCAGCAACTTCAGCAAATTTTTGTAAGAGCCGGAGGGCCATGCCTCAGGGATAACGTGAATGATCAAGCCATAAGATTCAGTGATTAGTTAAATGTTCCTGGTGTTCCAGCTCACAGGTGCTTCAACTTCAAGCAATTGAGACATGTTTAGATCAACATCTCACTCTAAGTTAATGCATATATGTACTGTACTTCATATAATGATTAACATACATCATCTTTGCAGAAAATAGTATTATGATTCTCTAAGTAATGTTTTTTGCACACCTGCTCTTCTGTACAGTTTTGTCTTTTCATTATTCAACAGAATGCATAATTCATTCCACTGAGATATAGTGAATAAATATGTTTTCACTAAATAAAGTCACTGTCTTATTTTTTTCTTTTCTACTGCTGCAAAAATAATAATGTCCTTAATGAACCCATGTGTCTGTTATTTGTACATCACATACTGAACTGAAAATTTGAGATGAATCTATTGACAAAACATACGGTATATTAAAGTCAACATGAAATTATAATTTACCCTTTTTTTCTTATTAAAAAACAATTTTTGGTCTACACAATTTAAATAATATTAGGGGGAACAAACACTTTAATCATTTAAATATTTATGCTCATAAAAAAGATTCATCCCTATGTTTTGAAAAGAGTGTGTCTTTTTATTGCTTGGGTGTCCTGCAGGATCAGAGACAAACAGGAAATAGCCCTTCTAACATCTGAAGTTTGCACAGAGCCCTATTCATTTTAGACTAAATTTGCTGGGTATCTGTGGCATTAATACAAAAGGTGACTTCATAAACTTGACGAAAGCTGAAGGAAGTTTGTAGTATAAAGAACAAACAAATAAAAGTTTGCACACTTTTTAAAGGAATAGTTCACCAAAAAATGAAAATTTACTGAATATGAACTCATCTTCAGGCCATCCAAGATGTAGATGAGTTTATTTCTCATTGGAACAGAATTTTGGAGAAAAATGTGATTTGTATTACATCACTTGCTCACCAATGGATCCTCTGCAGTGAATGGGTGCCGTCAGAATGAGAGTTCAAACAGTTGATAAAAACATCACAATAATCCACAAGTAATCCACATGACTCCAGTCCATCAGTTAACATCTTGTGAAATGTTGTGTGTTTGAAAAAGGCTGGAGGAAGCATGTACTCCCACATTAAAATCCAATTTGTTTAGAACTGTTTTGGACTGTTTTTCCTTTGTAAATGGTGCTTCATCCATGCATATTTCTCCAGATTCAGACTACTTTTTTGTTAATTCATGGAGTCATGTGGATTACTGGTGGATTATTGTGATGTGTTATTAACTGTTTGGACTCTTATTCTGACAGCACCCATTCACTGCAGAGGATCCACTGGTGAGAAAGTGATGTAATGCTAAATTTCTCCAAATCTGTTCCAATTAGGAAACAAATTCTTCTACTGTACATCTTGTAGTAAATTTTCAGCAAATGTATTTTGGGTGAACTATTTATTTAAGCGTTTGAATAGTCACGCATCACACTATACCTAAAAATGCATTTTCAGTACACCAATATGATTTATAGTAAATATTTTAAATGACGTACAATGTAAACAAAATAAGGTTTTGTTGTTGTTATTGATTCTTTTAATATTGAGTTGATTTATATATGTAATATTTAGAACATTAACTTGAAGCATTTTTAAGGAAAAGTTCATGCCGTTCCATAAAACAAGTTTTTCTAAAGGCTAAACAGCCAGATGAACATCATGTGACACCTTTCTGTTGTTCTGTCTGAGGTTGCATTTCTTTCCCCCCACAATTCTCAGCAGCCCTCCAGCAATCGCAAAAGTGTGCAGGAAAATGATATTAAATCAGTGCATAGAGGATATATCATATCCATCGTATTTTTGTGATGACCCTGACCTACAACAACTCATAAAAACCTATGACTTTTAAATTTGAATATTTACACAATATTGTTTGCCATTATTTCCCATTAAGTGAAACAGGCAAATTGCATGATCTCATAATCTGATAAATCATCCTCTGTGACATCTCAATCATTACGGCGTTACTCTCAGAAGATTGTGCATTGTTATTCATTTATCCTGTTGTATTCAAATAAATTCATCTGCTTGATAGAGCTTGGAGGGCATTATCAAAAGGAATGATGGGTTTGTAAATGAGTATGTATGTATGCGAGGCGAGAGCCCTGAGGGATCCACGAAAGCCTCCAGCCTGGTAGTTCATGGAATCTAAAAGAAGGCCATCCGCTCTTCTCTCTGCACAGAGGAGACAGTGAGAAAAGAGAGACATTTACAGGCAATATCCAGATGCGCTGTGAAGATACATCTCTTTGTCATTACAGAAAACTTCAGTGTATCAGGCAATATTCCAAACACACCCTTGACATTTCATATCTAGCACGAGGATCTCAGAACAGACGTATGCGGGAGGAAATCGCACTCTGCCATATTTTCTACCATGCATGGTTGATCCGTGTTAACCAAAGACAATTTGGCTGCCATAAAATATGCATGTGGGAAAGGTCAGAGGTTTGATAGTTAGGCATTTGCTTCAAGGGTCACTTCCGCAAAGTTCTCTCTGTGATTGGCTCCATCCCACACACTCGGTATCCGAATCAATAAGGACAGTTACAACTGATAAAGGAGCTTGACACATTCAGAGGCCATATCACATGACCCCAATCAATAGTCTGGAATGCGTAATTCACCGCTGAACCACCCACCATGTTTTTCAATGATGTGAGAGATTTATCTTTTTTTTTTTTATCTTTCATTGGGTGCCTTACTGTAAGCCTGCTGTTTGCTGCGACAAGTCTAAATAATTTGCTTCGTGTAATCAACTTTATGCAACATACACTGTCTATTAATCGCATTGACCCGGAATATTATTTTAATATAGCAGCTGGAGGTGTATATGTTAAATGTAATATTACAGTATTTTAAATTCAATAATGCTAGACCAACCAATTCTAACTTAAACATATGAATCATCTCGAATAAAGTGGGAGTTCAGAATAAAAATTTCACACATTCTCATGAATTAGGCTTTAGTGTAAATAAAACCAGTTTTTACCCCAAGGATTGTTAAACAACAGTTCAGAAAAAGAACAGTGTTATGAATTATAGATAAGTGTCAAGAAGTGTACTTAGCCCTAAAGTCTGGAAAAGAAGCAAACAGACTTGTGCACGTCAACGAGTCTCACATCTGGAATGAAACAGTCATGGCCTCACTCTAGGTCTAGTAAAAAAAAAAAAAAAAAGACCTTAATGGTTGTTTTTGCTGCTTTGAATTATTTATGAGTTTTATTGCAATCTTGTCTTTTGAACGTAATCAAAGCAGGCTGTAATTATCTCCTGGAGAGGACCTTTCAACATAGATTCAGGGCTCTTGCTGGGAATTTGCATTTATAATACTTTTCCCCATGCTTTAGTTGTCCTGAAGAGTAGCGATTAGGTCTTACCTGCCAGATATCCTGGAGCGCAGGGATACAGAGAAATCAAATCAACTCATCAACAAATCATCTAGCCAATATCTTTACTGGACGTCTGCTGTGAACAACTTAACAGTGAGCAAAATCAGATTTTGTGTTGAAACTTTCACTCAGAAAATGATTTATGTTGCTTTCTCAATCGTTTTATGCCTTATATATGAGACTAGGAATATGCAAGAAAATAAGTGATCAAGAGGGGGAAATGGAATCAGGACATGACCCAAGTCAGACTCAAACCTTGGTTCCCATCAGTCAGCTCTTATGTGTCACTAGTAAGTGCACTACATTCTGTTGCAACTTTTGTTTCATGCAGTGCATTTAATGACTAAACATAAATATGAATAATTTCTATTGGTGTTAATGTAGCATTGTTGAAACCAGACAGCTAATTTCCACTTCACCGTATGCTTTAGATGAGTAAATATTAAAATAGGATGACCATTCACCCTCTTTTTCCCAGGGTTGGTTTTGTTTTCTGTTGACATGCTCTCTGTAGTTCTCATACTTTATATGTATGCGCATTTGCACTGCTTTGGCTGTTCTCTTTAGTTCCAACCTTCTCTTGTGCTACAACTGGTCGATTACTTATAATGCCTGCACACTGTTGGTTAAACTAGTTTTTAGTCATTACCTTAATCATATATGAAAACAAAGACAAAACTCAGGCGTTTTAGACAATTTAGAATCCTTATGGAGAAATCCATATGGAGGTTGAGGATGTATGGTCACCCTAATTGAAATGAAGTGCTCTTTTTGATGAGAAAAGGATTTAGAAGAGTGTCTTACGCTGAACGTTTGAGTTTTACCTTTGTTGTGAAGAGTGGAGCTTGTACTCAGAATGAGTGTTTGTTGTATGCTGTTTTACTCAAAAAGGAATTATTGTTGAAATGCCAGCATGACAAGTTTTCTTGCTTTCTGTCAATGCTTCACATTACATTTTGCAAAATTGATAAAAATGATGCAAGAGATTCAGTTGGGTTACTTTGACATGTGTAATTGTAAGGAGTTTGAGTATCCAAGTCTGAATTAGATTTATTTTTAAGTTTATTACATTTATTTTAATATCAAGGCAAGAAATAAGTATATTAAAAACACATGTGAGCACTGTGCATTAGAAAAAGAAAACTGCACTGTATGGAAAAAAGGAATGGTCACACTTGACAATACTTTTTCATACTGGAATATGAAACTTTGCTGTGCTTGGGGAATAATTCAGAAACTTCTTAGACAGAAAAATATTTTTCATAACCAGCAGAGTCATTTCTAATGCCTTTTTCTCCCCATGAGGGCAGTCAGTCTGTCTAAGGGTGTTAAACAGAGTTTGCACCTCGCTGGTGCTAAACAACAAAACATAATGGGAAATCACACTGTCTCTGAGAGATTTCTCAAGCCTCTGAGATAAGCCTCCTCCATAACAACAGATGCCATCCAATTGTTCTTAAGTTATTACACAGAGCCTTGGAGCTCATCATTATAACAACAAATTGTCTGTGCCAAATGTCATTATGTATGGCATTAATGCTAGTTGAAATAGTCAATTCTTACTTGTTTTCAGTCAAGTTCTTGTCAGTAGTGAAATCATGGCTCCTTTAATTACATGTATTATTTCTTCCTCTAAAGACAGTATGTTGCTAATATGTTGGTACACTTCTGAAATCTGTCAAAATATCATGCAAAAAAAAATTTACGTGCTTTGTTCCCTTGGTATATCAACATTAGCAGCTTGTGCTGCAATTTAGACTATATTTGTATTAGTTCCAGTAGATAAAAACATCTAATTGGATTATCATTACCTAAACTTCTTTAACAAGGTTATCCATCAAATGCAGTTTAATTACCTCAAAAGCAAACATTAAGAGGGCTGACTTGCAGCAACGTGATCAGAATGATTAGCGTAGGCTAGCCGGTGTGTAACAGCGGAGACGTGAATGACACAACTGACTTCAATGTTTTATGGATGAGTTCCTCTAGGCTCCTAGGGAATATCTGTCTAAGCAGCTCTTCAAGGATTGAATTAGTCTTTTGATCTACTAATTGATTTGGAAAGCTAAGAAAAAGAAACACTGGAGTTTTCAACTAGCAAGCATGTAAGAAATAAATCACTTTTGGCTGCCGGCTGTAAGAAGCTGTGGGGAAAAAGCAATTCTTTTCACCTGTTTTTCAAACTGGTGTATGGATACTTCACATCCTTATTCATTATGATGAATATTCAGAGTTTGTCATAATGATGTATGAATGTAATTTCCAGCGTTCAATTTGGAAGTGTTGTATATTTGAGTTATGTACTGTTTGCTTACAATGTTTGGAATCACAAAACTCTGTCTGGCCTTACTCTTAAAGGAATAATTCACCTAAAAATGAAAATTTGCTGAAAATGTACTCACCCTCAGGCCATTCAAGATGTAGATGAGTTCCTTCATCAAAACATATATGGAGAAATTTAGCATTACATCACTTGCTCACCAATGGATCCTCTGCTGTGAATGGGTGCCGTCAGAATAAGACTCTCTGTCTCTCTGTGTCAGCGTAACGCCATTTTGGAGAGCATCCGATGGACACAAAGTGCGTACGCTATTCTCTGTCATCAGTAACGCATGGATACGCGGTTTCCGTTCAAATCAAACCACAATATAAACATACAATACAAATCCATGCGTTACTGATGACAGAGAATAGCGTACGCACTTTGCGTCCATCGGATGCTCTCCAAAATGGCGCTACGCTGACACAGAGAGACAGAGAGGAGACAAATTGTTGAATAAATGTCGTTATTTTTATTTTCTTTGCATACAAAAAGTATTCTCATCGCTTCATAAAATTCAGATTGAACCACTGATGGCAGATGGACTATTTTGATGATGTTTATTATACTTTTCTGTGCCTTGTCAGTGTAATTTACTTGGCAGTCAATGGGACAGTCACAAGTCTCCCGGTTTTCATCCAAAATATCTTAAATTGTGTTCCAAAGACGAACAAAGCTTTTACGGGTTTGGAACGACATGGGGGTAAGTGATTAATGACAAAATTTTCATTTTGGGGTGGAGTATCCCTTTAATCATTTTACAGGGCAGACTGTAGAAATTTGCACGCAAGCAATGGCATATTGAAATGTGGATGGATGGAGCAGGTGAGTGTGTGATGATGACACAAAGCCCTAAGAGAACCAGAAGTGATTAATGAGGACTGAACACAACCCACACCAATCTTACACACCGCACAGGCCAGAAAACTGGGTCAGGCTCAAATGTTCATATAATACTGGTTTGGAACAGAAGTTGAGTAGAATACTTAAAGGGACATTTCATCGAAAATTATTATTCTTTCGTCATACCCTCATGTCATTCAAACCTATTAAAAGCATTCATTCTAAAGCATAAGGAGTGCTTAGTTTGCCTGTAGGTTTTGTATATAGTTCCCCTTTCAGTCGGTCACTCCGAGTCACGTCGGATGACCGACGAAATTGGGATCTCGCCAGAGAGACCAATCCACTTCGAGTGTAACTAAACGAGCCAATGGACATTGGCATGCGATTATTGCATCCAGCTGCCGCTGATCACAGCGTGAGCATAAGAGGCAGCTGATGCACCGCATCAATTATCCTTTCGCTTCGGAGCCGAGCGGTAGTGGTTAAAGCTACTGCTCTCCCTTCCAAGAGAGTGTTCTGCGAGCGAGTGCGGGCGTTACGGCGCGGCAGCGGTGGTCACGGTGTCCGGGAGAGAAAGATCGTCTTCCTGCTGACAGCCACACTAGGAGTGTGCGGTGGCCAGCTCCCCTGCGTGCTTCAGCACTAAAAGAGCATTTCTCTGAAAGAGCAATTTCTCTAAAAGAGCAACACGGGTGATCGCGTCTTTTTAAAGATGTCTTTTCACCCGTGCGTTTCTGGGTGTGGTCGTTTCCTGGCGCCTCAGGACGGTCACGATCGCTTCCTCACGTGTCTGGGCATTCAGCACGCTGAGGTGGCTTTCGTGGATGGTTCATGTTCTTCTTGCGGGGACATGACCATCTCGGAGTGCGACTCTGCTATGTCAAACATGGCAGAGTCCCTCTGCCTGCCGTGATCCGGCGTGCACACTGGATCCGGTGGAGTTAGAGGTGATTTGAGGATTACGGTGAGGGCTTCCCCAAGTGGAGCTCCTCACCCCTCAAGCACTCCGCAGCCGGTGGAGCTGCCGAAGGAGCGCGCTGGCCACGCGTTTCCTTCGGTGCCCCCTCTGACGACCAGATGTCGATCACCGCATCGGAGAGCGGGCCCTCTCTCTCCGGGGATGACGACCCGGCTGCGTTGCCCCCTTCGGGTGTGGTAGCGTTGTCCGTGCCAGACCCAGAGATGACGGCTATGCTTTCCCGGGCCGCCGAGAATGTCGGGCTCGTGTGGAATCCTAAAAAGCCACCGTGTCCCGATCCTTCGAGGCTGGGCGAGTGGTTCCTCGGTGGGGGTGGCGCTGGTTCTCAGCGCCCCCCTCCGGTGCCATTCTTTCCGGAAGTGCATGAGGAGCTGACAAGATTGTGGAGGGCACCTTTCACTGCCCGAAACACATCTTGTAGTTCTTCCGCTCTCACCACCCTCGATGGTGGAGCCGCTTTGGGGTATGCGGGCATCCCCTCGGTGGAACGGTCTGTGGCCATGCAACTGTGTCCAACAGCCGCTTCCACCCTGCGGGGTGATCCGTGTCTCCCCTCACGGGCCTCTAAGTATTCGTCAGGTCTAACTGGCAGTGCTTGTAGAGCCTGTGGGGAGGCGGCTTCCGCCCTCCACGCTATGGCGTTGCTGCAGGTCCACCAGGCCAAAGCACTGAAAGACCTGCACGAGGGTGGTCACGACCTGGCGGTTCTACATGAGCTGCGTGCTGCGACGGACCTCGCGCTACGAGTGACGAAGGTGACCGCACAGTCTCTGGGTTGTGCGATGTCCAGGAGCGCCATCTCTGGCTGTGTCTCGCTGACATGACGGGGCAGGAGAAGGTACTCCCGTGTCACAGACCGGCCCTTTCGGCGACGCTGTCGAGAGCTTTGCCCAGCAGTTCTCGGCAGCCCAGAAGCAGACTGAGGCAAACACATCATGCGCCGGAGGAAACCTGCTGCTTCCACCCCGGCTGCAGCCACTCAGCCTGCTCGTCGCCGTGGGCGCCCCCTGCGGCCGTCCCCGCTCCCGCGCAGCCGCAGCAGCCTTCACCAGGCAGCGTCGTGGAGCCGGTCGCAGGCAGGACGCCCAGCCCGTCCAGGCCCCCGCCAAACCTGGCGGCAAGCGCAAGTGCAAGAGGCCCTGGGACGGTCGACCCAGAGATGGAGGAGACTGCTCATCGGGAGATGGTGACTGCACCACTCCCTCCCCCGGAGGAGGGCCGGGTGGAGTATCTTTTGTTCATTTTGTTCCGCCGCTGGCCCAGCAGCCAGCGGTACCCAAAACATCAGTAAAGAGCGGTCTCCTCAATCTCCGGGTCTCAAGAGGAGGAGAGTGGTGATCCGTGCATCACAGGATCACTTCCCTCCTCCTCTCTCGCCAGCAGGCAGCGGGTGGTTGCCCAAGAGCACCCCTCCTGCCCATTCGTGGAACCAGGTAAGGGCAGTAGCACTCCAGTCCCCGCTTCAAGTCGTCAAACGCCGGGCTGTCACAAGCCTCAAGCCGGGTTCCTGTGTCTCCTCCCATGCGAGGAGAAATCAGGTGAGTGCTACACTACACACCCAGACCCCGCCCCCTGCCGTCACAGGCCAGGCCGTCACAGGCCCTGGGGCCGGTCCCTGTGTTCCACCTCGCTGCCCCACCGCGGGCATGTCGGTGGGCCCGTTGGCCCCGCTGGTGCGGTCTCTCGGAGCCTGGTTAGCGCTCCCCAGCCCGTCCCGGTGGCTCCTGCGGACCATCAGACTCGGCTATGCGATTCAGTTCGCCCGGCGTCCCCCCCAAGTTCAGGGGCATCCGGTACACTTCAGTCAAAGCCGTCGATGCCCCTGTCTTGCTCGCGGAGATTGCAGTCCTACTGGCGAAGGATGCAATAGAGCCGGTCCCTCCAGCCGATATGAGGTCGGGGTTTTACAGCCCTTACTTCATTGTGCCCAAGAAAAGCGGTGGGTTACGACCGATCTTGGATCTGCGAGTTTTGAACCGTGCACTTCACAAGATGCCGTTCAAGATGTTGACGCAGAAACGCATTCTTGGATGCGTCCGTCCCCCAGATTGGTTTGCAGCAATCGACCTGAAGGACGCGTACTTTCATGTTTCGATTCTCCCGCGAGACAGGCCATTCCTGCGATTCGCGTTCGACGGTCGGGCATATCAGTACAAGGTCCTGCCCTTCCGGCTGTCCCTTTTCGCCTCGTGTCTTCACCAAAGTCGCAGAGGCGGCCCCTTGTTCCCCTGAGACAACGGGGTGTGCGCATTCTCAACTACCTCTACGACTGGCTCATACTTGCACAGTCTCGAGAGCTGTTGTGCGCACACAGGGACCTGGTGCTCAGGCACCTCAGCCAGTTGGGCCTTCGGGTCAATTGGGAAAAGAGCAAACTCGTGCCAACGCAGAGGATCTCTTTTCTCGGCATGGAGTTGGGTTCGGTCAACCAGACAGCACGCCTCACCCAGGAACGTGCTCAGTCGGTGCTGAACTGCCTCAAGACTTTATCAGGCAGGACAGCGGTCCCACTGAAACTCTTTCAGAGGCTCCTGGGGCATATGGCTGCAGCTGCGGCCATAGTTCCGCTCGGTCTGCTCCATATGAGACCGCTTCAGCACTGGCTCCATGATCGAATCCCGAGGTGGGCGTGGAAACGCGGTACTCACCGGGTTCAGATTACACCGGCCTGCCGCAAGACCTTCAGCCCGTGGTCAGATCCTTCGTTCCTTCGGGCAGGAGTGCCCCTGGAGCAGGTATCCAGGCATGCTGTGGTATTCACGGATGCCTCGGCCACCGGCTGGGGTGCCACGTACAACGGGCACGCAGTATCAGGGGTTGGACGGGCCCCCTTCTGCGTTGGCATATCAATTGCCTCGAGTTGCTGGCAGTACGCCTTGCCCTGTGCCGCCTCAGAGGGCGCCTTTGGGGCAGGGACGTTCTGGTCCGTACGGACAACACTGCGACCGTTGCCTATATCAACCGGCAAGGCGGTTTGCGCTCCCGTCGCATGTCGCAACTCGCCCGCCACCTCCTCCTCTGGAGTCAGAAGCATCTGAGGTCCCTTCGTGCCATCCACATCCCAGGAGTGTTCAATCAGGCGGCCGACGAGCTGTCTCGAGCAGCACTTCCTGGGGAGTGGAGACTCCATCCCCAGGCGGTCCAGCTGATTTGGAGTCGGTTCGGAGTTGCTCAGGTAGACCTGTTTGCATCTCCAGAAACCACCCACTGCCAGTGGTTCTACTCCCTGTCCGAGGCAACGCTCGGCACGGATGCACTGGCACACAGCTGGCCCCAGGGCTTGCGCAAGTATGCGTTTCCCCCAGTGAGCCTGCTAGCACAGACATTGTGCAAGATCAGGGAGGACGAGGAGCAGGTCCTGTTAGTGGCTCCATATTGGCCCAACAGGACCTGGTTCCCGGGAACTCATGCTCCTCGCGACAGCCCCTCCCTGGCCGATTCCTCTGAGGAAGGATCTGCTTTCTCAGAGACGGGGCACCCTCTGGCACCCGCGTCCAGACTTGTGGAAACTTCATGTGTGGTCCCTGGAAGGGACGCGGAGGTTCTAGGTGACCTGCCCCAGGAGGTAGCGCTCACTATCGCTTCAGCACGAGCACCGTCCACAAGACGGGCCTATGCGCTGAAGTGGAACCTGTTCGTCGAATGGTGTTCCTCTTACCAGGAGGACCCCCGGAGATGTTCGATCAGAGCCGTGCTTTCCTTTTTGCAACAAGGGTTGGAGCGTAGGCTGTCCCCCTCCACCCTTAAGGTATATGTTGCTGCTATTTCTGCCCACCACGACCCCATAGAGGGGAGGTCGGTGGGGAAGCACGATCTGGTCGTCAGGTTTCTCAGGGGGGCCAGGAGGTTAAATCCTCCGAGGCCTCCCTCCCTTCCCTCTTGGGATTTGGCTTTGGTGCTAAGAGCCCTACAAACTGCCCCCTTTGAGCCATTGCTGTCAGTCGAGTTGAAGTTTCTTTCTATGAAAACCCTACTCCTGACTGCATTGGCCTCAATCAAGAGGGTGGGGGACCTGCAGGCATTTTCGGTCGACGAATCGTGCCTTGAGTTTGGGCCGGCTGACTCCAGTGCAACACTGAGGCCCCGGCCCGGCTATGTGCCCAAGGTTCCTACCACGCCCTTCAGGGACCAGGTAGTGAGCCTGCAAGCGCTGCCCCTGGAGGAGGCAGACCCAGCCCTAGCTTTGCTCTGTCCTGTACGCGCACTGCGTCAGTACGTGGATAGAACTCAGAGCTTCAGGACCTCAGAACAGCTCTTTGTCTGTTACGGAGGACAGCAGAAGGGGAAGGCTGTCTCCAAGCAGAGGATGGCCCACTGGATAGTGGATGCCATCACCTTGGCCTACGAAGCACAAGGTGTGCCCTGCCCGCTCAGGTTGCGTGCTCACTCCACTAGGGGTGTCGCATCGTCCTGGGCGCTGGCTCGTGGTGCCTCGCTAGCAGACATCTGTAGAGCTGCGGGTTGGGCGACTCCCAACACGTTCACTAGGTTTTATAGCCTACGTGTCGAACCGGTTTCCTCCTGTGTTCTCACCTCAAACGGGTAGTGGCACTGAGAGGGCCGGCTCAGAGTCGGCTTGCGGCGTCCTTACGCCTAATTCTCCAGAGAGTTCCTTAACCAGGCAAACCCTGTTGAGTCCTCCAGCACTCCGGCGTCCGGACACGGCGGAGCGTCCGGCGCCAGGCCTTCAGCCAATGAATTCTTGAAAACTGGTGCGAGGCTAGTGCCCATATGAGAGACCCTGTCGGGATCCCATATGTGTATTCCACGGTATTCTTATTAGAGCCGTGTTTCCCCTGGCGGACCACGTTCTGCCATCTCTAAAGATGCAGCCTGAGCCATCTCAGAGACTTCCATGTGCAAAAGGGCCCTCTGGGTTACTTCACATGTTTGAATGTCACTTAAACCCCCTTTGGGAGGAGGTGACTCCGCAGTGTGCCTCTTCCAAGTGGAAGGGCACGCTTCCCAGTGTTATCCTAGTCCTACTGTTTGGGTTGCTCAAGGAACACCAGTAGTTGACCTTCTCTGTGTAGAGCCCGGTCCTATCGTCTGCCTTATAGGAAGGGTCAGGAGCCCTACACAGGGCACTGGAAGGGGCAGCTCCTGTGGCGCTTTGGTAGGGATCCCAATTTCGTCGGTCATCCGACGTGACTCGGAGTGACCGACTGAAAGGGGAACGTCTCGGTTACGTATGTAACCCTCGTTCCCTGAAGGAGGGAACGGAGACGTCACGTCCCGTCGCCACAGTCGCTGTACCACCGCTGAGCTGCCGGGTCGCCGGCTCGGCTCCTCAGCGAAAACATAATTGATGCGGTGCATCAGCTGCCTCTTATGCTCACGCTGTGATCAGCGGCAGCTGGATGCAATAATCGCATGCCAATGTCCATTGGCTCGTTTAGTTACACTCGAAGTGGATTGGTCTCTCTGGCGAGATCCCAATTTCGTCGGTCATCCGACGTGACGTCTCCGTTCCCTCCTTCAGGGAACGAGGGTTACATACGTAACCGAGACGTTTTTTAAAACTGCTCTATTTTTGCATTTTCACCGTAAAGCTGCTTTGATTTTCTCTGTAAAGCTGCTTTGATTTCTGTGTAAAGCTGCTTTGGAACAATATGTATCATGTAAAGCAAAATACAGACCAAACGAAGTAAATTAACCCTTGTGTTGTGCTAAAAATCCTAATTTGCTGTTCCTGATCAAAGTTGACCGGCCTTTTGCATGTAAATCTTTATTTATGCCGTATTATCATCAAATATTGGATTCAGTCTTTCTGTTTTCTTTCAGTTAGCACAAGTTTTGTATTTCTTTTTAGAACTGATTGGCCGTGGGCCTCATTGATCTGAGCTTATGGTCTTCAGTTTTAGAGTGAAAAAAAAAAAAAACACTGTTTGTGGATAATTTTGCCACTGTTCACTCAAAAACTGAAGTGCAAAAGCTCAGATTAGTTTGGCCTATGATAACTCAGTTTCAAAAGCAATATTTTTGTAGGCCAGTCATTTTTGACCAGGAACACCAAAAGCAAGGCAACAAGGTGGGTAAAAAAAATCCCCAAAAGTACAAAAAATCTCAAATTTTTCTTTTGGGAGTTGTTACACCCTGTGTGAGTGAAGTCAGTATCTTTTGTCTAATGTGATAACATCAACTAGCATTTTTGGGAAACAGAACATTCTCTCCTGGTGTCGGTCAAAATCATGGGAACACAACGTGAGGGTTATATTTTTCAGCTATAATCTGTAATTTGGTTATAGATTTATGTATCAAAAATCATACAACCTCTGGAAGGACATCCTGTTAGAAAAAAACAGTGCTTTCAGGAGCAGAATGACCTGGTCGACTCAAAGCTGCGCTGCACACTGCATATTTCATGCATTAAGCACAAATTGCTAATTTTGGATGCCTCAGCTCAGTGAGTTCATGGTTTTGAAACTGTATTTAAATTCTGATCACATCAGGGATGCAATTAATCATTGCATGGTTTTAGGGTCAAACTGATGAATATTTAGTTATCTATATAAAATTGCCTTGACCTCTCTTGCCATAACTTTCATTTCATTATTCTAACTAGAGCAGAGTCTTACCTGATATCCCAGGCCGCAGCCTTAAGAGGCATCTGCCTCTCCATGGATTCATAAATTAGATTCATTGCGCACAAAAATTTATCAGAGTTCTGCCAAACTGCTTGATATGAATTCATCTTAATCTTATTGAGAGTTAAAGGTGTTTATTCTTTGCCTGTTCTTAACATTTAAACGGTTGATTTTTCTATTTTTGGGACTCCATGGAATGGAAATTGATTTTTTTTTTTTTTTTTTTTAATTTGAACCTACTTTCAATCGAATAAATGAATGAATTAATAACTAACTAACTAAATAAATAAAATCTTTACCTGGACAAAACTCATTGCTTTACCCAAGAGGCAAAACAGTGCTGCTGCTATTTTAATGTCTCAGCAGGACTTTTCTACAAAGCAGTCTTCTTCCAAGTATGCTAATAATCTACATTACATTGTATTTACAAATTTGCAATGTTTTAACATTTCAGAGCAGAAGATTACTTTGCATTTTTTCCCCCTTTTTGCATCAACCAAATACATTTTTGCCATGCTGAGCTGCTAATAGACATTATGTTAATACCATCCAATATTTTTTCTTAAAAGGATAGTTCACCCAAAAATGAAAATTCTGTCATCATTTATTCACTCTCATGTTGTTCATGAGAGTGTTCACTCTCATGTTGTTCATCTTGTATGAATTTCATTGTTCTCCTGAACACAAAAGAAGATATTTTAAAGAACGTTTATAACCAAATAGTTGACGGTAGCCATTGACTTCCATAGCATGGAAAAAAAAATACTATGGAATTCAATGGCTACCAGCAACTAATTCTTTCTTTAAAATATCTTGTTTTGTGTTCAGCAGAAGAAACTATAGAAATTCTTAATGATTTATTTCCATGATGAGGGCCAGATGTACATTACTACAGTGGAAAATTGATGTAATTAATATTATAATTAAAGAATGTCTATAAAATATACTGTGTGAAATCAGCAACAGCAATGTATCATGGATGTACCAGGTCTCACACCAAGAACGCTAACTATAAAGATAACTATAACATTTAGCGGCCACACCATGAATGACAAAATTTGGTATGAGCGCACACTGCCATTATGTTGTCTGCCACTATGATTACTTGAGCTCTTTAAAATCAGGTGGATTCTGATTAGCTGTCAATCTTTTTATCGTTCATCAGGTGGAAAAAATCGTTCTGAATGTAATTCCAACGACATCACTTTTTTAGAATGATTATTAAATCTTTATAGTTATCGTCCTTTGTGTGAACGGTCCTTAAGTGGCAGCTTTGAATGAACATTTTATGTTTCATCATTTCTTGATAGCCTGACATTTTCAATTTAAAAATTGACCTCTCTGTGCTTCTCTTCTTTCACTTTTTCATAGCCGAAATGGATCTATACCCTTGGCACTTTGGAAAACCCATTTTTGCTGCTGCTTCATTGTTCTGAAATGATGTATATTTAAAGAGACTGTCTTTAAAAGTTTTTCTTAACCATCAGTTTTTGAAAAATAGTAAACCACATGATGGTCCCAACATAGTGTGACTAGATCCTGAAAATGAAAATGTGTGTAGTAAGAGGGTTTCAGCTCATATATGTTAGATGGTTATTGATTGGAGATTGGCAATATAGAGCAATTACTCGCCACTGGACAAGCTGAAGCTTGATCTATAGCTCTGGTTTAACTGTGCCCGATCAATGCCTGTGCACAGCAGACACATACATCATAATATTCTGACATTCAAAAGTCACAGGGCAAGAATGGAGTGCCAGTCTCAGAGACTGATGATAAAGCAAATATTCACAAGCAAATATGTTGTGACAGCAGTTTGACAAACACTTTTCAAAAATTGATCCTGCATGTCTGTCTGTTTCTCCAGGGGATACATATGCAGAGGAGGCAAAAAAGGAGACCTGAGAATATTATATTTATGCAGTCACATTTTGGTTTAATAGTGGATGTTATTTTAGTATCATTGAGACGCTGTTGTAGTTAATATTTTGAATCAATTTTTATTTCTATATTTTTCATTTTAATTTTAGTTAATGTTTTACTAAAAATTTGGTTGTGTGTTTTTGTCACTTTTGTTAATTTATATGTATATTTTTTACATATGTATGTCTATGTGAACTATAATAAACCTGTTATTACATTAAATTTGTGTGCAAAATGTCCAGCCATGTAAATGTCTTCCCAAAATTTCCATATTTTTTAACTTTTGACTACTATGAACCCTTGTGGCTTGGTTAGATGGTCCTAATAAGGCCTAACAGCCTTGTATTTAGATGCTCAGACGCTGCCAACCCAGTGATATGGAACAGGCATCCCAGCAAGACATTGATCTCAAGCAACAGCTATCGGAAGCATCCTGTGTTCCCTCCCCATCTATTCTTCTTATCTTCTCTTAATTGCCAACTGTCTTCCCAAATCATTATTCAACCCACTATTAAAAGAACAGAGCAGACATGGATCAGATATGGTATCCTACGCACTCTGCCAGTCGCCATTCTATGTCATCACTTCCTGTGTACGCCCTGCTCTCATTAGAGCTCCAGCCTGCCATTGTCTCCTGTTGCTTATCCACAACTTGCCCATCTGCTGCACACAGCAAAATCAATACCCTTCCTGGAAAAGCTTGAAGGGTCCATTCTATATCTAACCCTTATTAGTGCAGCTACTGCCCATGTCCATGTCAGGGACCCTCAACCTTGTCCCAACCCCCTGAAAACAAACCACCTCTCACGGTATCGCTTCAGAACTGTCACTGTTGCTATGGGAATGCCTGTTTCAAGATAATTGTTGTGTTGTGGAAACCAAAAGCACCCAAATAGTCTGCATTGGAAATGTTACAAACACCTTTAGGGGGGGGGGGGGGGGGGGGGGGGGGGTTAGGGGCTTAAAAACATGGTCTGATGGAGAGGATAATTTCATTGATGTGTTATTTTAATCACAAAAATTAAATATATTTTCATGGATCTAACAAAAATGCAACTATTGGCTTGGAAAACAACCTTTGAAAAAATGACTGTCTTTGATTACCTTCCCATGAGTATCTTGAACCTCAGTTGGCATTGTAGAGAACTGTTTAAGTAATCGAAAGATTACTCTTTTGAAGACTTTTCCCCCCCAGCATCTTCCAGTTCCCAACGCAATCCATTTTAAATTTTAAAATTCACATGAAAAGATCTCAGAACAGAGATCAGACCAAATGTAGACAGATGTGGACTTGAATTGAAAGGAAAAAGTGATCATAATGGTGGAATAAAGCACCCTCAAGGTTTTGACCTTTCCATCTTTGATTTCTGTAATACTTTTGACTTTGTGTCTGGGGCTTTCGCACTTGATTGGCAGAAGTTCCAGCTTTTTGGCATGCTCACAACGCAGGAACTAACGTATTTAGTTCTAGGAACTCCATTTGGGGGAACTAATTTAGCTCCTACTTCAGAGTAGGGTCTAAAACGGTTCTATAGGAAGTGTACACTGATTGGCCAAATGCATACAAAACACTGGCTACCTGGCATTTTTAAAAAGCCATGTAAAAATATTTATTCCATGAACATGGAAAACAGTGATAACAGCATTAACCTGTTGTCTGCAGCATTGTGTTCTTTTCTCAGCCTCGATGATATGTAACACTGCAAGTTGTCATAGGAGATTTAGATTTTCATGCTCTTTCAGTCGCGTAAATTGTGCGTTTACATTCCATCTCTGTTTTCACGAAACCCACAACATACAACAAAAAACAGCTCCGATCATGACGGTTGTTGACATTTATAAATTCCGTGAATAAAGACGTTGCTGTCGGCCGCTTAAGAATTTCCGCTGCCGGTGCGAATCCAACCAGGAAATTGGCCCCAGGGGGAAATTGGTTCTTTAGGAACCAATACTGCATAAATACTGCACAGCTATAAATACTGTAAAGCTGCTTTGACACAATCTGCATTGTAAAAAGCGCCTTATAAATAATGGTGACTTGACTAGACTAGGAACCACCATGCTGGCTAGTTCCTAGAACTACGTGGTGCAAAAGCCCCTTATATATCCCCTATATTCTGCTAGCATAATCATATGTAGTGGTCATTTGAATTCTGCACATGGGTGTCTCTGTTCACTTGTGAGCTCTGTGAGAAGATACTAATGATTTCCAACAATCATAGTGGTGAGAACTCTGATATTTTTGCAGAGATAAAGCTTGAATTAGGAGCTGGCCTGTCTGGATTTCTGAGAATCTGCCTGTCTGATAGGTATCTTAAAGGGCAGAACACTGCTGATTGGAACACCGGTCCCTATGGTGAGTTTTAAATAGATGTTCTGCATTTTTTTTTTCACTCATGGTGATTATGTTCAAACCTAATGTGGTGAGCTATTTGGATGCCCTAGTAGGGTCTTGAAACTGGTTGCAACAAACCCCTTAAGTTAGGAAAACCATTAGTGATAACATTCTTACAATTCTAACTAAATAATTTGTTTTGCAACTAGGCACTGGTATTCATTATAGGTTTATTTTAGATGGATGTCAGAAAGCTGGAAGCAGTTACAGATGACTTTAGATTTCAATTCAAGAATAAATGTAGACATTTTCTAACACATGTAAAAAGTGACCATTACCATTGGGATTGCAGTCACACTGGCTCAGCATAATGTTGACTATAAACTGGACATTGTGAGAAATTTTGTTTTATGACACTGCATTAATTGTACCATCAAAGATTAATGTTATGATTTGAATGAATTAAGCTGTTTTGTGTATTGTGTTGCCAAAAGAGACTTTGTATTGGCTTGGATGATGTGTTGATGGAGACTATATCAGTTTCATTGTGTGGCACAGCACATGCTGGCACATTTTTCCCATAAGATTCATAATCTCATTGTGTGCTCTCTGGACAGAGTTATTTTGTGCTCTGTGATAGTGAAAACTGGAGTGGTAAGAAAATAAAAGAGATGTAAACGGCTAGTTTTTCATTGCTGTCCGTTTTGGGGCTTTCTCATCTTGTACACTGTTTGTGAGCAATTCTCATTGATCAGAATTCATAAAACAACAGTTTTATGTTGACTGTTTTTTCAAAGTTACCCTGCAGTTGATCGATCTGTTCAAGCACATTGCAGTTTTTATGCTTAAATTGCATTTTATTTGAGTCGGCTCTGAACAAGTCCCCTGTTGATGAATAAATAGTGGCTTTTCTTTAAAAAATATTTAACTTAACAGGAAAAGATGTAGAGATTTCTGTGGCTTAGTGAATTTACATCAACCCACATTTTAGGTTTATTCCCTTCTTTCGAGCAACATAAAAAGTCTTTGTTCAATAAATGCAGACAGTTTTAAGGATCAGCCCTTATGAGACACCTTTTCTGAACCTTTTTTAAATAATATACTGTAGTATATCGGATTTATTGCAGTAGAACTCATTAGAGTGATGTTAGATGAATGAAATTTGTATGAAATTCTTTAAACTCGCAGCAAGCCCAATGGACAGACATGTTTATAACCTCTGTCCTACATATTTGCCCTTCTTTGAAAACTTTAAAATGTCCCTCAGAAAGCTGTCCTTTGAAGGCTGTTTAGGCTGGAAGAACATTGATTGACTGGGAGCTTTCAGAGTCTGTGAAGTAGAGCATGCAATGAGGCCTCAGATAATGTTGAGTTCATACAGCATTCAGGCATATTTTAAAGCCAGTTTTGCAATCTTCGGACAGCTCTTGTTGAGGGGCTATCAGCTCACTGCAGGCGGATGGATGCAAGCATTCTTGCATAATATATCGAAATCCATCAATGCAAACATTGATTTAATGTTCCAAATAACTGGGCGAGATAAATGTAAGCATATGTTGCACACAATTTTAGCTTTTACATTTGTGTCTTTGAATATGTGTGAATTTAAGCATATTGGAATGCAGCACTGCTGTCTCAGTTGTGCTGTAGCATTCCTTATTGACAATGTGAATAAAGTGTGTTAAATTAATAAATATAAATGTTATGTTAGTTTTTAAAGGCAATTTTTACATTCTTTTTCCAAGAATCTGTGTTGTTATAATTGTGAGTCATTGATTCAACCGTAGGCATTTCATGAGAACGTATGTTCCCCACCATGAACGACATTAATTGCTCAATTTTCTCCATTGATCATTTTTAGTTGAAGTGCTCTCTGAAGCCTTGTGTTGCAAGAAAAATTCTGAAACCACGTGTTTTCTCAGAACCTAAGGATTTGTTCTTTTTTTGTTTTTACGTAACATTATATCTAAGACCTTCATGATCAAATGAAAAACATTTTTTTTTTCAGAATATATGTAAAATGTATTATGAATAAATAAATCATTATGAATTATTATATTAATCTTTTTATTCTTTTGTATTGGTTGGGTGCAGTTCCACATCTAAAGAACTGTACATTTCAAAATTATTATGAACAAGGCTATAATTTAATGCACTACTTTTAATATCAGCCAGTTGTATGGATCCATTACCTACCTTCGTCCTTGACGTGAATGAAATGCAAACAGTGTAGTACTTGATGGGGCACCACATCACTTGTCATTTGCATGGGAGAATACGATTTTCTGTGCTCCTCAGAGCCTTTTTCTGATCCCATGGTACCCATGTTCACAAGACACCCAGCATATGCCAATCTACTTTCATACGCACTCCAGAAACGCTAATCGATTCTAACTTACACTGAGATAGGAATTCTCTTGGGTACTTGTAAATGTATAAGAGGTCTGAATTGTGGACTACATATACTTCTGATGTCAGATATGTCTTTACCTACAAGAGATCTCAAAGGGCCTAAAATATAAATATCAGTAACTATACAAAATATCCTGTAGGCAATTTCCACTTGCTTTTAAGAAGCATAGCTGTCATCAGTCATAATGTAGAGAAGAAAGTGCCCTATATGTCTGCTGATCAAGTGTGACAGAGAACCTTGGACTAAGGAATCAGACAAATATTAAAGATGCACTCAGTATTTTTTTATTTACATGGCTACTAAGTCTGCATTATTATAATTATTATTATTGTTATTTCATAATTGTATTTATTTTTGTTTAATTATTAGTGGTGTTGTTGTTGATAATTGACATATTAGTGTTCTACTTTAGTGTTCTGCTTAAATGGTTTATGAAATGGTTGAGTGTGTCTTAATATATGCAAGATTTTTATTTTTATTTTATTTCATTATTTTTGAGAGTTGACAAATAATAAACAAGAATAATGACTTCTCGAAAATGCACATTATTCTGTTCATTACAAACATCTGTACCTGTTGTCAGATTTAAAATTTATGAGCTGAATTGTGAAGAAAGGTGTAAACACACACACACACACACACACACACGCACGCACGCACGCACACACACACACACACACACACACACACACACCCTCGAGCCTGTTTGCTTGGGAAAAATGAAATATGAGGCATCTCTGTGAGTCATGGTAGTTTGGCTGGTGTGAGCTGAAGCTGTGAGGTATTTACAGGGGGGTCCACTGCAGTGATACAGAAAGCTATGACCTTTCCTTTAAGAACAGCCACTAAATCATTGTCTCTGTTGCAGAGTTTCTTAGTTGGCTAAGACAGAGTGGATGGCTATATCAAGGGATCTGCCTCGCTGCCTTTTGAAATCTTTTCGATTAATTGGAGGGGTGGTGGATGAAAGGCCAGTCACCTCTGTCTAAATAATCCTCGATAATGAAAATTCCCTGACAAAATCAGTAGCAAGGGATAAAGATTCAGTGCCCTAGACTCCAAAATACATTCAGAGCAGATTAGATTTGTATTCACATTCAGATCCATTAAGTAATTTCACTTCTACAAATATAAACATGTATCTGTTATGCAAATAAATCTATTTTAAAACACCTAAAAACAGGATGGTTGTTCCACAAAAGAAATAGGCATTCAGGTTTGGAATGATATGAGGATGATGGTGATTTTTATTTATTTATTTATTTTTTCCATTTTTGGATAAACTATCCACTTCAACATTGTGTAACATTGTATTATTGAAAACATTATCCACCTTAATTCAACAGTTAGGACATTTGGTTTATCCAAAGATTGTATCAACAATAAGGTGATGTGTTTGGGAAAACCCATTTTTGTGATTGCAACAGTTGAACTGACAGCTTTAATGCAGTACTGTAAAAAATATCCTGTTAAATTTACTGTAAAAAGCTGGCAACTGTGGTTGCCAATAATTCACCTTAAACATTGGTGACTATATTTCATGTATTGCAGGATGGCATACTGGCGCCTATATATTTTACAACTTAAGTGATATAATGTTAAAACATTAAAGTACTTAATGTACTTAAAATGTAGTGATAACCACCATAGTAATACTTGTGGTATAATAGAAAATCACATGATAAATCAGAGTTCATGGTGAGTGGTCTATCCATAAAACATGGGCAATACTTGTATATATACACAGACAAAACACCATCAGGGTGTAACAAATTGGCCTAAATCAATAACATCAACAGAATAACCCAATAAACATAAATAACATAAATTGTAACACAAAACTACAATATGTGATGTGTAACAGAGGGACTTTGGGGAAATTCCTTTTACTGTTTTTCACTGTAAAATGTATGATAATTAATAATTGTACTTCCAAAAACTATAAATTTGAAAATATTTTACTGTAAAATTATTTTTATTAAGGTTTTATTAAGGTTTTTTTTTTGTTTGTTTTTTTACAGTTAATCAATTAACAGGTTTTTACTGTGGCATTTTTACAGTTTTTTGAAGAAAAAAAATACAACCATTTTTTACAGAATGGCGAGATGACATAATTATAATAAGTCACGTCAACATATTTTTTCCATTACTTTAACTCATCAAATTAATTTAACCAATTTCAACTGCATTTTTAGGTTATACAAGAATTAACTACATTTTTTTTCACTTTAATATAATTTAAAAAATAATATATAAAAAATCCCTTTAATATAATTTCAACTGAAATATTGATTAGTACTTTACGCCAGCAACTGAACTTAAGTTCTCTATCTGTCGGTCACTACGAGTTATGTCGTGACGACATTAGGGGGTTCACTTGGGAGCCCCAATCACCTCTGACTTTAAAACGCCAATGAATATTGGCTAGTGGATTTTGCATACCTGAACCACTCCCCGTGCATACGGGTATAAATAGGCGACAGGTGCATCCACTCATCAGATTTTTGCTTTGGAGCAGAGTGGATGAGAAAAGTGCTGATCTCCACAAAGCCTTTCAACCTCTTTAACTTGTTCCCAGTTGGCGTTACGGTGCAGTCAGCGGTGTCGCTCCAGCAGCGATTCCCCTGGGCACTTCAACTAAAAGAGCAAATTCTAAAAGAGCAAATCACGGATGGCTCGCGTCTTTTTAAAGATGCCGTTCCGTCCGTGTCCTCTTGGTTGCGGTTGTTTCCTGTCAGCGGATGATGGATATGATCGTTGTCTTCAATGTCTGGTCATCCAACACACTGAAGATGTGTTCGTGGATGATTCATGCGCTTGTTGTGGGCGTATGAACATGACGGCGCTGCGATCTCGCCTTTCTTTTCTGAAAAGATTGGCACCCTCTGCCGCCACCCGTCCCGGTCTCTCTGGCTCGAACAGAGGACCGCCAGCTGGTGCTCTGGGAGATCTGAGGGTGACAGTAAGAGCTTCTCCGCCGGGCATGTCCCCACGGACCTCTTACGCCTCACGCAGCGATCGTCCCGTCCGGTTCCCGGGTGATTTCGCTGGTTCGTCCCGCGGGGCTGCCAGCATTTCCTTCGGTGCGCCGCTCGAGGATCAGATGTCGATCGCAGCATCAGGGGATGGGCTTTCATCCTCAGAGGATGAAGGTTCGGCGGGGCTGCCCCCCTCAGTTGTTGTCGCCACTGCCGAACCGGACCCGGAGTTGACGGCCATGCTTGCCTGGGCAGCTGTGAGTATCGGGCTGGAGGTCAGCAGACCGCCCAGTCCCGAGCCCTCGCGGCTGGACGATTGGTTTATCACAGCGAGCCGCGACTTACAACCGCGCTCTGCTCCGGTGCCTTTCTTCCCGGAGGTGCATGAGGAGCTGACGAAGTCGTGGATGGCCCTTTTCACTGCCAGAAGCTGCTCGTCTTCCTCCTCCGTCCTCGCTATCCTCGATGGCGGGGCGGCTAGGGGGTACGAGGACATTCCCCAGGTGGAGAGAGTGGTTGAGGTGCACTTGTGCCCGCAAAACGCTGCCACTTGGAGGAATCGTCTGCGTCTCCCTTCCAAAGCCTGTAAAGCGTCTGCCGCTCTCACGGCCAAAGCTTACAGTGCTGCGGGCCAGGCCGCCTCTGCCTTGCATGCCATGGCTATCCTGCAGGTACACCAAGCCAAGGCTCTAAAACAAATGCACGAGGGTAGTACCGACCCAGGGTTGATGCAGGAGCTGCACACGGCGACTGACTTCGCCTTCCGGGCGACGAAAGTCACGGCGCGGTCCCTCGGGAAGGCGATGTCCACTCTCGTGGTCCAAGAGCGCCATCTCTGGCTCAACCTGGCAGAGATGAAGGACATCGACAAAGCACGCTTTCTCGACGCTCCCATCTCCCAGGCTGGGCTGTTCGGCGACACTGTCGAGGGCTTTGCTCAGCAGTTCTCCGCAGTGCAGAAGCAGACCGAGGCGATCCATCACATCCTGCACCGGCGGGATGCTCCATCAGCCACCGCTGCCCCGAGGGCCAGGCCTCAGTCTGCTCGTCACCGTGGGCACCCTCCTGCGTCCTCCAGAGCTGCTCCACCCCATGCCGAATAGACACCTAGGCCGCTGCGTCGAGCCTCTCACAGGAGTGTGGCGCCCCCTGCGTCCCAGCCGGCCCCCAAGTCCTCCAGGAAGTCGATGAAGCGGCCCTGATGCGGGCAACCCGTAGATGTGGAATTTTGCTCTTTCCCAGGAGACAACGAGGACAGCGTCACTCCTTCCCCCGGAGGAGGGCCGGGCGGAGAATCCTTTGTTTCTTTTTGTTTCTGTTCTGCCACTGGCTCAAGGGCCAGCGGTACCCACCTTCTCAAAGAAAGAGCAATTTCCTTTTCCTCCGGGTTTTCAGGTTCGCGGGCTTACAGTGTGCGATGCGCTGCCTCCTCACTCTCGCCCGTGACCCAGCGGCCAAGAGAGTGTGGTTGGGGGACGCAGTGCCTCCCCACGCACCTCTAGCCAGTCTCCCCAGGGACTCAGGGAATTCTGCGAGGATGGGTCAGAACGCAGTGCCTTCTGTACCATCCAGCCCTACTCCCCTTCGCTGCACTACTATGGGTACGTTGGTTGTTCCTTTGGTGCCACTTGCACGGTATCTGGGAGCGTGGCTTGCACTGCCCAGCCTGTCTCGCTGGGTCATTCATACAGTTCGACTCGGCTACGCGATTCAGTTCGCCAGGCGACCTCCCAAGTTCAGTGGCGTTCTCGAGACTTCGGTGGCAGTCCTAGACACACCTGTCTTGCGCGAGGATATTGCTGTCCTCCTGGCAAAGGATGCAATCGAGCCGGTCCCTCCAGCCGAGATGAGGCAGGGGTTTACAGCCCCTACTTCATCGTGCCCAAGAAAGGCGGTGGCCTTCGACCAATCCTGGATCTGCGAGTCTTGAATCGGGCCCTGCACAAGCTCCCGTTCAAGATGTTGACGCAGAAGCACATTATCAAATGCATCCAGCTCCGGGATTGGTTTTCAGCGATTGACCTGAAGGACGCTTACTTTCATGTCTCGATCCTTCCTCGACACAGACCGTTCCTACGGTTTGCGTTCGAGGGTCGGGCATGGCTCTCCCTGTCCCCCCGTGTCTTCACGAAGGTCATGGAGGGCGCCCTTGCCCCGTTACGGGAAGTGGGCATCAGGATCCTCAACTATCTCGATGACTGGCTCATTCTGGCCCGGTTGCAAGAACAGTTGTATGGTCACAGGGACCTGGTGCTCCGGCACCTCAGCCAGTTGGGGCTTCGCGTCAACTGGGAAAAGAGTAAGCTCTCCCCTGTGCAGAGAATCTCTTTTCTCGGTGTGGAGTTAGACTCGGTGAGCATGACGGCACGTCTTACCGACGAGCGCGCCCAATCATTGCTGAACTGCCTGAGTTCCTTCAGAGGCAGGATGGTGGTTCCACTGAAACAGTTTCAGAGGCTCCTGGGGCATATGGCATCCGCAGCCGCAGTCACGCCGCTCGGGTTGCTTCAGCACTGGTTGCACTCACGAGTCCCAAGATGGGCATGGTGCCGCGGTACACGTCGTGTGACCATCACGCAATTGTGTCGCCGCTCTTTCAGCCCCTGGACAGATCTTGCTTTTCTACGGGCCGGGGTGCCCTTAGAACAAGTGTCCCGGCATGTTGTTGTCACGACAGATGCCTCCAGCACGGGCTGAGGCGCTGCATGCAACGGGCAGGCAGCCTCGGGGCTCTGGACGGGGCCTCGACTGCTTTGGCACATCAACTGCCTAGAGCTGCTGGCAGTGCATATGGGCTTGAGGCAGTTCCGGCAACTGCTGTTAGGCAAACATGTGTTGGTCCGTACGGACAACACTGTGGCTGTTTCGTACATCAACCGCCAGGGAGGTCTACGATCACACCGCATGTCACAGCTCACCCGCCATCTCCTCCTCTGGAGTCAGACACAGCTCAAATCGCTGCGCGCCATCCACATTCCGGGGGAGCTCAATCGTGCAGCCGATGCACTCTCACGACAGCTCACGTTCCCCGGAGAATGGCGACTCCATCTCGAGACGATCTGGCTGATTTGGAGTCAATTCGGGGAGCTGTGACATGCGCCGTGATCATAGATCTCCCTGGCGGTTGATGTACGAAACAGCCCAGTAGACCTGTTTGCTTCCCGCGAGTCCTCCCACTGCCAGCTGTATTACTCCCTGACCGAGGCCCCCATCGGCACGGACGCACTGGCACACAGCTGGCCTCATGCTCTACGCAAGTATGCGTTTCCCCCAGTGAGCCTGTTCGCACAGACTCTGTACAAGGTCAGGGAGGACGAGGAGCAGGTCCTGTTGGTTGCGCCGTATTGGCCCACCCGGACCTGGTTTCCAGAACTCATGCTCTTCGCGACAGCCACTCCTTGGCGCATTCCTCTGAGGAAGGACCTCCTTTCTCAGGGGCTCGGCACCATATGGCACCCGCATCCAGATCTGTAAGCTGCGCATATACGTGGACCGCACCCGGAGCTTTAGAAGCTCTGAGCAGCTCTTTGTCTGCCACGGAGGTCAGCAGAAAGGGAAGGCTGTCTCCAAGCAGAGGTTAGCCCACTGGATAGTGGATGCCATCGCCTTGGCATACCAATCCCAAGGTGAGCCGTGTCCCCTGGGGGTGAGGGCTCACTCCACACGGAGCGTTGCCTCCCCCTATGCGTTGGCGCACGGCGCCTCTCTGTGATCTGTGGGCTGGGCGACACCGAACACCTTCGCGAGGTTTTACAGTCTCCACGTTGAGCCAGTTTCTTCCTGTGTGTTGGGTAACAGGTGAGTAGCGGGAAGAGCTGGCCGGTGTCACGCTTGCTGCACCATTCCTCCTCACCCGGGGATGCAAGCGCCTTTTTCCTCCTCCAGTAATGTTCCCCGGATGGCGAACCCTTGTGGAGTTCCTCCAGCACTGGGCGGAGCAGTCTGACGCCAGGCCCAGTATTGGTGTTAGCTTGTCCGGGTCTCCGGCCAGCCCCTATACTGGGCTAGGTGTCCATATGGCATCCATATTGATTCCCTACGGGTAATCCCATATGTGTATTCTTCCACGGTAAGGTTTCCCTCTCGGTAAACCCGTGTCTTCCCTTTGACAGAGCATCTGTCAGGCTCTGCTGACAGCTCTCCTCCCTACTCCTCGGTAGGACCTGCCTATGGCAGTACTACATAAGGACCTTCCGTATGTAGTACTGCCCCAGGCTAGGTCAGTCCATATCAGTATCTCCACATGTCACCTCCCTTTGGGCAGGATGTGGCCTCCGTAGCGCCCTTCTATGGAAGGCTCACTTCCCCGTCGTTACTGCCAAGCTGTAACAACAAATAGGAAAGATTTGAAGCAATCTTTCGTTGAATGTTGAAATCCCTTCTAAATTCTATGGTGAAAGGAACAGCGGCTTGGCTGTCTCCAGCAGTGTTGTACTCACCTCTGGTCCCTGCGGGTACCAAGGTCAGCGAATTTGTGCTGGGGTGATGGGAAGGTTGCGACCTTTGCTTGGCATTTGTCTGTCACGCGCTTGCTTGTCAACATTTGCATGCCTAAGGTTGAGACGGGGTTCAGGTTGTGGCGCTTTCCATGGACCCCTAATGTCGTCACAACATAACTCGTAGTGACTGACAGATAGGGAACGTCTTGGTCATGTACGTAACCCTCGTTCCCTGATGGAGGGAATGGAGACGTTATGTCCCCATGCCACAATCTTGAACCATTGCTGGTTGCCAGGGACACGTTCTCGGCTCCTCAGCGGAAAACTTGATAAGTGGATGCACCTGTCGCCTATTTATACCTGTATGCACGGGGAGTGGTTCAGGTATGTAAAATATTCATTGGCGTTTTCTCTTAAAATCAGAGGTGATTGGGGCTCTCAAGTGAATCCCCTAATGTCGTCACGACATAACGTCTCCATTCCCTCCATCAGGGAACGAGGGTTATGTACATAACCGAGACGTTTTTAAGTTAAAGTATGTGGAAATTTTCAAAATGTGAATAATTTTTTCTTTGTCAGAAAACCAAGGCACACTTGAATTAATGCTATATTGCATTTTTTTCTTCGTCATATTGGAGAAGAAAAGTGAAGGAAAATTTTTCTCTGTAATCAGTGACCCTAATGAAATATCTGTTGCTTTATCATTAGCTGCATTTGCTTGAAAGCAGGTGAAGTGAACTGACAAGGCACCTCAGCGAGCTTTACTCATCAGCGCCGGATTCTCTGCTCACAAGGCTGTGGGGAGGTCTCTGACACACACCTTCTCCAGTCATGCCCTGTTAGTTCTGCCGTGAGGCGAAATAGAGTGAGACACATTGCATCGTCCAAGGGCCCCATATCCTCTCTGGCAGCAGGTGTTTTTTTTCTCTTGGAACTGTCAGGTTGGTTGAGCTGGGCAGCAGCGGTACCTGTCTCCTCCTCAGTTTCGTCCCTCTCCGCCCTCATTGAGAATTCTGGTGCTCACCTGACAGGGCCTCAGCAGGGGCCTCTTGCCATCTGGCCTCATCTGCATGCTGGTACACCGGCAGCCAGTGAGACTCTCTGGAAGAGCTGGGCTTTAATGTTGGTGTCTCCAGCGACTGACTCCAGTTATATCTCAGACAGCGGGGCTATAAGAGCTAAAGCGCTAAATTGCTGTCTGGAGATCCTCGACAGTTTTAAAAGGGAAAACCACTAAGATGCTCTGCAGAGACCTGCCGTCTTGGTAAAAATTAATTCCTGTCTAATCAAGCTAGCCAATAAAGCATATAAGCAGCTTAGCCAAGCCCTTTTCATTTTTAGCTCTTAATGTAGCGCAGATATTATGTAAATAAATATTTCTAGTTTTTGTTCAGGGAATGGGCTAGTATATGAGTGATTTGTTCTTTTCAGTGCTTTCAGAAAGTTTCCAGAAGTTTGAAAAGTGCAAGATCTGTAAATGCAGCAAGGTGTGCTTGTATCTAGGCTGTACTTTACGACATTTAAATGTTTTGTCAGAGTTTCATGACAGCTGTCACCATTTGGCAGAGACCCTATAATGAGTTGGTAGTGTTGTAATTGAATCCTGCTGGATACAAAATTCGATGACTTCTCTAAAAAAAGTAGATGTAATTCTTTTTTGAGCTATGTTTAAGTAAGCAAAGTTTGCAGTTCTAAAAGGTACACTAGGTTTTCGCAATACAATGAACATTTTTCATTTCAAAAGATAGAGAAGATTTTATTAATCTATTATATTAATTGCAGTTTAATTCATATTCTAATTCAGTGACTTGGAAAATCAGTTTTATGTTGTAAGATAACTGCACATACAGTAATGAAAGTATTCAGAAGTGTCTCTTGACTTTGGAAATGATATGTTTCTTAAGCATAGTTCCATGGTAATACTATGTTTTGTACCATGGTGTTCTTTGAAGTACCTTCTCTGAAGTACCATTTAAATACTGAAGTACATGATAATAGTTGTCATTCAGTTCTATGGTATATAAATAGTATTATAGTTAATATTTGGTAACAACAAAATACTACTTTTTTGTTATGGAAGCCTCTTTCCATCCTTAGAGTAATAAATCAAATGGGTAATTGTGAAGTAAATTCATATTGTGATATACAAAGTTGAAACTATGAGAAATAAATTTGCAGCTGTGAGAAATACACTACTGTATGTGGTCAGTAAGACTTTTTTTCTGAAAGAAATTAATACATTTATTCAACTGATTAAAAGTGACATTTATAATGTTATCAAGGATTTCAAATAAATGCTGTTCTTTTGAACCTCGTATTCATCAAAAGCTCCTGAAAAAATGTATCTCAGTTTCCACAAAAATAAAGTAGCACAACAGTTTTAACACTGATAATAATAAGAAATGTCTCTCAATTGTTTCTCAAATGAGCACAAAAATCAGCATATTAGAATGATTTCTGAAGGATTATTTGACACCCCTAGTGAAAAATAAGTATATTAAAATATTGAAATACATTTATTTCATGCTAAGTATACTACAGATACATTTAAATATTATGCACTTAATAAAAACACCTTGCAATTGTACTGTTGGAATACTAAACTGGTATTCTTAATGTCTGCTAAATTGGAACAACTAATTTTGTGCTTAATGCACTTTAATTGTGCTGATGTAGTGCTGAAGTCCAACTAAAGATATACTGAAGTATATTTGATTGTGCTAAAGTGGAACTATTGCAAGTATACTTCATGTACACTTTAAATATCTTGCATTTAAAGACCGATATTATTCAAAGATCATACAATCCCCATCAATAGTTACATTAAAAAAAACATTTTTTTTTTAATATTAAGAAATGTGCATAGTGCACAAGTAGTACTCCAAATAAAGTTTAATTAAAAATTTTATATCGGTAAGTCTTGAGTGATATATCAGCAAATATGTTAATAGATTTGAACTACACTTAGTATGAAATAAATGTATTTTAGATATATTACTTTTTTACTAGAGACTGAAAACTGGAGTTGTGACTTTGCCATCACAGGACTTTTTTTTTTTTTTTTTTTTTTTACAATACATTAAAATAGAACATAGTTATGTTAAATTGTAATAATATTTCACAATATTACTGTTTTTAATGTCATTTTGATCAAATAAATGCAGCCTTTTAGGTTAATTGACAAAACATTTTAATGTTGTTTTTACAGTGTCTTACTCTCGCCTTCATAGCAAAAGGTTTTCTCCTCTTGATCTCCTATCGCTGTTTTTTCTAATTCTTTTATACCCTGATTAGACATCGATTGATGCCATTATCATCACTCACTTGTGGAACGTAAAGACCACAGAAGTCTCTGCTCCGCTGCTTGACTGAGTGTTAACCTGTGAATTTGACCCAGTTTTCTGGCCTGTACGCGTAAGGTTGGTGTGAGTTGCGTTCAGTCCTCATTAATCACTTCTGTTCCTTGCAGGGCTTTGTGTCATCATTACACACTCACCTGCTCCATCTACGAGTGCTCTGGTACATTTGAATATTCCATTACCTATATGCAAATGCTCTGACTCTGCCCTAGGTTATGATTTATATGGGTTTGCAACAGACCTCCACAGACATATTTCTACTTGTGAACAAATCCTCCAGGCTGAGCGAGATCACCTGCCACATTAAGGTCTCCCGAAGTTATAGATTATTCATCTTACAGCTTGCGTTATGAGCATATTGTGTGGCAGCGCAGATCAAAAGCATAGATGTGGTGTAAGTGTGCACCTGATAAACTCAGAAGCAAATTAATGTTCTCACTGACACCCAATTGCCCGCAACCAACCTGATTTATTTTCTTGGGAGTATGAAAGTAGAATTCTGTTGCTTATTCTTAACTTTCAAAATTGATTAAGAGATCAGAAAGACTAATTCAGTCCTCAAGGAGCTGTTCTTCCCGCATTTGCCTGAAGGAGCATATTCATACAGCTCACAAGCCTGTTGTTGTAGTTATGACCTCTTATACAATGGTGATGCTGACTGTTCAGATCTGAGTTTTGTCAATAATTGGTACTTCGGTACTAAGTTGATACTTAAATTTTAAAAATGTAATTGTCACATGCACCCTGTTTTGCTATTTAGGACTCCTATTTCCTGACTCTGTTTTGTAGTCCTTTTGGTAGTTCTTTTGGTTTCCCTCATTCTCCTTGATATGAGACCAGTGTATTTAAGCCTTCGGCTGTGTCCAAAATCGCATAATCTCTGAGTTAGGTACTCCCTTTGAATAAGAAATTACTTTGCGACCATTAAAAAAATGTTCTATATAGTATGAATGGTTGTAGTATGAATTTAATCAGGGTGTACTGCATTTGTCATGTTGTCATTGTCATGTGACCTATATTGTCAGTTGCGCCACTTCACTGCCATTCACAAATACTCTCCTGTGGCCTCATGGAATAGTAAAGTGATGCACACTTCAGAATCTCACTGAAAATAGTAGATCATCAGGGGACTTTTTTGCCTTTTTTTAATGAAAATTGTAAATTTGGACATACTACTCTGTTCACCTACTGTTTGTCGACTACTATTAAACAATAAGGAAGTATGCAGCCCTAGTGTTTCCTGTGTTCCTTGTCAGGTCCTGTTCTTCCTTGACTGTTCTTAGTTTTTGCTCCTTGTTTCTGTTGTTTTTGTTAATAAATCCTAAGCTGCATAGATCTGTCTTCCTCCACGTTTCTGAGTTTCGCCCCACATTAACAAGTCTTCCTACAGCACCAGTAGTACCGAGTACCAGGTAAATCCGTACCTGCTTTCAAATGCTCCCACGTGTATGTGTTTTAGCGCTCTGTGAAGAGCGAATTTTTATTTTCCTACTACTATCTGCTCAATATGAATTTGTTCAGCGTGTGCTCAGCATGCTAGCAACACATAAAAAACAGAATATAAGAGATTCATTGTACATTGTATAGTATAGACAGTAGTTTCCTTCTCTATGTTCCTCTGCTTGTGCTCGAAAAAAGCCCCCCCTCAACATCATACAGTGCACACACCAAAGTCGGAAATTAATGGGGATTGGAGCAAAAATGCCACCAAAATGGCCCCAAAATTCAAGATATGAGAAAAAAAAGTGTGAGTTCTTGTTTTTAATATTTAAAAAGCATCTAGTTAGTTAAGCAACTGCGCAAGAGTGCTGTTTTCCCAAATATCAGCGCAATTGCAAATGTCACCATCTGATTCTTTGAAATGAGCCTCTGAATTGCAAAGGACACCTCTGAGAATAAACAGACTGTTTTGATTATAATTGGAGTTTTCACTTAGTGAACTTGTGCTTTGTCTGACATGAACAGGGCTTATTTTTTTATAGCCTGTAACTTTCTTCAGTTTCTGTACATAACCCATTAATAATTTGAATGAAAGTTATTTTTCATGCTGCTAAGTATACACTGCAAAATTTCGGGAGTGACATTCTTATTAAAATGCGGAATTGAATATGAAATGTTTGACGTTGTAATAACAATAGCATTGGCGTGACGAAAAAAAAAAATAAATTAATAAATTAAAAAAAAAACCCTGATATGTCAGAATAGATCTGTGTAGTAGGTCTTGCAGTGTATGTGCAATAACACTGCCACTATTAAAAAATAATAATAAAATTCAACATTTAAAATAGTTTTGCAATGTTATCAAAATTGTACTGTGAAATTTTACTGGTATTGGTACTGACAGCTAAAATTTTAGTACTGTGGCAACACTACTTTTAGAGCTTTAGAAAACTGTGCGTAACTTGAATGGGATGACACACTGAGGATAGTATGACACCGTTTAGGCCATAGTATTTAATCCAATTAAGCGATTTGAACTAAAGGAAGTTACTGGGAGGCGAATAGAGCTCGCCTTTGAACACAGTGAAACACTGCTCTCATTATACATTCTGGCCTTTTATCTCTTTAACAGAGAAAGCAGAGAAATCAATATGGAATTAGAAGAGAGCAGAGTCCTGAATTACTGAGGATTTTAAGCTCTGGATGCTTTGAATAATATTCTTCATTATTGCAAATTAACATTCACTTGTCTCATCCCTTCACTCCTGTTTAATTGACTCTTATTCATTTTGGTGAACATTTTCTTAAAGAATTGCAATATTCTGTCTTCACTGAGGTACACGGTGAACAACAAAGCAGCTGTGAGTTAAAGCCTGAACTTGTTAATAGTTAATAGAAACCAATGCTCCAATAAGATGATTCATTGAATCACTGTACAGTAAATGCTTTATGTGAGAAATTAGACAGTGAGAGAATCCCATGTGTTATTTCAAGGTCCAGATGCTGTAAAGGTTAAATTGTATCTGTAAGTATTTATAGATTTACTGTGCAGGTGATGCCCTTATTTGCCTTGTTATAGTAAACTGAAAACAGATGCTGCAAATGAAGTCAGACCAATTATAACAATTAAATTTTCTGTTCAGAAGAAACTCAAAAACAGCTATTAAAAAAATGAAAAGACAAAGATACTAACAATGACAAATGCAAATTACCGGTCTGACACATTTGATCAAATTTTGCATACTGTTCTTTTAGAGATAATGACAGGCTGCTTTGAAACCATTTAATTGAGAACATAAAAAAATCCAAATAATTCATGTAAACAAAAGCTGGAAACTGGAAGAGAGAACTTGCTTGCACTTGATGTTTTTAAAGATAATTCGAACAAAAAGAGAGCTTTCAGTTAATCTGCAGTTTTTATTTGACCTTTTAAATCTTTAATTAGATTTCATCTAATGCATAAATATCTGCGATTTTAACATCTTATTCCAAAGTCTACTATTTAGTGGGCCTTATCATGAAACTTGAGCCATGTAAACCATTGATAATTCAATTCTCACATAAACTACATTAAACTGAACAGGACAGTTTAGAATTTTCAAGCCATTTACACAAAAATCATTGTGCTTGAGTTTGGTGAATAACACCCTTTGACTTGGATATTTACAATGCTATACTGAATTCATTATTGACATTTTCTAGCTAAGATATGTTTTCTGTCTGCTCAGACTCAACCAACAATTATGATGGTATTTTTTTCCCCTCTGTTTTGTGTTTTTCAGATGTGATACATTTATAGTCCTCTCCCTCACAATTTATGCCTTCAGTTGACTTTTAATGCCTTCATACTGAATTTTCAACAACACAAAAGAGCAAGACAACCAAGCATTCATTTCTGAGACAGGCTAACCTCCCTGATAGTAAAAGACTATTGAAGAGAACGCAATGTATGGTATTAAGTGTAGCATTTGATTGGTTATGAATCGCTTTCACCAGTAAAAGTGCTTTGGAATAAACAAAGTCAAACGGCAAATTTTCCATTGCTAAAGGAAAGGTAGCAGGTTTTGAAAGAATCTTCTGTCTTCTTTCATGTGTTACATGAGAGGTTGTCGTCTTTCCTGTCAATATATCATCCATCACCATTTTGATTTCCATTACATTTAATTAAACCTGGATCATTTAACATGCTGTGTAATGGTTAATGGTTTTTGTTCACGTTTTTGACCAAGATTTTAATGACAATCAATGGCATTTTTGCGCAAAAATGTTAGTGGCCGAAATTTAAGGTGTATTCCTAGTTACCTTATATGCTTATGGATATTTCATTCTCTGTTGCAGTAGATAATATAAAATAGTAAATTTCTTTTTTTGCCCTCAAAGGAATCCATTACGGCTGCAAATAAAGAGATGCTTTCAGTTATCAGTAAGACATAGTCTCAAAGAAACAGAAAAAGAGAGAGATGCTTTTAATGCGTTCACTTTTGTAGGCCGGTACAAAAGAAGCCGCAATGGTTGACAACAAAGTAGAGAGATTAATGTCGACGATTTAGTGACCCACCAGAGCGTTGTGTCAGTCTGGTGGAATCCGTCTGACCTTTTCCATTATCATGGGGATTCAGATAATGATTCTCAGTGGGGAGTCTGAAGTGTGCATTATGTGTGCCTCTCACTTTGTTAAAGAATATAATCAGTCCTTAGCACTAGGACACAAGATGAAAAACAGATGGATGAGGGAGTGAACTGTGAAGGGCAGAGGTAAATGTCTTTGACACACATTAACTGACAGAAGGTGCTCTCATCCATGCACTAAGACATAACTGCACACTAGGGCTAGACAGCATGACTGTATATAACGCGCAGTCAATGTGTGTCCTGCCAGACCTATTCTTTTATTTTAATTTGGGGTTTCATTTCTTGCAAAAATAAGTATATAATGAGAGAAAATTATTTATACTGTGATACACTACTGGTCAAAACACTGGAATAAAAACTTTTTTTTTTTAAATTTTTGTTATTTTTTTTTATTATTTTTATTTTTAAAAGTCTCTTATGCTCATTAAGGCTGCATTTATTTGAACAAATATACAGTAAAAACAGTAATATTGTGAAATATTATTAAAATGTAAAATAACTGTTTTCTATTTTAATATATTTTTTAAAATGTAATGTATTTCTGTGATGGTAAAGCTTAATTTTCTGCAGCCATCTTTCAGAAATCATATGCTGATTTGGTGCTACTTATTATTATTATTGGGAATCATTTATCAATATTGGTTCTTCTTATTAGAAATGTTAAAGGCAGTTTTTGTAGGTTAATATTTTTGTTGAAACTGTGATTAAAAAAGTTTTTTGATGACTAGAAAGTTCAAAAGAACAGCATATACATTTGAAATATTTTGTAACATTATAAATGATTTTACTGTCATTTTGATCAATTTAATGCATCCTTGTTGAATTTAAGTATTAATTTCTTTTCATATTTTGAATTGTAGTGTATCACAGTTTCCACAAAAATACTAAGCAACACAACTCTTATCAACATTGATAATAATTGATAAGAAATGTTGCTTAATTATTGGCTGCTGAAAATTTATCTGTGTCATCACAGGAATACATTTATTTAAAATTTTAATTTAATTTCAAATTATTGTTTTACTGTATTTTTCATCAAATAAATGCAGCCTTGGTGAACATAAAACAGTATAAAAACAGTATCAAACCTTTCAAAAACAGTATAACATTTTTTCTTTTATTTTAAACTTGGTAGTGTATAAGATTTGGTCATACCGCCCGTATTACATGCACTCACACACATCAGCTGCATCGTGATGTGCAGTTTAAAGTCTCCTACTGCAGTTTTAGGATGGGGCACTCCCACTAATTGTGAAGTATTAGTTTCATGGCTGGGTGCTTGTGCCCTTTGGTGGGGCTGATCACACCCACTCATAATGATGAGATGTAGAACACCCGACAGTTGACCCGGAGCCATGCGTAATGTGGCGTGCTGTTGTTGTTCTCTTCGCTCTGAGCTTGAGGCAGTGGCACTGCGTCAGAAAACCAGCTTTCTCAGAATTTCAACATCAACTTTCGTTGACATTGCTCTTGGCTACATAAAACACCCAGAACAAAAGCATTTTCTCCATTCGCTACCTTGCCATTCTTATTAGAATCTCATTTGCATTTTCTCTTCCTTTTTGTGGAGTTGCACACATGCAAAGTCTTAGTCATCACTGAAGTATATTTGACTATAACATTCTGTAGCAGCAATTTTTGATGTACTATCCATTCTCAAGAATATCGATGACCTGGATCTGGTCATTTAGCTGTAATTTTATGCAACATATGGTCTTATAATATGGGCTTGTCCCAATACCCACCCTTGTGGTCCTGTCTTTCCTGTATATGGTGTTTATGTTGGTGTGAAGACTGCAAGTGTGTGTAGAACTTTTCATAAACTGATAGGACACACTGATAGTAATTTATTTATTTATTTTTTTACAGAGCTTTATTTACACATTTTGATTTTCAATACTTTGCACTTCAAAATGAACTTCTAAATGTCAGTTCAGTAGTCCCAATGTAACAGACAACAATTTCTTTGTGGTGCATTTTATTAAGTGATTAAAATTAGCTTCATTTTAAGGTCATACAGTGTAATTATACAGGTAAGTACTGGTTAACATTAAGTAACAACATGTACTTTAAGGTTAAGGTTTAGTTGAGGTTTAGTTGCTTGTAATTATGCATAATTTACTTTTATTACTATAGTAAGTACATGTAACAAGGACAGTGTAAAATTTAAGTGTTACGTTAACACTGAAAAGTGTCAAATCGATTGAGAAAAACTGTAATGTAACTTGCAATTTCGGGACAACAGAGTTTCTGAATATGATGAATGATGGGATGCGTTTAGCCTCAAAGTGATCTGATACAGTATTAGAGATAGTGTGGATTTACTTTTTGTTAAATGCACTCAGCTTTGCCATTTTCCAGACTTCGAAAAGTCTTGTGTACTTACTTCCTGTTTGCCAAGATCACAAGCGTGGAATTTGAGGCCCTATGTTCTGGCTGTATAAAAGAGATATTATAAGTCTGAGAAATCAACCAAATTTGTTTCACTGATAATATTTTCTCTTATCTTAATAGCTGAAGCCAGATCATTGAGTTAGTGAGTTGCACTTTGAGAACTGGAGCAGTCTGATACATGAATGAATCATTTGAACCTTTTTAGTGGACTGAATCATTCATTGAAAAGATCCAACCTAAAAGGAGGAGTCAGATGAGTCAGACACTACATGAACTGTCATGAACAAACCAAGGAGTGGAATATTTCATTATGTTTCTCACACAGCTGTCATATGACTTCAGAGGACTTATATAGCACAAGAGTATGAACCACTTTGATGATACTTTCATGGTGCTTTTATGTCTGTTTTCAAGCTTGAAAGCCTCAGGCCCTATTCATCGTGATTGTATGGAAAAGAGTCTTTTTTTTTTTTTTTTTTTTTTTTACAGTCAATTCTTTTTCTTTTGCGGTCTGTAGTGGAAAGACATACACACTTGAAACTGAAAATGTGATTCATGTGGTAGGATCAAAAATACCAGAATTTATTTAAGTCATATATTATTAAATATTACTGATTCAACCAGACTTCATCAGGTTAAAGCAACAAAAGTTATTTTTATGGGCCACATTAGATGGAAATAACCCCTCTGGGTAACATTTTTTTTCAGACTCAGACTTGGCAACAGTGAGGTACATTATCTTGATGGGCGGTTTTATCATTTACCTAACTGCAATGCGAGTTCCAATACGTTCTGACTGACTTTACATAGTGCAGCTCATAGTGTTAGCTCATTGACCCCTATTAAAGACACCAATATAGGCATAAACTGGTAGTGCAAGTTGCATTAGTACCCTTTGCCTGCAAACAATATTTTATTGAGACATGCCAAATTATATTTACACTAATTACTGTAACCGTTCATTAATATGTGCAGGAAAACACAAAGGCTACAACCTGACAGACTGCCAAGGTTTCTTTCAGCGAACATTCATCCAATCTATCTATCATCTCATAATGTAATGCCAGCCAATAGTGCACAGTATTGAGTAGAGAATCATGTAGTGATTTGCATTCAACCATTTAACTACACACCAACATTCATCCTCCTTTAAATTGCTTTTCCTCATTATCATAGGATGGAGAGAGATAATGTAAACACCTTGGCTCCTTTAATTAAATGCCAGTTTAATTAAGATGCTGATTCGCAGATAATACTTTTTGAGTCCAAATCAGAGTACAGGGCAAAGCAAATGAGCCATCAGGAGGTCTAGACCTCCACACACACTTCAAGTTGGGAAACATGGGCAGCATAACAATGATGAAACCTGGGCATTTCTATAATAAATTAGGGTGTATTCACACCAGGAAAGTTCACATGCTTTGGTCCGGACCAAATACAATGTTAATTTTTTTTGTTTGGTGCAGTTCGCTTTCACACTGCCCTTTTTGCAAGTGAACCAGAAACTGTAAGCAAAACCACACGTGTGCTTGAGGTCATCCATTCATTGGTGCATCCATTCAACCATACCAGAGTTCGTTTGGAAGCGGACCGAGACCACCTCTTCAGCTGGGTCTCGGTATAGTTGTTTGGTCCGCACCTAGTGCGATTGCTGTATTCACACCTGCCCAAAAGATGAAAAAAGGTGGAAACTAATTTGAGTTTGATTCAATAAAACCAAACAAGACAGGTGTGAATACATCCGTAGTAAAAATAAAAATGTAGTATATCATTACACGAAAAGTGTAAAAAAAGAACCATCACCTGTTTAATATGCATTACAGGTACAACGTATTATTACAAAACCCCCTGGAATACATTTTTGTTTCTTTACTGTCACATAATTCTTCAGAAATCATTCTAATATGCTGAGTTGGTGCTCAAGAAACATTTCTTATTATCATTACTGTTCAAAATGGTTGTGCTACTTAGTATTTTTGTGTAAACCATGACTCATTGTCTTTTTTCAGGATTCTTTAATGAACAGAAAGTATATTTATATGAAATAGAGATCATGTGTAACACTATAAATGTCTTTATAAATGTCTAAATGTTTAGAAAAAAATCAGTTCAATGCATCTTTGCTCAACAAAAGTGACATTTAAAAAAAAAAGAAAAGAAAACTAATAATAATAAACAGTAATTCATTTTGAAATGTATTGTGTATATTTATGTAGTTGTGTATGTGTGTGTTTCTAATTTTTTTTTCTAATTTGCAGTTTAAGCATCAGCAACTTTTTATTTTAATTTTTAGGTACAGTTTTATAATTTTATAAATGACTTAAACCAATTAGTATAGGGGTAATTATTTATCTTACTCTTTTTGCATCAGTGTCACTAAACACTAGTGTTTTTAAAGCTGTTAACAAGAGTTTCATTGCCTCATTATGCGATATGTAGAATCTTAGGTTCAACGCTTCTACACAGTAATTAAATGGAGTACATAATGTATTCCCTCTCTCAGTATGATTGCTGGTCACAGCACTAACTGTAACTTCAATATGAAGTCAGATTATTAGTTAAAACTTAGTGAACTGCTTTTCATTCTTAAGTAATAGTTTGAAAGTGCAAGAAGTCATTAAAAGCCTGCCATTACAGTTAGACAAGGTTTGGTCTGATTACATTACTGAGCTGCCATGACAACTTATCTCCTTTTCTTTTTTGGCACACATATGGCATCCAACTTTTTGATTAGGCCTGGTGGGCTCATCCAGGCCTTGTGCTGCTGATTCTGAGAAAAGTCCAGTAAATGATAGATGATGGGTGCAATGGTGCCAGTGCCGGAAAGTCAGCACGTACCGAGACGTGATTGGCCGTGTCAGGGCTGGAACAGCGCCCTGCTGAGAGACGTGTTAACTGATGTGTCAGGTATTTGCGTCCTGTCTACGAGCTCACATTAGTTCAGCCCCGTCACCCCCCAGAGCCATCCTAAGTCCAAAAAGACAACCCCCTCCGCAGTGCTTTTATGACATTAACGATTGTGCCAGCATGCTTTCGGGTCTTTGTGGAGCTGCTGCTAGCATTTTGTGAGGAGACTTTAATAAAAATAAAAATGAAAACTGCGACAGAATGTTGTATTGTATTGTATTATCATGCTTTTATTGTGTTTTATTGTGTTAGTTAGCTGTATTTTTAAAGTTATTATTATTTAATCAAAACAACACAACTGCAGTTTGATTGATATTAATTGGAATGTAGAATAAAAAAAATGATTTTTGAAAATTTTTAAAAACAAAGTTATCTGTTTTTGCAAATAAACTCTTCATATATTTCTTGGTATTACCCATTGAATTTCTTCAAAATGCCTTTGTTATTTCACTCAATTTACCTCTCAAGTGCAGTTTTCCATGATGTACTGTTAAATGAATGTGGAGGAAATGGCCTTAAGCCTTATCGCAATGAGGAGAGAGAAGTAATTACTGTATGAAGCCAGTGTAAAATAGGTGTCTCACACCAAGCACTTTCACCAACACACATTTTATTCACAAAGACGCAGTCTCTTGTCAATGTTCATACTGTAAGCTGCTGTGAAAGATTTACTTGCTGTGATTTTATGAAAACAACTCTAAATGCTGCCTTATGGGCAATTCTGCAACTACCACTGGCTGGAATGTCCACCCTTAAGTAGGTCTGGGTATTGATATTGATTTTCCAATTAATTGAGATCTTCTTCTGATCAATCCCCATACTGATTCCTTAATGTACAAGATTGATCTTTAACTCCATGCCTATTGAAAACGTATTTGTACAGTAAATTTCCACACCTCAGATGTCACTGCATTCTGTTCTGAATTAACTCAATTAACTCTGAATTTTTTGTTTATTTGTTTATTATTATTATTTCAGCAATGTACTGTGTTAAAAGGTTTCCTTGTGTTTTCTGCCTTTTCAGGATCAGCACTCCACTGAATGTTCTGCATCATGGTGAAAGAATGTTTCGGTTACGTATGTACCCCTCGTTCCCTGAAGGAGGGAACGGAGACATCACGTCGGATGACCGACGAAATTGGGATCCCGCCAGAGAGACCAATCCACTTCGAGTGTAACTAAACGAGCCAATGGACATTGGCATGCGATTATTGCATCCAGCTGCCGCTGATCACAGCGTGAGTATAAGAGGCAGCACCACATTAATTCATGCTTTCGCTGAGGAGTCGAGGCGGTGAGCTCAGCGGTGGTACAGCGACTGTGACGACGGGATGTGACGTCTTTGTTCCCTCCTTCAGGGAACGAGGGTTACATACATAATCGAGACGTTCCCCTTTCAGTCGGTCACTCCGAGTCACGTCGGATGACCGACGAAATTGGGATCCCTACCAAAGCGCCACAGGAGCTGCCCCTTCCAGTGCCCTGTGTAGGCCTCCTGATCCTTCCTATAAGGCAGACGATAGGACCGTGCTCTACACAGAAAAAGTCAACTACTGTTGTTCCTTGAGCAACCCAAACAGTAGGACTAGGATAACAGTGGGAAGCGTGCCCTTCCGCTTGGAAGAGGCACACTGCGGAGTCACCTCCTCCCAGAGGGGGTAAGTGACATTTAGACATGTGAAGTAACCCCGTAGGGCCCTATTGCACATGGGAGTCTCTGAGATGGCTTAGGCTGCATCATTAGAGATGGCAAAACGTGGTCTGCCAGGGGAAACACGGCTTTAATAAGCATACCGTGGAGTACACATAGGGTCTCTCATATGGGCACTAGCCTCACATCAGATTTCAAGAATTCATTGGCTGAAAGGCCTGGCGCCGGATGCTCCGCCACGTCCAGACACCGGAGTGCTGGAGGACTCGACAGGGTTTGCCTGGTTAAGGAACTCTCTGGAGAATTAGGCGTAAGAACGCCGCAAGCCGACTCTGAGCTGGGCCTCTCAGTGCCACTACACGTTTGAGGTGAGAACACAGGAGGAAACCAGTTTGACACGTAGGCTATAAAACCTAGCAAACGTGTTGGGAGTCAACCAACCCGCAGCTCTACAGATGTCTGCTAGCGAGGCACCACGAGCCAGCGCCCAGGACGATGCGACACTCCTAGTGGAGTGAGCACGCAACCTGAGCTGGCAGGTCACACCTTGTGCTTCGTAGGCCAAGGTGATGGCATCCACTATCCAGTGGGCCATCCTCTGCTTGGAGACAGCCTTCCCCTTGTGCTGTCCTCCGTAACAGACAAAGAGCTGTTCTGAGGTCCTGAAGCTCTGAGTTCTATCCACATACTGACGCAGTGCGCGTACAGGACAGAACAAAGCTAGGGCTGGGTCTGCCTCCTCCAGGGGCAGCACTTGCAGGTTCACTATCTGGTCCCTGAAGGGAGTGGTAGGAACCTTGGGCACATAGCCGGGCCGGGGCCTCAGTGTTGCACTGGAGTCAGCTGGCCCAAACACAAGGCACGACTCGTCGACCGAAAATGCCTTCAGGTCCCCCACCCTTTTGATTGAGGCCAACGCAGTCAGGAGTAGGGTTTTCATAGAGAGAAACTTCCACTCGACTGACTGCAGTGGCTCAAAGGGGGCAGTTTGTAGGGCTCTTAGCACCAATGTCGAATCCCAAGAGGGTAGGGAGGGAGGCCTAGGAGGATTTAACCTCCTGGCCCCCTAAGAAACCTGACGACCAGATCGTGCTTCCCCACCGACCTCCCCTCTATGGGGTCGTGGTGGGCAGAAATAGCAGCAATGTACACCTTAAGGGTGGAGGGGGACAGCCTACGCTCCAACCCTTGTTGCAAAAAGGAAAGCACGGCTCTGATCGAACATCTCCGGGGGTCCTCATGGTAAGAGGAACACCATTTGACGAGCAGGTTCCACTTCAGCGCATCGGCCCGTCTTGTGGATGGTGCTCGTGCTGAAGCAATAGTGAGAGCTACCTCCTGGGGCAGGTCACCTAGAACCTCCGCATCCCGTCCAGGGACCAGACATGGAGTTTCCACAAGTCTGGACGCGGGTGCCAGAGGGTGCCCCGTCTCTGAGAAAACAGATCCTTCCTCAGAGGAATCGGCCAGGGAGGGGGTGACGCGAGGAGCATGAGTTCCGGGAACCAGGTCCTGTTGGGCCAATATGGAGCCACTAGCAGGACCTGCTCCTCGTCCTCCCTGATCTTGCACAGTGTCTGTGCTAGCAGGCTCACTGGGGGAAATGCATATTTGCGCAGGCCCTGGGGCCAGCTGTGTGCCAGTGCATCCGTGCTGAGCGTTGCCTCGTATAGGGAGTAGAACCACTGGCAGTGGGCGGTTTCCAGAGATGCAAACAGGTCTACCTGAGCAAATCCGAACCGACTCCAAATCAGCTGAACCACCTGGGGATGGAGTCTCCACTCCCCAGGAAGTGCAGCTCGAGACAGCTCGTCAGCCGCCTGATTGAACACTCCTGGGATGTGGACGGCACGAAGGGACCTCAGATGCTTCTGACTTCAGAGGAGGAGGTGGCGGGCGAGTTGCGACATGCGACGGGAGCGTAAACCGCCTTGCCGGTTGATATACGCAAGGGTTGCAGTGTTGTCTGTACGGACCAGAACGTCCCGTCAGGGGAACAAGGACCACCTCTGCGACTTTGGTGAAGACGTGAGGCAAAAGGGACAACCCGAAGGGCAGGACCTTGTACTGATATGCCCAACCCTTGAACGTAAATCGCAGGAAAGGCCTGTGTCACAGGAGAATCGAGACATGAAAGTACGCGTCCTTCAGGTCGATCGCTGCAAACCAATCTAGGGGACTGACGCACCCAAAAATGCGTTTCTGCGTCAACATCTTGAACGGCATCTTGTTAAGTGCACGGTTTAAAACTCGTAGATCCAAGATCGGTCATAACCCACCGCTTTCTTGTGCACAATGAAGTAAGGGCTGTAAAACTCCGACCTCATATCGTCTGGAGGGACCGACTCTATCGCGTCCTTCGCCAGCAGGACTGCAATTTCCGCGTGCAAGACAGGGGCATCGACGGCCTTGACTGAAGTGAACCGGATGCCCCTGAACTTGGGGGGATGCCGGGCGAACTGAATCGCGTAGCCGAGTCTGATGATCCGCAGGAGCCACCGAGACGGACTGGGGACCAACGTACCAACGGGACCAACTGGGCCACGAACGTACCCGCAGTGGGGCAATGAGGTGGAACACAGGGACCGGCCCCGGGGCCTGTGATGGCCTGGTCTGTGATGGCGGGGGGCGGAGTCTGGGTGTGTAGTGTAACACTCACCTGATTCCTCCTCGTGTGGGAGGAGACACAGGAACCCGGCTTGAGGCTTGTGACAGCCCGGCGTGTGACGACTTGAAGCAGGGACTGGAGTGCTACCGCCCTTACCTGGTTCCACGAATGGGCAGGAGGGGTGCTCTTGGGCAACCACCCGCTGCCTGCTGGCGAGAGAGGAGGAGGGAAGCGATCCCGTGATGCACGGATCACCCCTCTCCTCCTCTTGAGACCTCCGGCGCATGATGTGTTTGATTGCCTCAGTCTGCTTCTGGGCTGCCGAGAACTGCTGGGCAAAGCTCTCAACAACGTCACTGAAAAGGCCGGTCTGCGACACGGGAGCATTCAGGAACTGTACCTTCTCCTGCTCCTTCATGTCAGTGAGACACAGCCAGAGATGGCGCTCCTGGACCACTAGCATGGACATCGCACGACCCAGAGACTGTGCGGTCACCTTTGTCGCTCGAAGCGCGAGGTCCGTCGCAGCATGCAGCTCATGTAGAACCGCCAGGTCGTGACCACCCTCGTGCAGGTCTTTCAGGGCTTTGGCCTGGTGGACCTGCAGTAATGCCATGGCGTGGAGAGCAGAAGCCGCCTCCCCACAGGCTCTATAAGCACTGCCAGTTAGACCTGACGAATACTTACAGGCCCGTGAGGGGAGACACGTGTCACCCCGCAGAGTGGTAGCGGCTGTTGGACACAGTTGCATGGCCACAGACCGCTCCACCGAGGGGCTGCCCAGATTTGTTTCAGGCAGTGAAAGGTGCCTTCCACAATCTTGTAAGCTCCTCATGCACTTCCGGAAAGAATGGCACCGGAAGGGGGCACTGAGAACCAGCGTGACCCCCACCGAGAAACCATTCGTCCAGCCTCGAAGGGTCGGGACGCGGTGGAGGATTCCACACGAGCCCGACATTCTCAGCGGCCTGGGAAAGCATAGCTGCCATCTCTGGGTCTGGCTTGGACAATGCTACCACACCCGAAGGGGGGAACGCAGCCGGGTCGTCATCCCCGGAGAGAGAGGGCACACCCTTCGATGCAGTGACCGACATCTGGTCGTCAGAGGGGGCACTGAAGGAAACGCGTGGTGCACCCCGTTCAGCAGAGGGCCCAGCGCGCTCCTTCGGCCGCTCCACAGGCTGCTCCACCGGCTGCGGAGTGCTTGAGGGGTGAGGAGCTCCAATTGGGGAAGCCCTCACCGCAATCCTCAAATCACCTCTGACTCCACCGGATCCAGCAGCGGGCACGCCGGATCGCGGCAGAGGCAGAGGGACTCCGCCATGTTTGACATAGCGGAGTCTATTACGCAACTCCGAGATGGTCGTGTTCCCACAAGAAGAACATGAACCATCCATGAAGGCCTCCTCAGCGTGCTGAATGCCCAGACACGTGAGGCAGCGATCGTGACCGTCCTGAGGCGCCAGGAAACGACCACACCCAGAAACGCATGGGTGATAAGACATCTTTAAAAAGACGTGATCACCCGTGTTACTCTTTAAGAGAAATTGCTCTTTTTAGAGAAATGCTCTTTTAGTGCTGAAGCACGCAGGGGAGCTGGCCACCGCACACTCCTAGTGTGGCTGTCAGCAGGAAGATGATCTTTCTCTCCTGGACACCGTGACCACCGCTGCTGCGCCGTATCACCCGCACTCATCTAGCAGAACACTCTCTAGGAAAGGGAGAGCAGTAGCTTCAACCACTGCCGCTTGGCTCCAAAGCAAAAGGATGAATTAATGCAGTGCATCTGCTGCCTCTTATACTCACGCTGTGATCAGCGGCAGCTGGATGCAATAATCGGATGCCAATGTCCATTGGCTCATTTAGTTACACTCGAAGTGGATTGGTCTCTCTGGCGAGATCCCAATTTCATCGGTCATCCGACGTGACTCAGAGTGACCGACTGAAAGGGGAAGTCATATTTTCATGAGTTGTGAATGTGAATTTGCAGTTTGCATTAAGTGTGATGTAATAAAAACCCTGTTACTAGCTATAAGCAATAACGATCCAAGCGCTGTAGTACAATTCACAGACAAATGACTCTTACGACGTGGTTATTTTTAGTAAAATTTAATTTAGCCTTTTTCCTCTAACAAATTACTTGAATGATCCAGTTCTTTTAAGTAGCTTAATTTGAATCAGTCTGAAACATTTTCCTTTATAATTTACAGCATTATCAAGTCACCTTTATTTTTATAGTGCTTAATACAATACAGTTCTATGCAGAATGGTTTTGTCTATTAGCAAATGTGATTTGGAGTGAAACCTCAAAACTATTTCACTCCAAAAGTGTTTTCATATTGGCATAAAAGGATGCCAGTAAACATGGCACTGAAAGTCTGTTTAAAACTTCAATTCAAAAGGTCACAGGGTTTTTATTAAAAACTCTGCATTTATGTTTGTTGACATTTAGACAAGCCTCCTTTAGAAAAGCTTCTAATCTGATGAGAGTTGATGTGCAGTGGTGACTGAAGATCTAACCAACCCAAATACTGTTCATGTATTCCTTTTTCTAGGGTTTGAAGTTGAGCTGACAACAGATATCTTTTATCATCACATCATGACCACAGTTTTCAGTAGCAAATAAGGGCTATGTTTTGCTAATGGTCTTTTTTTTCATGAAATCGCCTAAGTGTGGTTGAGCTGAGAGACTTGAACAACAATGACATTAGAAGGAACTCCTAATAGCATAGTAATATGCAAATCAGTCCTCAAAGATCAGGGGAAATTACAGTAGCCAATGACGCAAATAGAACATAAGCCTTTCAATGCCATTGTTTTGAACTGCAATCTATGCAAGTAGTGAACTAAGTAAATGTTTCCTGCATTCTACAGGCTAAACCCCCAGGCAAGATTTATATAAAGCAGTGCTCATAAGTAAGGCAGCAAAGACGGCGAGACAGCTGTAAGGACATCTTCTAACACTGAATATTACCAACACTATGCTGCTATTCTGACTACAGATGTCTTACTTTTCTCCAACAAACTCTCTGTTTAGAAAATGTAAGAGTAAATAAACTAACTTGAGGATTGTAGAAGAGGCCTATACCACCCTCAAGTAAAACAGACCCTTTATTTTGTAAGCTCATCACAGTGACAGAAAGATAAAAAAAAAAATAGTCTGAGTGGGTAAATGAACATCTAGATTGCTCCTATAGAGTGTTTCATATGGCTGCCTACCATAACTAATGCTTACTTGACCGCCACAGACATAGCACAGTGCTATACCACATTCATGTTGACATCTCATGCCAATTTACGCTATAAAATGCTAGCCATACTTAATCTCTTTGTATATAATAATGTAACAATGGCGGTTAATGTTGGAGCAGTGGTTCATTGGGTAGTGCATGTGCTCATGGGAATGCAGGTTTGAATCTGCATCACTGCTTTAGGTTCTGAGATCATGAAGGTAAAAATCCACTGTTTTATAACATCTTACCCTATACAGTATATCATCAACCCAGTGAGGGTAAGATGGTGTAAGATGACCTCTACCCCAATAATTGACCTGAACAATAAAATCTGTAAGATTTATTCAATCTGAAGAGTTTTCAGGTTAAAAAAAATACTTTTTGGTCATTAGATAATGGTGATCTGTAAATTTTATTTTATGTTTGATATTAGTTTTTTATTCTATTTGTTCATTTGTAGACTCCATAATAATTTTGATATGTAATTAATTTATTTATGTTGTTGCTGGTATTTTTATTATTTAGTTTAATAATTATTAGAATTCATTGTTTAATATTTCTATGACATGCACATTTTAATCATCCTTATTATTTATCATTAACCTGTGAAATCTTTCATTCTGAATGCTTATTCTGTTGCTATTATGACAACCTTGTCCAATAAAAAAATATATGCTTATACACTCTTAAAAATAAAGCTTCTTTATTGGCATCAGTGGTTCCAGAAAGAACCTTTAACATTCATGGAAACTTTTCACTCCACAAAAGGTTCTTTACAGTGGAAAAAGGTTCTTTAGATTATTAAAATGTTCTTCACAATAAGAACAAATGGTTCTTTTAAGAACTGTTCACTGAAAGGTTCTTTGGGGAACCAAAACTGGTTCTTCTATGGCATCGCTGTGAAACCCCCCTTTTGGAACCTCTATTTTTAAGAGTGTATGTAATTCATTGAATTATATGTAATTCAGATGTATCTCTTTGATTGGGATTCTGTTATTTGATTTGTCTGACATTGTTCAAATAATTCAAACTAAATTCCAGACTAAGTCATTGAAATACATGAATTCATATCAACATGAAATAAATAAATAAATCACATTAAAGATCATTATAAGTGTAGTTTGCATATTCTGCAAAGATTATATGCCAGCAGGGATTTGTTTATCCCAGGTGACCTGAAGGTTATCATGAATAATAAAGATATCTGAAATGTATAATATTAACTAAATTATAGTAATTATTAAATTAAATAAAAGAAATTAATATGACACTTGCTCCACCTCAAATAAGGGCAAACTTGATTTCATGATTTTTAATTTTGGGCTATAAGAACTAATTCAGAAAATGTTTTATTTTAAACAACATATTGGATGGCAATAAATCATAAATGTGCAGTTTAACAGTAAATGCACATGAGGAGGCATTTCCCCCACCATACTTGACATATTAAAATGGGATCTATTTCGTAGTCCATTGCAGTAATAATGTAAAATGATACCCCCTAATTTCTGTGAAAGAGAGAATATTTTGTCATCATGAAAAATACAAAAATGTGACACAAGTATTCAATCAGGCTTTGAACACTATACACAGTCTTTGTGTGGGTCATGTCTCACAAAGCTCTCAAAGCTGTTCATAGCAGATAGAGGGATTTTAATTGCTTTCCGTGTGTTTAATTAGGTCTGTTTGTTTGGATTCAGCTTTGAGAAGACGAAACACAAGATAGTGCTGGAATTCATCAGAAAGAAATGCCATTTTTCATGTTTGGGGGGGAAATGGGTAATGGCTTTGCAATAACATGAAGGAAATTTCTATCAGACTTTCTGTCTATCGCCATCAACATTTCAAGGGGAAAACTCCCATCATCAGAGAGCACAGGGGCCATCAGAGCTGCTGTGTTGTCTTGCTACCTAACTCTGCATGGAAGAAAACAATAGAGTTCAAAGTCAGCTATCATCCTGGGTGAGTCCCATCCATCATGCAAGAGCACATGTGACGTCAACTTTACTCCATTTCCTCTTGACTGAGCCCTGTCTGTGCACCGGTTTTTATTAGATCAAGATCATGTTAGAGCAGTGGTTCTCGATTGTTTTTTTTTTTCTTTAGGTCCCAGATTTTGCATCGAGTTGCGACCCAACATAGTACCAACATTTATTTAGCATTCACAAGAACACAAAATCTAATTTAAATCAGATGCTGAAATGTACTTCCATGAACAGAATAGGCCCAATAATATGATAAATTTTTACCATTTTGGCCATTATTAATGCATAAACAACAGCAGAAGTGTGATTTTTACCAGTCTAGCACACAGGACAAACGCTGCATTAGTATTAGCCATATTACCAAGTGACAGATGAAACTGACGTCAAAAACAAAAGACAGGAATTTGGTGAGTCTATTAATTTTGGTATCTTCACTATGCACATTTCTTAGTTAGCTGCATTTAGTATTGTTTTTTCGTCTCAGAATAGATTCTAGTTGAGAACCACAGTGATACAGCAGTGTCTTTCACAGGATTTATTTCCATTTAATGTCAGTTCATAGCATCAATATAGGCAGAAATAGATGCACATAAGGGCTATGTATACTAGTAAAGAAGTAGGAAATGTGTAACAAAAGAAATGGTTTAAATCCTATAACAAAGCACAACAATCTTGAATGAGACCTGAAAAATCAACTTAATAATATCCCATTCTCTTGGCTAGGAGAGAAGGACTTAAATATGAATCACAGACAAATATACTCAGTTTCCCATGTCTGTTTGTCTCCTCACTGTCCCTTTAGCAGGCCACATACACAGCAGGCTGAGGCAACACTGTCTCTTCCTTTTAACTTCAAAACACCTTACTTCAAAAAGAGAAAGAGTGAAAAGAAAAAATGGCATTTCAGCTTATTTCTGTAAAGATGCTGATACACATCTCTTTTCTGAGTCTTAGTGAGTCTGTCATGTGAAAAATATAGAGAAGCAGGGGAAGTTTTGGTTTGATATCTGTAATATTCTTTGAAATTTGAGGAAGATAGGAAAATAACTTGAGACAGTGCATAATGTAAATAATGGCCAATCCCCAGAACAGCCACACTGTTGTTGTATACATTTAACTTCACCACAAGTGGGGAAAAACCAACAACGTGCTGAGCATTATTAAGGAATCAAAACAGCATGGTTGTGAGTATGATACTGTTTTTATAACAGCAGTTCAAAATGTAAGACGTTAATGTTGAGTAACTTAGATTTTGGATACAATATTGAAGTTATGTTGTCTGTTTTTGCTCCATCAAAGCAAACATTTCCAAAACAATAGGTTTACAGTATATAGTGTTAATTCCTGACAGAAACAGTGTTTTTGATTCAATGATTCACACACTCATTTCGTTCCTGAAACAAATCAGTGTTTTTAAATGAATCAGTTAACTGAACGATTTAGTGACTCATTCACGTTTTTGATCTAATCAGATAAATTAGAGAATTAATGACTCATTCACTCATTTCCTTGTGTGTTTTGACCTAATTGGTTGAATTAATTATTCAATGACTCACTTTTTGTTCCTGATTGAAGAAATGATGTCATTTTTGTTTCTGAATGAATAAGCGTTTTTGGACAAATCGGTTGAATGAATGATTCAGTGACTCATTCGTTTTATTCCTGTATGAATCATTGTTTTTTAAATGAATCTGTTGAATGAATGATTAAATAACTCACTCATAGAGACAGTCACACGTCGTAACTATGCAACTTGCAGAACAAGTCAAATTTCCACCAAAACGCAGCGAAAACTTGTTCCTGATTAAACTAAAACAAAAATTAGACAAATGGTTGAATGAATGATTCAGTGAATAATTTGTTTTATTCCTGTTTGAATCATTGTTTTTAAATGAATCTGTTGAATGAATGATTAAATCACAAAAACAGTCACTTTTTCAGAACAAGTCAAATTTCCACTAAATGCAGCGGAATGATAAAAATTGCTCTAGAACACAAAATGCTATTATGTTAAATTCACAATGACAACATTTTTTCTAACAACAACAACAACAACAAAAAATAGTGATGTGTGTAAAATTCAGAATACTGATTTCAGCAGATAAAATTAGATAAAATTGCAAAGGGTTTCTCCAAGAGAGTAGAAACTTAATGACAACAGGGATTTCTGGCAATTAAGACAATTAGTTCATTTGATTTACATTGCTGCAGAGTGTGGTTTACTGCAGTGCACAGATGGGCATGCTGAATTGGCTTGAGCAACGTGGAGTTGAGTCAAGGAACTCTGACAAACAAATATCTGGCATGAAATCCTGTCCCTGTTGGCAGGAGAGATAAAGTGAGACAAAATAATTTTGATAGTTAGCTTCTTGTTATAAGTGAGAATGTTATGTGAGTTCACTTCAAAATGAATAAAGCAGCAGTCTATCCCATTAGAGACGAATGTGCAAACAGCAAGATAAGTGTTTGGATTATTTATTAAGTTGTCATCAAACCATATTTCCAGATGTTTCACCTTCATTATCCTCACTATATAGAATCTCCCAAAGATCTCCCCATATAGCATCCCTGTTTAATTAATGCTAGAGAATAAAACTCGAAGTGCGCCTACTTGGCACTTAGCACGCGTTTGAACTCAGGGGTTGGGAGTGATCCATATAATGACAAGCAAATGACGGCTTCAAGTCTCTCCACCACGATTCAATGCAAATGCATTCAGAGAGCATATCAACCTCAAAGGACAAGCGTAAACACTTTAAGAGCCTATTGATCTCCCCGTGTCACTGGATTTAATAGGTTTTGTGTTTCTGACCAAATCCTGAAAATTTCTACCTTCATCTTCAAGCCCGCAGAGTGCAGGGTTAGATAAACCCGAATCAATGTGACCTAGCACACTCAGATTTTTTTAGCCCTAGATAACGATGATGATTCTGTGAACTCTGTGGTGTACCACCAAGTAGAAGTGATTCGCAGTAAAAACTATAACCTCTTTAAAGCAGTTAAGTGCCTATAAATGTACTGCAGTTGTTCACAAGCTAAAACATCCAATACGGCTGTGTTACAACTCCCCCAATTAAATCCAGCATGAGATCTGTTTCACACTCCGTGACATTTTTAGAGAACACACAGACAGACAATAACATCAGTGAGGTGTCTTGATTGCTGTATAACTGTGATTAGAAAACAAAGTTTTCCTTGTAAAGTTGGTAAAAACACTCTCTCTCAGTCCCTAAAAGGTGTGTTTTCACTGCATTACTAATTTAAAGCCTCACAGCTGCCCTGACTAGGTGAAAATGAAGATCTGCATCACTTATCTTCTTGTCAAATGAACAACCCCATTTGTCAAGAAAAAAATTTATTACTGCACGCACAACATTTTTGAAAAACTCCAAAACCATACTGTTACCTACAATTTGCTGCAATTTTCTGAAACCTTTTCATGCAAATTATTATTACAGGGTAGATTATCAAGAAATGAAGACTCATTTCTGCATGGTTCCTTGCACAATACTGTTATCAACCTTACACACTTTTACCATATTGCATGATTTGTAAAGTAATACATTTTAAAATTTGCATCAAATATCCGTCTTCACATGGACGGCTTTTCCAATGTAGTAAGCTTGCTCGGTAGCTCACCTGGTACAGCACTACACTTATCATGCAGAGTCCCATAAAACACAAAAAAGTGCTCAAAAGTGCTCAAAGCCATGCAAAAACAAGGAAAAAATGGCGTGGTTGCTAGAGAATTTTTTTTTTTTTTTATCTTACTATTGGTTAATTTTAGGGTAAGATTTAGTGTAGGTTTTATGTTATTTTAAAATGTGAAAAGTATTAACTTTTTAGTGCTACTCATCAGGCATTTGATGAACCAATGTAATAAAATGTTGGCACAGTAGTGTTTATCTGTTTCAGGGAAAACTGTACTTGCTTTTTAGCGCCACCAACTGGACATTTAATTTTGAAACTGCCATGAAATGTGCAAAAAGCACATAATATGATTTTTTCAAAAATGTCACCATATTTTTCATGAGCCTAGGTTGGACATGCCTGTGTGTGTGTCACATTTTACATATTTTTAAACTACACAAAATTATTCTTCAAATTGGTAAATAATACAAAGATTATTGGAGTTTGTTTTACAAGAAAATACAATTTCAGTTTTTTGCAATTTCATGTTTAATTCAATATGTTACCTGCCCTTTCTTTGCAATTATTTGTGAATTTTAGTAGCAATTTCTGAATGAAAATAGTTTTAAAATACACCATTTTTTTCAGTGTAATTATGGTGAAAATTGTAACATGATATTTCCTGTATCCAGCTGTGCTTCTGAGCAAAGCGATGGCTGTAAGGAATCAATATGAGCCACATATCTCAAATAAAATAGCCCTCTAGTAGGATATGCTCACCACTGTAGATTTTACGTTCTTGGAGATTTATAATGTATTCATTAGCTTTCTAAATATGCTGGGAAATCCTGCCCAGACAGGTGTATACGCACACACATACCCTTGGGACCATGAGCTCATTGGGTTTGTTGTCAGGGAATATGGTGGACTACAGATCATCAATGACAAACTCCTAGATGAAGTATAGTAGAGTGGTAAAACCTCTTAGATGGTACTGTTATAGCACATATTCACACTCCTTTCAATGGTTTCCCTCTGGGATCAATTCTTTCTGGTTCTTTGACTCTGTCAAGGTTGCCGGTGATGTGTTGAAAGGGCTTTTCAACCTCTGCGTCTTGTTAATTTTAGTATCAGTTTGTATTTTCCTTTTGAGTTGCAGACATATCTGTACCTGAACTTTATAGCTACACTGTCTTGTAGAACATTCTGGAGTATAAAGTTAATCTTTTTCTATATAACAACATAAACTATGAGCTCATCAGAAAATAAAGCAGTGTCATCCTTCAGGGAGTGCACATATTTTTAGCTATATTACGGGACAAATTGAATACATTTTACACTGACAGTTGCTATAGAGAGATAGCCACACATCATGTAAGAAAAATAGAATGTAAACATTACTCATGTTAACATGAGCTGTCATAGATGATTATGCTGTCAGAGACAGCTGTACTTACTTTCATTCAGTTAATCTGTAAAAATTAGGAGACAAATACTTTTATTTTTATCTTTTTTTTTAAATTAATACTTCTATGCTTTTTTTGTAGAAACAATTTTCACAAGTATCATTAATTTAATATTAATCAGTTTTTGTTTTAGTTTTAGGTTTAGTTAAAGTATATCTTAAGTATAGCTTTTACTTATTTAATTATCCCTGTTTTTGTCTTGAGGAACATTTCCAGAGCAGTTTTGCACAGGTCTGGTTGTGTTTGTTTTGACAGCAACATGGTTATCGGATGCCAAAGAATCTGTCTTTTGCCTTCCACTCACTCTGCAATTTGTAGGCATTGCACAAATAGGCCAATTATCTTCATACCAATGATTCCAACACAACCTTTGACACCAACCTTCCCAACATTCATTCCCCGCTGTGGGTGATGCTCTCAAAAATATGGGGTGGAAAGGGAGCAGGACATCCTGCACTGTGGTCACAGTCATTAAAAATATTGTTTTCATCAACATTAGACTCATTTGGATTGTGTGGAGTAAGTGAAGGAAACAGTCTGCACAAGCAGATGATGGATGTGCTTTTCCAAACTAAACTTCAGTTCAACCATTTGAGTATTTGGTTTGCATAATTGGAAAGCAAACTGCAATTTCAGTAGAATGGCAATGGAAAAGACAATATCCAGACAGCGGTTACAGATCATTAAGTATTTAGACTGAAATTGCAAAACTGAACAAAACATACCTGTGTCAAAAAATAAAAAATAAAAATAGTGATCAAAACCACCCTACTAATGGCACATTGTTCCCAAGTAGAAATATAAAATGTTATAAAAATAAATTAAACTTTATTCTCTACTTAAAACCCCATTGGGTTTAATCAGAATTGGGTTTATACTCATGGGACAAAGATACTTTGAACATGGTCTCGTGGGAGAATACATGCCATTTTTTTACTTCCCTGACTGTTCTTAAGCAAGTGGAGGTTCAAACAGATTATTTCTGTAGCTTTCTGGATGAATATAAACCAAATCAAGACAACATCAAACAAGCAAACAGTAAAGTTTTGCTAAAAAACTATTGGAAAGGGAACGTGGTATTGGAAAGTGGCTTTGAAGCTGATAAAAGATTGCCATAGAAAGACTGTTTATTTTCATGAACTGATAAAAGGTGCCTAAAATGAGAGGAATTATTTAGAGCAAAGCATACTTTCCATATTAAAATGGAAAGTGGAATTCCCCTACTTTCAGATTATGTACTTCACCTTTCACTGTTGTAGTATGTTCTTTAGGTGTATAGTATGAAAGTAATTTACTCTGGTGTTGTTAAATAAGTACAATTTAGCAACAAGGTACATTTTTTTCTGTTACCTAAAGCGCTTAAACTTGACGAGCTGCTCGGCTCATAGTTTTCCGGCATTTTTTATTTTAGAATCTGACAGCTTCTGTGCACCTGTGGCCTTATGGGATAGCAGTGGTTGCACACTTCAGAATCTCAGCAGATGCTGTGTGTCAACCAGGTTTGTTTGTTTGATAAATTCTGCATATTCCGATATTCTGCTCATTTGGTGTTATCTTTTTGCATATTATATAGGAAGGAAATAAATGTCTTTTGAAAAAAATTGACTTCTGACCTCTGTATCATTTAGAGGACAAGCTATTTTTGTCTGATAAGCTCATTAGTTTAAACTCATTAGTTCTATGGAGGTTGAATCATGCACACATGCAGTACATTCTTCATGTAGTCGACTGTGTCCTTGATGTGCCCAGACTGTAGAGACATTCAGTTCAGTTGAAGTCTTAGGTTTGAGGGAACATGATTAAGGTTCCTCATTCAGAGAGATCTTTGATACACACTGATGACAATGTGATAGCCTGTGGAAATGAATAGTTCGGGCCAAGAATAAAACTGATCTGTTGATTAGATATTTTGGTGGACGCATTCCAAATGAGGATGCAGGGGAAAAAAGACAGGACTTTGCAAGGGTGGCCAGTACATTTTGTGATTCACCTGGTGAGATGCAATAGTCCCGAGGCAGAGGGTGAGACAGAAACTCAATCTGTGTAATCAAATTAGAGTTTTCAGTTTCTTTATACCATTCCTATTATGATTTCAGAGCATGACAATGTTTATTATATTACAGAGAAGGTTATCAAGCACTGAGATCTTATAATGCATTATCACAATGAGGTCATTATGCAAATGAATTGTCACAATGTACTGTAATATTTTAAAACGCTATGAGTTGACAAAAACCCAGTTGTACTAAATATAACCATTTCATTTGCCTTTTCTTTATAGCAGTGCATTAATGAGATTAATGATTAGATGCACAGTAGTCTCGTGTAACCAGACCTCTGACTAGACTGCGAAGGTCTGGTCCATATTCTGGCCATGAACCGCCCACGTAGACAGGAAAGTGGTTTGTATTGTTCATGCATGTCATTTAAGGGTGAGATTATCTGAGATATGTTATACCAAGGTAGTGTGGAAAAACTCATTTAAATAACAGCTTCAACAGCTTCACATTTCTTTCAAAGATATTTAATGTCACTAACCTTGCAAACTTTTGCAAAAGCAATGATCATTTCATTCTGCGCTTGCTGTGTTAAATGAATAGTTCACACAGAAATTAAAATTTGCTGAAAATTTTCTCACCCTCAGGCCATCCAGGATGTAAATGAGCTTGCTTCTTCATCAGAACAGATTTGGAGAAATTTAGCATTGCATCACTTTCTCACCAATGGATCCTCTGCAGTAAATGGGTGCCGTCAGAATAAGAGTTCAAACAGCTGATAAAAACACCACATTATTCCATAAAATAATTCACATGACTTCAGTCCATCAATGAAAGTCTTGTGAAGCGAAAAGCTGCATATTTGTAATAAACAAATCTATCATTAAGATGTTTTTACAGCTTTCTCCAGTAAAAAAAAAAAGGTTTCTCGTCTGAATCAGGAGAGAAATACGCACAGATCACAAGTGAAAGAGTTTACAAGTGAAAACAGTATAAAAAAGTTGGATATTAATGTGAGGGGGGATGCACTTTTTCATTGGAGGAAGCATTATTTTGTATTATAGACTCATATTTTGGCCAGAAGCAACGGTTTGAAGTTAAAACATATTAATGATGAATTTGCTTCTTACAGACACACAGCTTTTTGCTTCACAATACATTAATTGATGGATTGGAGTAGGGGCGACGACGAATAGGTGAATAGTCGACGCTTCGATAGGAGGAGCCTGATTCACTACCAGTCTCACAGTCGAATATTCGCAGAGGTGTTATGATCATGCCATTTTGGCTATATGGGGGTGCTCAAATGTCTGATTTCACATAGAACTACCAGTTTTCTCCCAATAAATACAGCCTATTAAGATCATGCTCAAAATAAGAATCTGAAAAGAAAGAAGCTTTAAATAAATATTTTAACGTGCGTGAATAAATCCAACCACCCCTATACATTTAAGTTTCACTTTCCATAATCCATGACCCACAGAGGAGCATCTTGGCGGCAAGGATTTAAATCTTTAACAAGACACAAATTGACACAGGCAGAGTGAGAGACTGGATTTTTTTCGATCAGGTGGGGTACAAGTGATTTCAAAACATTTCAGCCGGTTTATTTATTGTATTATTTATCTCGTATAAGATGCATTTGGTTGAGTTGCGCTGCAGTAAAGCGCTTCACTGTAGTATACGGTGATTACAATGAGAACACTATCATAATAAAACGCTGTGAATTTTTAGAGTTTAGTTGCCCTGTTTCTGCACGTTGTTGCGTGAAGAACGCGTCCACAAAAGAGTTCATTCAGAGCCACGCAGACACGTTCACTTGTGCATTCGAGGCATTCTGTGCAGATAGGATGATGTTATGTTGTATAAACAAAGAAGAGTATAATATATGAGATAAATGATGAGTTAAATCCCATTGATTAAAGCTATCAGATGCTTCACTCCACTGGTCATCTTCAGCCCGCGCAGCTCAAAACAGAAATGCAGATCATTAGTAACTACTGTCAGATACATAACGTTATAATGAGAGCACTATTGTAAAAAAAATGTTGTGAATTCTTAGGGTTTCGCTGACGTTTAATGTTAACTATCTTTTAATAAAAACATAAAACATTATTTACCCCGTTTGTATCTGTGAGGCGTCCGTTACACATTTTCCCTGTGTGTTAACGTCAGTAATAGGCCTTAATCACACTTCCGCGTTCGAAAAGCGGAAGAATCAAATAGTACCGTAAAATAATTTCCGCTGCAGCCTCTAGCAATGGCTGTGCCCATAGCACGGCATTGTTGTGGATTATTTATGTAGAATTCAGCACATATACGTCTTCTAAAGACACCAATCTCAGTTTACAACAATTAGTTGAGTATTATGAAATGAAGGAATAGATTGTCATGATATCCCGATGCGGATTTCGTGACTTAGACAGGAGCGCGCGAACCATACTGTACAGTATGTGTATAGGCAATTCTTCACAGTCTGATCACCTTATTTCATTACAGAACAGCGAGAAAACTATACAAAGCACATCACATTAATAAGCATTAGAAATAGCCAAAGCTTAAAATGTTAATTATGACTAATGGCTGTATAGAAGGATTAAATGAAAGGTTTAGGGCAAACTTGTTGTATTAAACATAATGCTCACATTTTTTTCAAGTGCTGACTTTATGATGCAATCCTCTATAATTGCATCAAATTAAAGTTGTTCAAACAAAGAAATATTTCCAGCCCATAGACGATGATTAAAAATCAGTTTGATCATCTTAATTGAGTTATTCTCTGTGATTGCGTGCAACAATTGAATATCATTATACTGTGAACAAGAACGTGAGATTAATCACAATAACTATAATGCAAAAAATAAACAAAATAATATTAAAAATAACATTAAAATGATAGAGTGGCGGAACAATGATGTCACTTTGTAGCCGAAAACCCGGAAGCAAGTTAGCATTTTAGCACTTCCGGTTCCATCATCCCAGGGTCAATGGGTTTTTTGAATGGGATTTTGGTTAAATCCCTTAAATAAGGCCCGTTGTTCACACAGGCTCAAGATACTTTCACGTTTTATTCTATGACATAAAACACACCAGTTACACCCCACTCGTGATTTTTTTAAAGTGTTACGTTTCTTAAAAAAGACGGTTGCTAACAAGTTGCTAAAAGGGACTACAGGCGCTGTCGGAGACATTCAACGTCATCACACCGAACAATTTATCAATTTACAGTATTTTCCAGTTGTAGTATAATGTGTAATACACTTAATTGTAGAATAACCAATGGATAGTTTCTCGCATTTTATATTGTTGTTCGACAATGTTTTTTTGCATTGCCCTGAAATGCAACACAAGTCTTTGGAGGGAAGATGACCGTTTACTGATGCGGAGACTGTGGATTCGTACCATAAGGTAAACTCATACGATTATTCCATGTAAACACCACATTTACTGGCTTTACGTGTTGAAAGTGAAACTTTAATGATGCATAGTGCTTTTGGTCTCTTGTTTCTCATTTTGCTCTTGACAATACCTCATAGATTCTCTATGGGGTTCAGGTCTGGTGAGTTTGCTGGCCAGTCAAGCACACCAACACCGTGGTCATTTAACCAACTTTTGGTGCTTTTGGCAGTGTGGGCAGGTGCCAAATCCTGCTGGAAAATGAAATCAGCATCTTTAAAAAGCTGGTCAGCAGAAGGAAGCATGAAGTGCTCCAAAATTTCTTGGTAAATGGGTGCAGTGACTTTGGTTTTCAAAAAACACAATGGACCAACACCAGCAGATGACATTGCACCCCAAATCATCACAGACTGTGGAAACTTAACACTGGACTTCAAGCAACTTGGGCTATGAGCTTCTCCACCCTTCCTCCAGACTCTAGGACTTTGGTTTCCAAATGAAATACAAAACTTGCTCTCATCTGAAAAGAGGACTTTGGACCACTGGGCAACAGTCCAGTTCTTCTTCTCCTTAGCCCAGGTAAGACGCCTCTGACGTTGTCTATGGTTCAGGAGTGGCTTAACAAGACGAATACGACAACTGTAGCCAAATTCCTTGACACGTCTGTGTGTGGTGGCTCTTGATGCCTTGACCCCAGCCTCAGTTCATTCCTTGTGAAGTTCACACAAATTCTTGAATCGATTTTGCTTGACAATCCTCATAAGGCTGCGGTTCTCTCGGTTGGTTGTGCATCTTTTTCTTCCAAACTTTTTCCTTCCACTCAGCTTTCTGTTAACATGCTTGGATACAGCACTCTGTGAACAGCCAGTTTCTTTGGCAATGAATGTTTGTGGCTTACCCTCCTTGTGAAGGGTGTCATTGATTGTCTTCTTGACAACCGTCAGATCAGCAGTCTTCCCCATGATTGTGTAGCCTAGTGAACCAAACAGAGACCATTTTGAAGGCTCAGGAAACCTTTGCAGGTGTTTTGAGATGATTAGCTGATTGGCATGTCACCATATTCTAATTTGATTAAATGTGAGCCAAAATCATCACAATTAAAAGAACCAAAGACTTAAACTACTTCAGTCTGTGTGCATTGAATTTATTTAATACACAAGTTTCACAATTTGAGTTGAATTACTGAAATAAATGAATTTTCCACGACATTCTAATTTATTGAGATGCACCTGTATATGGCATAACTTCCTTCAGTTAAACAAAGATGTATTTGCATTTGGCAGAAAACATGAAATACTCAAGGTGGATTCCTTCAAGTCAGGAATCTTGGTGTCATTTTGGAATGAGATTTTAATTTCAGTAACCACTTCAAAGCAACAGCTAACTCATCTAAAAAAATATAACAAAAATAGAAGCTGTATATCCTAACAAGAGAAAAACTAATTCACGCAATCATCACCAGCAGGTGGACTACTGCAACGGACTCCTTTGAAGCCTTCCCAGAAAGACCATTAGACATCTGCAGTTCACAAAATACTGCTGCCAGCCAGTATTCTGACCAGAACCAAAAAAAAAAAAAAAAAAAGAACCAAAAACAAAGGCTATAAGAAAAACGATAAATATGAACAAATATAAATAAGTTAACAATGTGTAGGGATACATAGGGCCTATATGTAAAATATATCATAAATTAAAATATATTATAAATATAAGTATGCATATATGTAAATATGTTTCTAAAATACTTTGAATTACCGCCTATATGAACCCTTGCCTCACCTTTGTAATTAATTACAAGCATGCCGTCATGTCAGTGGCTGAGACGATCTAACAGTCTGTTGTTTTCAGCATTTCGCCGTCTTTCTAGCAGGCTCATCACATTGGGTGACTGCTCTAGGCTGCCTCGGGTCGCACCACGATCGAGCATCTCGGCGACTGCGCTCACATCCTCAGTCGGCATGAGAGGAAGGACACGGCGGCTGCGGAGAACCGACTGCGCCGCGATAATTACAAGCAGATTTTTACCAATGCAGTCAACAGCACCGGGATCCGAGTTGTTTGTTTAAATTAGCACGGGGCAGACAACGTGGCTGGAAAGGGAGTCTGCAAGACGTCAGACTATCTAGTGAGCTGCTTACATAGACAGCTTTTTTGGACATCATACCGCGTTCGTGCGCGCTCGGGGCAGCATTCATTCACTGTCGCTGTTCACTCACACACACACACACACACACACACACACACACACACACACACACACACACACACACACACACACACACATATGTACAGTATGTGTGAACGTGCGGAGAAATTGAAGATGCCACTCTGAATCATCTGGGCGCTTGGATCGACGGTAAGAGCACGTATTTATTATGGGGGGATTCAAATACTGTTACCAACTTGATTTTGTTAAGGAGGGACTCGCACCTGTGCATTCAGCCTCTTCCTATCAAAACAGTCTTCCACATTCTCTGTCGTTTTGCACGGGTCTGTGTTGTGTTTCATGCCCAAAGCCTCAAAGTTGTCAGATGTCTTTTCCTCTGCACGCTGTTGACATCTGAGGTATTTTAAGAGAAATAATAGGTGACTCAACTGGCATAAAGTAAGGACAGATATAACCTACATGTGTCATATTGCCCTTAAGGCATTGAAAGCTTGGGATGGCTGTAATGGGTGAGATTTATTTAGAGAATGTGAACTTTATAGAATGTTGTTGCTTTTGTATCCTGTTTATTTGTATTCTTGTGTAAAAGGAAAAGTCTTCTCTTCTTGTAGAAACTGAATGTGGTGTTGAAGCACTTGCATGGATGTTTTAGACGATTTCAGACAAATATCTGGCAGGGAATGATGTGCATGTGGCTTAACAGGGGCTTAACTTTCACGTGGGTTAGTTTAAGATCTGGCTGAATCAAAGTTAAAATGACTGCAATTTGGGAACTTGAATCTTTAAGCAGTTTTAGAAGTGTCCTGTAGTGTGACCAGGGTTGGAAATTATCCATGGCTTGGGAAAAAATGACACCAAAAGTCACAGATGCCCTAAAATATGAGGCAAAAACATTTTATATATTCAGTGATATCCTACTGTCTAGTTAAAGTTAAAGTCTCGGAGTGACTTGTAGTTGCCACAAAGGTGAAGAATGTAAATTTGATGAATGATATGTAAGAAAATATATATTAAATATTTAATAATATAAAAATTAAATAATATAAAAATATTTAACAAACAAACAAACACAAATAAATAAATAATCTATCATAACAATCTATTCCACGGGGCAAATATTGTTCTCAATATAAAAGCAAATTTCTGACACTGGGTGTGAAATGACATGATTCAATTAAAACTGATGTAAACAAAGATTTCTCAGCTTATAATGTACATGCAGTGTTTATGGCCATATTAATTAAGATTCTATAGAATATATGTACTTTTGGAAGTTCATTTGTCACACTGCAAGACCATTTAAAATGAACTAGTGAAGACTAAACAGTGATTTTAAATGGTAGCCAGTTACAAGAGGACTTTCTGTTATACACATGTACATTTTAACTTAAAATCTTGATGTTGAATAAAAATAAATTCATGGAGCTTTTATATGTGAGCCATCCAATTACAGTCTTGAAAGAGTATGAGCAGTTTTAAACAATAAACCCGGCTTTCACAGTATCTTATATGTAGTTAATGCCCTGTCATAACCTCAGAGCAGCATCTGTAATACTTTGAGCCATTTGGACCAATAGTTCCTCCCCTAGTGGGGTAAATCATTCATTGCAACAGATACAATCATACTGTGAAGGCTTTCTATATTTGATCAAATTCAAGAGATTTCGTATCAGGTGTCAGGCATTCTTTTTATTAAAAGTTCAGTGTTTTTATAGTCTGCATTCAATACTTTTATATTAAATTGTTAAATGATGTAAGGTAAGCAGTTATTGCCAAATTATTTGTTGAATTTTGACCTGAAATGCTTATTAAGATGTTATGATTAGTTAGAAAACCGCAGCACTGTGATAAATGGATATCATTAAAGGAACAGATGGGGCTTGTGAGGCATGTCTTCTAGCGTCTCCCTATTCTGTCCTCAGTACTTTTGACCTGTGGGCAGTATTACCGATTCAGACATAAAGCAGCACTCCATGCACTTTAGATTGGGAACCAGCGCCCATGTTTAATGCATATACCCTATAGTCTCAGAGAGAGAACATTTCTAATGAGAGTAGTATTTTAAATGCAGTAAAGCCCTTTTGTGAGAGGAAGAGTCTCGGAGAGACTGAGATTAAATAAAAGAAGGGTTTACTGTATAGCTCACTTTTGACTATCAAATCTACAAAGCCTTCATTAACAGTATATAGTGATGTTCTGTAACCAATTTTATCTGTCAAATTACAGAGGATGACATTATTAGGAAATGATTTTGGATGTGTAACTGCAAGTCTGTTTTATCCGACATTTGGAAAACTAGACGTATTAGAGGTAGCTGAAACTTCATGGCAATGTAACATTCAAAGCCCTTTGAGGAAAAATAAACCATGTATATTTCATACTCACTTCTGTGTTAAACTCAGGACCTTGACTGTGCGTTTGGAATTTAAACCTTTAGTCAGTGAATCAGCAAACTTAGCTATCAGGATGCTTTTATATTGCTACTGCTTTTTTTTTTTTTTGTAAAGAGGAAAAGTTGCGAATTCCAGAAATTGTGTATGATTACCTTATAGCAAAGTTCAACACTAATTGTACCGTTGGGACTCCTGAGGGAGTTTAAATAAACTGCTTTTCACACATTAAGGGGGACCCACAGCAGCACTTGGCATTAGTGTTTCTCCAAAGGCTTAAGCTGCAACATCCCACTTATCAACTCATGAGTGTCTTTTCATGAGCGAGTGAGCCAAGTCAGATATAAGGAACGTGGGTCGGCATTATTCAACAGACAATTACACGCATTCCGAAAGCTAGAATCCCAACATCCAGCCGTGATCCTGCTGAGGTAAATGGTAATTAGCTGTCCTATTTTAATCCACTATAGATGTGCTCTGACATGAGGATGCTAGGCTTTGACTGTGGCAGAGGATTAAGGTGCCCGTGAATAAGTGTAGCAGGTGGGAAAGGTGTGTCAACGTTGTCTCACCCCGCTCTCATGTGTATCCACAGTTTTCATCGCCGTTCTAGCGCTGACCTCTGACTGGGCTCTTCAGTGCTAAGAACACTCACCCTGAGCAGCTGTTATCCTGCGAATAAAGGTGCGGTCATGCTGGCTTTAAGCATACTAAGTTTCCCTGCAACGATTAATGGCAAAAACTGGTGTTTAAAATAAATGATAAATCACTAATAATGATAATAATAATAATAATTCAAATGTGAAATATGGCAACAGGATATGATGCCATGCTTTAGGGATTCTACTTTAAATAAATCACAAATAATTCTAATTATGTAATTATTATTAACATTAGGCCTATTAATATTATTAGTTATATATATTATTTAATAATAGGGATAATATTTGTAAAAAAATATTTCTGATTAGTATTATTTTGAGTAATAATAATAATTTATATGAAAAATGTGAAAATATTGCATCTGCTCAATTTTTTCTGCAGCAATTACAAGCAACAGGATTGGATGATATGCTTCTGTTTTAAATAAATAATACATAACAAAAAATATGCAATTGTTGTTGTTAGTGTTGTTATTATTATTATTATTAATTATATAATATTATATTAATTATATAATATATAACAAATAATAATAATAATAATAAATACATTTATATGACTACTACTAACAATAATTCATTATTTAAATGATGAATTAATGGTGATTCAAAATGGGAAAATATTGAATCTGCTCCAATTTCCTACCCTGATTATCAGCAACAGGATGTGATGTAATTTTCTTGGGCTTCTGTTTTAAATAAATAATAAATCACAAATATTATGACAATATTATATAAATATTATAATGTTCATTAATGTTCAATATTATCATTATTTTTTATAAATATTAATTATATAACATTTGTGATGGTTATTATTATAACTGTAATAATTTACTTTATTGTTCAATTGAAATGGGAAAATTTAGCACCTATTCCACTTTTCCACGATGTTGCATGTCATGCATCTTTAAAATCTGTATTCTTTATATTGAGCCAAGAGTTCAGTGTTTTACATTTATAATGTTTTACACGTTTACATCCTCTCATGGTCAAGTTTTTTCTCTCTGCGAATTCACAGGTCAGAGTTCACCAAACTCAGCAAAATACAATACTTCGCATGAGCTTGCATTTACGCTCTCCAGCATTTGCATGCATATAAAAGAAAGAGAATGGAGCACAAAGTCCAGTGTGACCGCAACTTTACCCTTACAGACCACAAATGCTGGTTATTATTCAATGAGGCCTGTCTTATCCCTGGATGTGAACTGTTTTCTGTTTAAGAGTGTGATTTAACAAGGTTAAGGTATTGCTTGGGTGCATTGAGTTCAGTTGAAAGACTACTGATGTGATGCATGTGCAGGCGCTAATTGTGTCTGTCTTCCACTCTGTGAAAGGTGAAATTACTCTCAGGACAGGTGAATTTAATTTTCCTCGCATGGGGAGGAAGAAGCAAGGTTTTGGCTCGGTGGTTTTGATGAATACAGTCTGAGAGAGGGCGAGGAACAGGCAGAGTCACTGTATAGTCATAAGAGGAGGAAAGTGGGAGGAATCTAGGCCATCTGTTAGAGTTAGAAAGTGATATTTTGTGGGCAACAATGACGTCGTTCAACCGCACAAACAGGCTTTGTTGTGAAACTTGACGCTAAAGCCTGATTTGTTAGAGTCAGAGAGGTGCTTTGGCTTTCTCTTTGCTTTTAGATTTTAAGACAAAGCTCATATTTAAGCCAAGTAACATGCTAAAATTCAAGCATAAAATCAGAAGCTTTATATGCTAACAGTATAATGTATGACAGATGGATAACTATTGCTTTTGAATAAATAAGTCCTCATTTTAATAGATATGAGACCTCTGAGAATCTGGGGATGGTTGCACCAGCCACACATAAGTTCCAGTTTAGCCTAGTTGTAGTTGCACCATTAAACTTAGATCGGTAATAATGCTCAATAGACCGATTGGATTAAAAGCAACTGATTTCAGTCATTTACACATACAGTATTTGATCATGTTAACATTTACACTTGTTTGAATTTTATGAGACAACACTGTGACTGAATAACTGACTTCTGTGGATACCAATCTAAACAGTGCACTTTCTTCTCTAAATTAAAATAAATAGACGTCAGTTTCTCCAGTATTTTGTTTATTGCCTGGTTTAATTTTAGATACAGTTCCTGAATATTTATTATTTACATATTTAACAGCATCAATATTTAAACAGACACTTTTGTTTGCAGATTTGAAGGCTGCATATTGGATAAATGAAGGTAAACATCATATTATGCATCAGCATGTTACTGTTTTTAGAGCTTATGACCTAATAACTAGGTCTTGCTGTAGGAACGAAGGGTTCAGGCAAAGCAGTATGGGATAGTGATCCTGTCTTTACCAGAGTTCATTTCTTAAGTTGTTTTGTTATGGTCTGAAAAATATGTTCTTGTTCTTTGTTATTATGTTATACATTGTTATTGCTTCTTGAGCATGGGTAATAATTAAAACCTTGATTATTCTGTTAATAATAATTAACTTGTTTTCAGAGTTGGATGCCAACACAAGGGGCAATTATTAAGTGATGGTAATGCTTATTTTATTAGCTTATGAGAATTAATCGTTTTGCACATTAAGGGCTCTTGATTAGATAAAATGAGATTAAATGAGTTAGATAAGAAGTCAGATACTCTCAGCTGTAAAGTAAGACGATGGAGAAGTGAGGTAGGTGGTAGAATTTTAACTTGATTTTTGAAAGCACATGTTCACTGATAATAAGTTGTAATATTTTATGCAAGGCTCAGTGCTGCAGAAATATGGAAGGAAAAATGTTTTATTAAAATGTATGTTTTATTTTTCATTAGCACTTACATATGTGGTTTGTAGTATGTGCTGCTGAAGAAAAGACTGCCCGTTGTTTTGGTCAGACGCTGTAGTGTCGTGCTTTAGGTGACTCGTTGTATCTGACTCATCAGTGTGACTTATTTTGTCCTGCTCATTTGAGTGACAAGACATGACGTCCCTCTGTTATTGGCTCGTTTGCTACAGCATAATAATATCAAATCAACAATCCTTGGCTGGTTATATGCATGAAACAGTTTGGTGGCACTGATATACTGTTTGTTGGAATTTTTAACTTTCAGTTTTTTTTTTTGTATATGTGGGTCAGTGGATAGATATGCAATTTTGTTAACATTTTACAATAATAATTTCACAATACACTTTTCTTTTCTTAAAGGAATAGTTCACCCAAAAATGAAAATTTGCTGAAAATGTACTCGCTGTGAGGCCATCCAAGATAAGTTTGTTTGTTCATTGGAACAGATTTGGAGAAATTTAGCATTACATCACTTGCTCATCAATGGATCCTCTGCAGTGAATGGGTCTCGTCAAAATTAGGGTCAAAATACCAGTTCATAATCCATAATAACGCTTCCTTTAGTCAAAAAGACCATCCCCTGTTGTCCTCTCACATTAAAATCCACTGCTTGTTTAGAATTGTTTTCACTTGTAAATGGTACTTGAGATGAGATGACTTTTTCACTGGAGAAAATATTATGGATAGAAGATTTTTAGCCGGGAGCAACGGTTTGAAGTTAAAAGCATCTTCATGATGGATGTGTGTATTACAAACACACAGCTTTTTATTTCACAAGATGTTAATTGATAGACTGTCATGTGGATTACTTGTAGATTATTGTGATGTTTTTATTAGCTGTATGAACTCTCATTCTGGCGGCACCCATTCATGCAAAGGATCCATTAGTGAGCAAGTGATATAATGCTACATTTCTCCAAATCTGTTCTGATGAAGAAACAAATTCATCTACATCTTATGTGTTCTGAGGGACACAAAAATGACAATGAACTCTCAAAAATGTAAAGCTTTTTTTTTTAAATGTGAACTTTCAGATTTGGCTATTATAGACATATTGTTTTCGTCTCAAACATGTTCAAAACTTACAATAAGCATTTCACTTTGTGTCACTCATATATACTGGTTGCTACTGTCTGTTTATGTTGCTCCAGTTTCAAGATGATTTTGCTTTCAATACAGTCTGTGTCATGTGAAAGGCTTTTATTTGCATGATCAGGAAAAATGTATTCAGACTACAAAAGGTAGCCCATTACAGAGCACATTAATTCCATGCATTACTCTTTCCAGGCTTCATGGGTTTTGGGTATTGGCACTCACATGAAAGGAAGAGATGAGCATGCTCAGAAAAGCTCTCTCATTTCCAACCCTCCTGCATCCTAACATGTGTGCATTTAGGTAACAGTCAGCAGAAGAGACACAACATATCCCCAAGATGTCCTTTCTTTTCCAGTAAAACTTCTCATCTTGTCAGTGCTAAATCAGTAGCCATATTATGTAGGCTAATGTAATGAAAAACGTTAGTATCTCCTTTGTCGCACAGAGACATTTCATTACTATTTCATTGCTATTTCATTACCTTCACAAAAACAAGTTGATGCACACAGATCTGGAGCAGAGAGATGTTCCGAGCGATGGGGACAGTGAAGATTGTAATGTCTGGTAATAGGCAGCCTGTCAGTTCGGAGCCGTCTTCTCAACTCAAAGGAAGCACGCAAAAGTTCTCCATGAAATATGCATCAATCGAAGTGAAAGAAAGAACAAAGGCAAAACTGTGTGTTTGTTGTGGTGGGTGGGATATTGGAAACGGTTATTTATTGAAGAGCCAACTCTCTGGCAACAGCTGTTTAGATCGCAACGCTTCGGAAATAAACGCATAATCATCCGCACTGGTGGAACGACAGATGAGAGGCAGGATGCATGTTACCTGAAATGGCAGAGATCCGTGTGTCTCCTTCAAGACAAATTTTTATTATTATTTTTCACATTTATAGAACGTATGTATATACCACCATTCAAACATTTGAGATCAGTAAGATTATTTTTTAAGAAAATTAATACTGTTATTCATCAATGATTAATTAAATTGATAAAAAGTAACAGTAAAGACATTTAAATTTTTAGAAAAGAGATATATTTCAAATAAATTACTTTTATGTTCTTTATGAATAAATAAACTTACTTTTCATCAAAGAAACTTAAAAAAGTATCATGTTTCCACCAAAACAAGCAGCACAACTGTTTTCAACATAGATAATAATAAAAAATGTTTCCAGAGCACCAAATAAGCATATTATAATGATTTCTGAAAATCAGCTTTATCATCACAGGAATGAATTACATTGTAAAATATATATAAAATAGAGAACATATTTCACAATATTAGAGTTTTTACCAGTTTTTGACTAAATAAATGCTGTAAACACTATTTTAGGATACAACTTTTCTATTTTGCATATAATATTTAAGGTATTTATCCACACAGTGACAATTTGAAAGATAATTCTTATATTTTGGAAAAAAAACTTTTTTTGGTACCTATATTTCTCACTTCTCACTCAGTATAAATGGCTCTTTTATGCATTAAAATATGAAGCTGCCTTCACATTTAGGTGTCTTTGACATCAAAAACAACTGCAGTCAAAAGAAAGCTGCAATTCTAGATTAGAGTCAGCAACTTTTTAGGTATGTGTCCCACCAATAGTATATTTTTTTATTTTTTTAATTGATTGATTGTTTTGATTGATTGAAGTTTGCATGGTTAACTATCCTTATCTTTTTATTTAGTTATGAGTTGTATGGGGACAAAACATTCAGTGCAGATATACTCAAACTCAAATTCAAAAAAAAAATAAAAAATAAAAAAACGCACATGCATACTGGTATCTACTTAGTCTAGTTTTTGCAAATCTTTAATATTTCTTGTTCAAATTGGCCCTTCATCTCAAAACGGTTGCTGACCGCTGTTCTAGACGCACATTTGCCGGTGCTTAAATGAATCCTGTGAATTATTGATACCAATTAAGCGCTGGTGTTCAGAGCCCCATCAGGGTTAATTATAAAATCCACAGGGGCCAGATGAGCACTGTATCTTTAAGACCACATGATGTGCTATAGGAGGAAAGCCAGTGAAGAGCAGGGTTTACACACATGTCAGAAAGACAGAAAGAGTGCATATTAGAGAGAAAGACGGGGGAGAGAGACCGAGAGAAGAGTGTCTGCTCGCTTCACCAGGCCATTGCCATTATGATGAATGTTTGCTGCACTTTTTTGTGAGCCAATTATCTGCTCTTGTGTGAGTCATGGAGATCATTTAGGCAGGTGGGGAGCTCCACACACACACACACACACACACACACACACACACACACACACACACACACACACACACTCATACAGGAGAGGAAATAGACTGTATGCATTCATGTTTCTGCATTCTGACCATTTTTCACATATTACCCTCACTCTTTTACTCCATCAGTCTTTTTGATACACAAACCACAGCTCTTGGAAACACTTGTCTCTCTCTTGTTCTCTGTGATGGGAGGAATGTTATAGGTTTGCTGTGTGTTCACAGTTCCCTCTTCTCGCTTCGTACAGCCTCTCTTCTATTCTCTTTCTTTGTACTGTTTGCTTAAAGCAACAGTTAACCCAAAATTTAAAATGTTATTATTTATTCAACCTAATGTCTCTTCAGACCCATATTCTGTTTTTGTTTTTTTTGGACACAAAAGGGGAATTTTGAAGACTCAACATACAGTTCTTTTCCATATAACAAAATTTTGACCACTTCTTTCAAGCTCTAAAAAAAGGTACAATAACAGTAGTTCTTATGTCTTATGCACTATATTCTGAATCTTCTAAAGATTTTCAGTGAATAACTAAAAAGTTGTGAGTGGAAAAAGAGGGTCAAAAAAGATGATCAAAAGCGATTTCAGTTTCAGTTTTAGTTTTAGGTAACGTCTCGGTTACGTATGTAACCCTCGTTCCCTGAAGGAGGGAACGGAGACTTCACGTCGGATGACTGACGAAATTGGGATCTCTCCAGAGAGACCAATCCACTTCGAGTGTAACTAAACGAGCCAATGGACATTGGCATGCGATTATTGCATCCAGCTGCCGCTGATAACAGCGTGAGTATAAGAGGCAGCGGGTGCACCGCATTAATTCATGCTTTCGCTGAGGAGCCAAGCCGGTGACCCGGCAGCTCAGTGGTGGTACAGCGACTGTGGCGACGGGACGTGACGTCTCCGTTCCCTCCTTCAGAGAACGAGGGTTACATATGTAACCGAGACATTACCCTTTCAGTCGGTCACTCCGAGTCACGTCGGATGACCGACGAAATTGGGATCCCTACCAAAGTGCCACAGGAGCTGCCCCTTCCAGTGCCCTGTGTAGGCCTCCTGATCCTTCCTATAAGGCAGACGATAGGACCGGGCTCTACAAAGAGAAGGTCAACTACTGTTGTTCCTTGAGCAACCCAAACAGTAGGATTAGGATAACACTGGGAAGCGTGCCCTTCCTCTTGGAAGAGGCACACTGCGGAGTCACCTCCTCCCAGAGGGGGTTAAGTGACATTTAGACATATGAAGTAACCCCGTAGGGCCCTATTGCACATGGAAGTCTCTGAGATGGCTTAGGCTGCATCATTAGAGATGGCAGAACGTGGTCTTCTAGGGGAAACACAGCTTTAATAAGCATACCGTGGAATACACATATGGGATCCCAGCAGGGTCTCTCATATGGGCACTAGCCTCACATCAGATTTCAAGAATTCATTGGCTGAAAGGCCTGGCGCTGGACACTCCGCCACGTCCGGACGCTGGAGTGCTGGAGGACTCGACAGGGTTTGCCTGGTTAAGGAACTCTCTGGAGAATTAGGCGTAAGAACGCCGCAAGCCGACTCTGAGCCGGGCCTCTCAGTGCCACTACCCGTTTGAGATGAGAACACAGGAGGAAACCGGTTCGACACGTAGGCTATAAAACCTAGCGAACATGTTGGGAGTCGCCCAACCTGCAGCTCTACAGATGTCTGCTAGCGAGGCACCACGAGCCAGTGCCCAGGACGATGCGACACCCCTAGTGGAGTGAGCACGCAACCTGAGTGGGCAGGGCACACCCTGTGCTTCGTAGGCCAAGGTGATGGCATCCACTATCCAGTGGGCCATCCTCTGCTTGGAGACAGCCTTCCCCTTCTGCTGTCCTCCGTAACAGACAAAGAGCTGTTCTGAGGTCCTGAAGCTCTGAGTTCTATTCACGTACTGATGCAGTGCGCGTACAGGACAGAGCAAAGCTAGGGCTGGGTCTGCCTCCTCCAGGGGCAGCGCTTGCAGGTTCACTACCTGGTCCCTGAAGGGAGTGGTAGGAACCTTGGGCACATAGCCGGGCCGGGGCCTCAGTGTTGCACTGGAGTCAGCCGCCCAAAACTCAAGGCACGACTCGTCGACCGAAAATGCCTGCAGGTCCCCCACCCTCTTGATTGAGGCCAACGCAGTCAGGAGTAGGGTTTTCATAGAGAGAAACTTCCACTCGACTGACTGCAATGGCTCAAAGTGGGCAGTTTGTAGGGCTCTTAGCACCAATGCCAAATCCCAAGAGGGTAGGGAGGGAGGCCTAGGAGGATTTAACCTCCTGGCCCCCCTAAGAAACCTGATGACCAGATCATGCTTTCCCACCGACCTCCCCTCTATGGGGTCTTGGTGGGCAGAAATAGCAGCAACGTTCACCTTAAGGGTGAACGTTGGAGGGGGAGGGGGACAGCCTATGCTCCAACCTTTGTTGCAAAAAGGTAAGCACGGCTCTGATCGAACATCTCCGGGGGTCCTCATGGTGAGAGGAACACCATTTGACGAACAGGTTGCACTTCAGCGCATAGGCCCGTCTTGTGGACAGTGCTCATGCTGAAGCAATAGTGAGGGCTACCTCCTTGGGCAGGTCACCTAGAACCTCCGCGTCCTGTCAAGGGACCACACATGGAGTTTCCACAAGTCTGGACGCGGGTGCCAGAGGGTGCCCCATCTCTGAGAAAGCAGATCCTTCTTCAGAGGAATCGACCAGGGAGGGGCTGTCGCAAGGAGCATGAGTTCCGGGAACCAGGTCCTGTTGGGCCAATATGGAGCCACTAACAGGACCTGCTCCTCATCCTCCCTGATCTTTCACAGTGTCTGTGCTAGCAGGCTCACTGGGGGGAACGCATATTTGCGCAGGCCAGCTGTGTGCCAGTGCATCCATGCAGAGCGTTGCCTCGGACAGGGAGTAGAACCACTGGCAGTGGGTGGTTTCCGGAGATGCAAACAGGTCTATCTGAGCAACTCCGAACTGACTCCAAATCAGCTGGACCGCCTGGGGATGGAGTCTCCACTCCCCAGGAAGTGCAGCTCGAGACAGCTCGTCGGCCGCCTGATTGAACACTCCTGGGATGTGGATGGCACAAAGGGACCTCAGATGCTTCTAACTCCAGAGGAGGAGGAGGTGGCGGGCGAGTTGCGACATGTGACGGGAGCGTAAACCGCCTTGTCGGTTGATATTCACAATGGTCGCAGTGTTGTCTGTACGGACCAGAACGTCCTTGCCCTGAAGGCGCCTTCTGAGGTGGCTCAAGGCAAGGCGTACTGCCAGCAGCTCGAGGCAATTTATATGCCAATGCAGTTGGGGACCCGTCCATACCCCTGACACTGCGTGCCCGTTGTACGTGGCTCCCCAGCCGATGGCCGAGGCATCCGTGAATACCACAGCATGCCTGGATAACTGCTCCAGGGGCACTCCTGCCCGAAGGAACGAGGGATCTGACCATGGGCTGAAGGTCTTGCGGCAGGCCGGTGTAATCTGAACCCGGTGAGTACCGCGTTTCCACGCCCACCTCGGGATTCTGCCATGGAGCCAGTGCTGAAGCAGTCTCATATGGAGCAGACCGAGCGGAACTATGGCCGCAGCTGCAGCCATATGCCCCAGGAGCCTCTGAAAGAGTTTCAGTGGGACCGCTGTCCTGCCTGATAAAGTCTTGAGGCAGTTCAGCACCGATTGAGCATGTTCCTGGGTGAGGCGTGCTGTCTGGTTGACCGAATCCAACTCGAGATCCTCTGCGTTGGCACGAGTTTGATCTTTTGCCAATTGACCCGAAGGCCCAACTGTCTGAGGTGCCTGAGCACCACCAGGTCCTTGTGTGCGCACAACTGCTCTCAAGACTGTGCGAGTATGAGCCAGTCGTCGAGGTAGTTGAGGATGCACACACCCCGTTCTCTCAGGGGAACAAGGGCCGCCTCTGCGACTTTGGTGAAGACGCAAGGCAAAAGGGACAGCCCAAAGGGCAGGATCTTGTACTGATATGCCCGACCCTCGAACGCGAATTGCAGGAATGGCCTGTGTCGCGGGAGAATCGAAACATGAAAGTACGCGTCCTTCAGGTCGATCGCTGCAAACCAATCTAGGGGACGGACGCACCCAAAAATGCGTTTCTGCGTCAACATCTTGAACGGCATCTTGTGAAGTGCACGGCTCAAAACTCGCAGATCCAAGATTGGTCGTAACCCACCGCTTTTCTTGGGCACAATGAAGTAATTGTAAAACCCCGACCTCATATCGGCTGGAAGGACCGGCTCTATCGCGTCCTTCGCCAGCAGGACTGCAATTGCTGCGCACAAGATAGGGGCATCGACGGCCTTGACTGAAGTGAACCGGATGCCCCTGAACTTGGGGGGATGCCGGGTGAACTGAATCGCGTAGCCGAGTCTGATGGTCCGCAGGAGCCACTGAGATGGACTGGGGAGCGCTAGTCAGGCTCAGAGAGACTGTACCAGCGGGACCAACGGGGCCACCGACGTACTCGCGGTGGGGCAGCGAGGTGGAGCACAGGGACCAGCCCCGGGGCCTGTGACGGCCTGGCCTGTAACGACGGGGGGCGGGGTCTGGGTGTGTAGTGTAACACTCACCTGATTCCTCCTCGTGTGGGAGGAAACACAGGAACCCGGCTTGAGGCTTGTGACAGCCCGGCGTGTGACGACTTGAAGCGGGGACTCGAGTGCTACTGCCCTTACCTGGTTCCACGAATGGGCAGGAGGGGTGCTCTTGGGCAACCACCCGCTGCCTGCTGGCGAGAGAGGAGGAGGGAAGTGATCCCGTGATGGACGGTTCACTGCTCTCCCCCTCTTGAGACGCAGAGATTGAGGAAACTGCTCTTTTACTGATGTTTTGGGTACCGCTGGCTGCTGGGCCAGTGGCGGAACAAAAACAAAATGAAACAAAAGATTCTCCACCCGGCCCTCTTCCGGGGGAGGGAGTGGTGCAGTCACCATCTCCTGACAAGCAGTCTCCTCCATCTCTGGATCGCCCATCTCAGGGCCTCTTGCACTTGCGCTTGCCGCCAGGTTTGTCGTGGGCCTAGACGGGCTGGGTGTCCTGCCTGCTACCGGCTCCACGACGCTGCCTGGTGGAAGGCTGCTGCGGCTGCACGGGAGCGGGGGCGGCCACAGGGGGGCACCCACGGCGACGAGCAGGCTGAGGGGCTGCGGCCGGAGTGGAAGCAGCAGGTTTCCTCCGGCGCATGATGTGTTAGATCGCCTCAGTCTGCTTCTGGGCTGCCGAGAACTGCTGGGCAAAGCTCTCGACAGCGTCGCTGAAAAGGCCGGTCTGCGACACGGGAGCATTCAGGAACTGTACCTTCTCCTGCTCCTTAATGTCAGCGAGACACAGCCAGAGATAGCGCTCCTGGACCACTAGCGTGGACATCGCATGACCCAGAGACTGTGCGGTCACCTTCGTCGTTCGAAGCGCGAGGTCCATCGCAGCACGCAGCTCATGTAGAACCGCCAGGTCGTGACCACCCTCGTGCAGGTCTTTCAGGGCTTTGGCCTGGTGGACCTGCAGTAACGCCATGGCTTGGAGGGCAGAAGCCGCCTCCCCACAGGCTCTATAAGCACTGCCAGTTAAACCTGACGAATACTTACAGGCCCGTGAGGGAAGACACTGGTCACCCCGCAGAGTGGTAGCGGCTGTTGGACACAGTTGCATGGCCACAGACCGCTCCACTAAGGGGATGCTCGTATACCCCAAAGCAGCCCCACCATTGAGGGTGGTGAGAGCGGAGGAGCCACAAGATTTGTTTCGGGCAGTGAAAGGTGCCTTCCACGATCTTGTAAGCTCCTCATGCACTTCCGGAAAGAATGGCACCGGAGGGGGGCACTGAGAACCAGCGCAACCACCACCGAGAAACCACTCGTCCAGCCTCGAAGGATCGGGACCCGGTGGAGGATTCCACACGAGCCCGACATTCTCGGCGGCCCGGGAAAGCATAGCCGTCATCTCTGGGTCTGGCTCGGACAACGCTACCACACCCGAAGGGGGCAACGCAGCCAGCTCGTCATACCCGGAGAGAGAGGGCACGCCCTCTGATGCAGTGACCGACATCTGGTTGTCAGAGGGGGCACTGAAGGAAACGCGTGGTACACCCCGTTCAGCAGAGGGCCCAGCGCACTCCTTCGGCAGCTCCACCGGCTGTGTAGTGCTTGAGGGCTGAGGAGCTCCACTTGGGGAAGCCCTCACCATAATCCTCAAATCACCTCTGACTCCACCGGATCCAGCGGCGTCCCGGGAACGAATGCTGGATCGCGGCAGAGGCAGAGGAACTTGGCCATGTTTGACATAGCGGAGTCTATTACGCAACTCCGAGATGGTCATGTTCCCACAAGAAGAACATGAACCATCCACGAAAGCCTCCTCAGCGTGCTGAATGCCCAGACACGTGAGGCAGCGATCGTGACCGTCCTGAGGCGCCAGGAAACGACCACACCCAGAAACGCACGGGTGATAAGACATCTTTAAAAAGACGCGATCACCCGTGTTACTCTTTTAGAGAAATTGCTCTTTTAGTGCTGAAGCACGCAGGGGAGCTGGCCACCGCACACTCCTAGTGTGGCTGTCAGCAGGAAGACGGTCTTTGTTTCCCACACACTGTGACCACCGCTGCTGCGCCATAACGCCCGCACTTGTCTAGCAGAACACTCTCTAGTGGAAAGGGAGAGCAGTAGCTTCAACCACTACCGCTCGGCTCCGAAGCGAAAGGAAGGATTAAGGCGGTGCACCCACTGCCTCTTATACTCACGCTGTGATCAGTGGCAGCTGGATGCGATAATCGCATGCCAATGTCCATTGGCTCATTTAGTTACACTCAAAGTGGATTGGTCTCTCTGGTGAGATCCCAATTTCTTCGATCATCCGACGTGACTCGGAGTGACCGACTGAAAGGTGGGCTATAATATCCCTGTACCAATTCATGTACATTTCAACTTCTTTTAGGTGTATATGTGATGTAACACACATGGAATCATCCTCATTTTGATAATTATCTTTGGAAAGTTTGAGCTTTACTTACTGTTTAGGTACTTTTTCACTTTAGGTTGGACGTTTTTAGGTGTGAGGTGGTCTGATGCTGGATCAGGGTGTAGCTGATGGCTGTTATCGGAAATCTGGAGAGATTGATGACACCCAGGACAAAGCGCTGTCTGCGGGGCAGGCCACCACCATAAATCAGTGAGAAGTGGGTTACGCCAGGTCAGCTTTTCTCCACCTGCCACAATTTTCACACATCTCTATTTTACACAGTCTGTTAACATACAGTAAGTGTATGGTTGGACGATAAAGCTAAAACATATACAGTGTCTACCTCATTTTGCAATGCAGAAGCTCTTTTCTGTGAATGTGTGAGACATTTAATTCATTACCCAATTCATTACGTTAATAACTAGAGGAATAACAAAGTGCAGTAAACATTAAAACCATTTGTGCTACAAACCAGTGTGTTCATGATTATGATAATGAATTAAAATCATATGATAAGAAATACTAGTTTGCAATATATCAAGCAGCATAATGAGCTACTGTACAGCTAAAAATAATTGGAAGCAAATGACACCAGAAGCCTTTAAGTTACAAGTGGCACACTTTTACATAAAAATAAGGTGGATATGTGTTTTATTTTAACATTATTCAATATGTATTTCAATATTTGTATATATTTTTTTTCTGAAGTTGCATAAAAGGATTATTTTTTTCCCTTTTCAATGTCATTTCAAAATGAATGCATTGGAATTCAGTGAAAAACTGCTTTAAACATTTTCCTAGTAAGACTTCACTAATGAACACAAAGAAGAATGTTTAAACATTTTCATTTATGTGCACCAATATAACAATAAACACCAACATTTGTTTTTGCTTAAATAGTTTAATATATGAAAACGCCATTCATCTATTTATTGAAATGGGTAGTTTGAACTAATTCATGATACATTTTTTGGTTTAAACCAAACCAAAAATACAAAAAAGAAAAATCATCACAATATTCACAATGTTTAATTACAGTATCACCAGGAAAAGTAATAAAATAATAATAATACATGCAAAAAATATGGTAAAAAAAATATTGCCACTACTATGTATCAGCAACTTTTGAAATGGGTTTTGGACATCATTCTTTTGGCCGTTGATATTTTAAGACTCATATATTTTTGAACATATACATTAAGTATAGGTTGCCGTTTTTCCCCCGTACAAAGACGTTTTGCAGAAGGGAGTGGAGGGAGTCTTGTTTTCCCTTAATTGGACAGCAGGCAGAAAGTCTTTGCTAGATATGTGAGGAATAGTGCTGATCCCTGGGGTTGGTGAGGTCGATAGTTTGCTTTCTCTAGTGCTGCTAGTTAGACGATGCAGGACTTCACATTCATTATATATTAAATGCACAGGAACCCTCTGCTGGTCTGTTTTGCTAACATGCTCTTAAGTAGTTGTCCTATGGTTGTCCCGGGAATCCTAAATTTGTACAAAACATCATCTCTTAAAATATTCAGTACCACAATGTACTGTGCCACTCAGTACTAATGTGCATTATAATTATACTAACTCGTCTGTTATTGGACTTTATAGATTTGAAAATCTTCATACTAACTGTATCTGCAGCTTTCAGGGAAATGACTAAACTACAATTTCATGCACCACTGACCATCCATCACGTCTAATTTTAATGGACACACTTTTCTATATGCTCCTGTGTAAATGGTTTTTCAGCGTTGAGCGCTCACTAATGTGTATTTTACAGGGTGTGTACATCTGCTGTAAAATGTAACTGTTGTGTGGGTGGGTGCGGGATATGGGGGTCTAAGACATCTCATAGACAGGTTGATATTTGTCTTTCTGTATAACGGAAAACAGCACAGAGAGTGAAGAGAGCAATGACCTTTCAGAGTGAAATGCTAATTTATCTGTGGTATAAAAAGCTTGTACGGTTGCTGAATGCTGAACATGTAAATGTTAGTGGTTCCCACTGACTGGGGCTGTTTACATGTGGATTAGGTACAGTTCAGTGGCCACTAAGCACATACTTGCCTCAGCCTCTGGTGTTATTTTTCATTTATTGATGGCTACAGAATATAAATTGCACATAAACTCCTTGGGTCAGGATATATGCTTTCTGAAAATGCCTTTTATTCACCAATTTTCCATATAGCATTTTTAAACCATTTCTATACACTGCAGTGGTCTGTTTTAACTTGCATCTTGCTTTATATCCTATTTGCACAGTTATTTACAACTGTGTATCATATATCTATCTATCTATCTATCTATCTGTCTATCTGTCTATCTGTCTATCTGTCTATCTATCTGTCTGTCTGTCTGTCTGTCTGTCTGTCTGTCTATCTATCTATCTATCTATCTATCTATCTATCTATCTATCTATCTATCTATCTATCTATCTATCTGTTTACATTAACATGTATTTACATTGCATACAAATGTATTTACATTGCATACATTGTATGCCTGTCCATCCATCCAAATATATATATATATATATATATATATATATATATATATATTTTTATAAATTGTGTTGAGTTTTAGTTCTACTTTCTTACATTCATATTTGAATTCTGCATCCTATTTGCTACTTTAATTCAAATTTAGTAGTATATTTAAAATATTTAAATTTTTTGGTGAACTGTTCCTTTAAATTTAGATTTTGTAGTGAATTTGTTTGCAAATATGGACATTTCTTCTTTACAGTCATGTTTTTGCTTCTGTTTATAAAATGAGACAAGTGCAATAATAGTTTTAATTTTCTGTATGTGTAATAATTTTAATTTTCTGTATGAATAAAGGCTAGATCGACATGGTGCACTGATTGAAATCAAAGCGCAACATTAATATACTGAAAGTCATCATTGCATGAATTTAATTATTGTATGAACAGCCATTCAACAGCTCCATTTTATGCATGAATAAGGCTGTGTTTCTTTGAAACAAGTCTTGTTGTATTTGTTAGGTGATTCTTTTGGGGCAAGTACATAGCAGTGTAACTCCCAGCTGGATAACCTCAGTTCACCCTGTCTACACAAGTTATCACCGAGGTGTGTGTATGTGAGTAAATGCTTTGTAAGTGTCTACTGAATTGCACTTGCAGGTTAAAAGTGGTAGGAAATGAAAAATTATGTGTTTTTAAGCTTTTACGTTCACCAAGCTTGCAAATCAATAGACCTGGATTTTTATCAGGTTGTACAATGCATTTGCTGATGTGTAATATATCAGCTGAAACAACCAGCCAATTTCATTCTCAGCAAACAGTCTTCATTAGAGGAATATTACCAATATTGATCCCACTTTCTTGGCCATTTGCAAAATAAAGTTTTTATCTATAGATCTGTTTGGTGCCTGGTAGAAGTTCAAGATTTGCACCTGGTGGGAATCTAGTGTTGTGAAAATCTTTCTTTCTTCACATATTTGTATTCTGTTTATTCTAAATTTACCCTACAGAGTGTTTTTATGAGGCTGCAGCATCACAAACCACAAAACGCCGCTACATTTGGCTACAAACTTCTCTACAGAGGCTTCCTTTCTTTCGCTGTACTATCTGGTGTATGAGGCTACAGAATTAATGGGCGGGGAATGGGAGGGCCTAGGTGGACCAGAGAGATTAGCTGTAAAATTGACACTGACAAATCTCATACATTATAGCTTCATGGGAGGCAGCCATCGCCACAGGAAGTGTTGGAGGAATTGAGGGGAAAAGCGAATCACTCTGTCAAAGGTCTAAAGCGTCCTTTATTAGCAGCCGGTTTTGTGGTGGCACACTAAACCTCACCACTCCAAATATTCTGTACCGCAATGACAGAAGTTCACTTTTCTCTTTTCTCAGTTCCTTTCAACTCATTTTCAACTCACCGAGTCACATTTGTGGCAAATAATGTTATGGTTTTACAGGTAACATGCATACACATCTTTATGAAAACAAGGCAGCATTATTCATTTGTCACGGCTGCTAAATAAAGCAAATGGGCGAAAGAGTTTTTTTTCTCCATGGATTTAGCTTCTGTTTTTCTCCTGTTTGTGCTTATTATTTAAACCAGCCTGTTTGGGATTTCAAATCTTCTTATTGCTTTCTCTAAATTGGTCTTTGGTGTTTGATGTTTGCAGAGGGTATTTTAAAGCTCAAATTATTCAATTATTGAAATTAATGGAGAAAATAGGGTAGATTACTCAACTGCAGAGCAATAGCCTTATGTGACTGAACTCATTTCAGCATTCAGGCTTTTGTTTAAACTTGATTGCTTTCAAGCCCATGAAATTCATAGAAGCTGCAAGCTATTAAATAATTCTTTAGTAGAAAGCAAATAAAAACACCATAGATTCACAATGGAATCCTGAACTAATTATAAAAGTAATACGATTTGTAAGGTTGCGGTTGGAGTCAGAAGTTTACTCACTCGTCACCTTGACAAAAATTCAATAGTATACAGTACAGTAATATATATATATATATATGTATAATATATATATATATATATATATATATATAGTGTATGTATATATATATATATATATATATATATATATATATATATAATATATATATATCAGAGTTTTGAATAATTTCATTTTACTGACAATTTGAAATGACTCACAAAAATGAATCACATGAATTAGATGAGAGACCCTATAAAACACATTATTCGTACTTACGATGCAAAGAAGGGTCATGAAACCTTGTCTTATGACAAGTAATGAGTGCATTAAAATCAGCACAGTATTCAACATGTTTTTATATTGGCAGAAAATCTTTGCGAATAAATAATAAATATTCAATATATCACCCAGCCTTACTTCGGTAGTTTGCCCTATTGACCTGCATAGTATGTTGCTGCCTTACGCTAGTACTCCAGTAAGAATCCGTCTGTAATGAATGGAGATATATTGAGCATTTCTTTAATTTCTGAAGTAATAGCTGCAGGGTATTACCTCGCAGGTTTAAAAAATGCTTATAATTATCCGCTTATTGATTTGAGCCCTGTTGCTGAAGCTTTGATAGATACAGCACATAGACTATATGAAATTTAATTGATGCGGCACATAATTATTGCCATTTCATGAGCAGGAGATGGATTAGATGCAGCAGGATCTTGAATTTACCCAATGAAATAAACTCGGTTAATGGTTGCCGCTCTCATCTCCGTGTGTGTGTGTTTTATGCCTAGGGCTCCTTATGCTCAGCTGATGAGAAAAAGATGTATGATTGTCCCATCTGATGAGAATTTTACATAATTGCAGTTCAAATGTGTTCCTGCCCAACCCCCATATTCATCTACATTGCTAATTTGATTGAAAGCTTGTGTTTTCTTATGATGCACCCAATTACAGAGTGTGGGTTCACCATTACTCGTTAGCTTGTGTATCTTCCTGTTTTGTGTGGTCTAGTAAATGATGGTACATTCCTGTTCTGAAGTCTTTGTGATAATGATGGATAACACCCTTTTCCATGGACCATTAATAGGATAAAGCTCTTGATGGTTCATCAACAACATGTGCTGTTAAATATTCTTGACAAATGTAATGTTCTTAAAATATAACTCATTATCACTCCTGGCATCTCCAGAGTTTCTCAGCTCGGTTTCGCACCCTTCCGAGGTTCGTGAAGTAGGATCTTTGCCATGTTAACTATTTAGTGTCACATTGCACTGTGTTAGAATTGGGAATTTATTCTGTATTACAATGAGCCTTTTTAAAGGGTGAATTGATGTTCTTTTTTGTTTCAAGTATTCAGATTTCTTAGAATAATTAAATATGTCAGTGGATATGAAAAATAAAGTGGATGTTTACATTTAACCTACATTTATATATAGATATTTTGTTGAGAGTAGCTCCTAAATCAAATATTCCATCCCTATTGTAATGTAGTTTAGGGAAATTTTGTTCCACTTTTTTCCTTCCGTATTCATGTATGAGTTACGCATGAGTTATGAGTCTTGATTTTAACTTCATGTCAGATTTATCTACAAACATGAATTAAATATGTCTGTGTATGACATCCATAACTCACGTGTAAAAAAACTGGGGTCAGAATTTTTTTAAAAAGAAACTAATACTTCTATTCAGCAAGGATGCATTAAATTGAGCAACACAACTGTTTTTTGTGTTTTTATTTTTTGAACACTAAATCAGCATATTAGAATGATTTCTGAAGGATTATGTGACACTAAAGACTAAAGTAATGGCTGCTAAAAATTCAGCTCTGCCATGACAGGAATAAATGACATTTTTAAAAAAATACTAAACTTGAAAACAACTGTTTTGGTAAGCATGAGACTTTTTCCGTAAAACAAAAAAAATCTTACTGATCCCAAACTTTTGGGCGGCGTGAGCTTGAATTAAACATGAGATGTCAGGCATGAAATTCTGCAGGGCAGTGATGTCCTTCCTTTATTTCAAAACTGCATGCTTAAACAATTAATGACTGCATGTGCTCTGAGTAATTCCTATAAAACTCCTCTATCTGAAGAAGCGGACAGAGTGAAGCTGTCATTAAGTATTGATGAGACAGATGATGAAAAATGAAGGATATATTCAAGTCGATGTTAATGGGATTAAGCTCAACAAATCACTGGAATTCCTACATGCTCCAGACACTGATGTAGAGATATTCCAGATGTTCTATTTGCAACTTGGCTTATAAGGTCTTAACATGCTAAACACTTACTGTATCTTTTGCACCTGAACACGTATCTTTACAATAAAACTGAGAAGCTGTGTGTGTGTGTGTGTGTGTGTGTGTGTGTGTGAGAGAGAGCAGCAGTAGCTCTGTGAAAGGCCTGCGTGAACGTGAAGTCTGGCAGGCTGAATGAGGTATGATATGAGGAGCCTGCAGTTTGATATTTTGCTAAAAGTCTGGCACTGGATGAAATAACCATGGGTCAGAGAGAGAGAGATGATTTGGAAGCTTCATAGCTTTGCTGTAACATCCAATATAAAAACAGCCCTGAATTTGAACTCTACTGTTTATAACTTCCTCTTGTTCAGTACAGTTGGGTCCAAAGGTCTGAGGCCTCTAGTGATATGCTTCAGTTTAGCAGTTTTCTAATTTTAATCATTATTACAAATTACATGATAGGTATTGTAATTTGAGTGAAATTTGAACTGAAAATGCCATGGGTTTCAGAACGACAGCAGCACTTGAGCTGACAAGAACTCCACAAGTTAAACCTAATGATCCATGTTATCCAGCATTATTTGAGAATGTTACAAAGTGCATGTGCTTCAGTGGAATGAGAAAATTGCTTTTGCGCTCCTTTTGTACAAAGACATTCACATGGTCAATGTCACAAATTTACCTATTTGATTAGTGACCCAAGGATCTTAAAAAATACTTGTTTTACCTCATAGCGTTTCTTTCTTTCAAATTTTCTCAAAATCATTTTACATTTCTTCCAGGGTTAAATAGGATTTTAATCCCAGTATTTCAATAGGGTCTCCACTGCTTGTGTGTGCATGGATAGTAAGATTTTTATTTTTCAAAGAAAGAAATGAATACTTCAATTCAGCAATGACTCATTTAGTTAATTAAAAGTGACATTAAAGACATTTATGACACTGAAGACTAGAGCAATGGCTGCTGAAAATTCAGCTTTTCCATCACAGGAATAAATTCTTTTTAAAATATATGAAAATAGGCACCATTTATTAAATATTCCACATTATAACTGTTTTTAAATGAATAAATAATTAAATGCAGCCTTGGTGGTGAGCATAACAGACTTCAAAAACATCATGTACTGGTTGTTCATGTATTGTTCTGTTAGTGATTACAAGAATGTCCCCTACATGTCAGTCTGTTTGTCTTCGGCCTTTTATACATTGAGTTTGTACTTCTCAAATTGACAGCATTAGTATTAGAAGCTCTTAAGTAAATGAGTGTTGGAGAAAAATTAGGTGGCATGTATGTAGGGAAAAGAAGAGAGTCCCTTGAGGAACTTAAAGGAATGGCTGTTAAATGATGGCCTCTTTTTAGACAAACGGCTGCTCAGTCATCCGGGACAGTGGACCCTCAGGGGAATAAAGAAATGTGATGCATATTATAGCCGCATGGGAATGCAGCGTCCACACATGGTGCTGCCTGGTTTAACACTTGCCCCAGCTCTGGAGACCTCTGTTGATGGATATACCCTTAGCCCGGAGAATATACACACACTCTGTAGCACCAGGAGGACTTATACATGGCTCTCGGTCTCAGCGCACATGAGACTGTCTGCTCAATCGCAGTGGCACCAGCAGTTCCTGGCTGGTGACATGAAAACATTGTCCCCAGGCAATGCCTGAGACGGAATACATTAACGGGGTCTGTTATTTCCACGGTAATATGGCAGATATCACAAACCTTCTGTAGCTGCCACTGCATAAATTATTGTCGCGATACTTTTTGTTGTCAGTCAGTTTTCTTGACACAACAACATCTTTTTCTTTGTCTTCCTGACAGTGTGGCGCATCTCTGTGCTGTTGATATAATTTGTCAACCCACCAGGGCCTCCTGTAAATCATTTGTGGTGTTTATCAGCTCACTTTCTGAAAGGACTTATTGAGTGCTCACACGAGCACCTCAACAGTGTGATTGTTAATTACACACAGGGGTGCGTTCAAATGCATTTCACAGCAAGGTCAAGAACAGTTGGGACATGTACATTCCTTCAATGAATTGATATTGATTTGAAATAATTATGTATTTTAAATTTAAAATATTTCACCTTTTTTTCTTTGCACATTAAATACAATATCAGGGGTGTCCTGTTTAAAGGGATAATTCACCCAAAAATGAACGTTTTGTCATCATTTACTCACCCTCATGTCGTTCCAAACCTGTATGAGTTTCTTTGAACACAAAAAAGATATTTTGAAGAAAGCTGGTAATCAAACAGTTGATGGTCCCCATTGACTTCCATAGTATTTCTTTCACTACTATGGGAGTCAGTTAGGACCAACAACTGTTTGGGTCTTCAAAATTCTTCAAAATATCTTTATTTTGTGTGTTCCATTTGCTAACATTCCCATTAGGTTATGGAAAGTTCCTTTGTTTGTTACATGAATGTTAAGAGAATATTCCATGTTATCATTTTGCAAACATCATACTTCTGAATGTTCTCTGACGTTCTGAAACAAGTAGTAACATTAAAAAATATTAGACCATCATCCATCTAAAACTTTTCTGAAATAAAATGTTCCATGAACAGTGTATATAAATAAAATTTTGAGAACATTTTTTATAGAAAGTTAGAACATTAATAGAGCATTTGTTCAGAAAACTGAATGAATCCCCTATTATATTACTGGAAGAACATTTCTGTATAATATTTTTTCATAACTTTGAGAGAACCTTGCCAGAACTTTAGGCAAAGTTCTGAGATTGTACCCTGTTGGTTGGAGTGATGGGAAGCACAGAGGAGCATTTGTTTTATTATTTATTCTTAATTTATTATTTATTTTTTATATTGGTGTTGTTCACAAAGCTAAATACCAAGGTTGTGTGTCATTTAAAATGCCTTGTAAATTCCAATTCAACTAGAAAATCAAGATTTATCAAATAAATAAATAAATAAAGTGAATGTTGACGTGAGAAAGTCTTGTCTTGAAAGTTTTGTCTGGAAAGTCTTGAAAGTTTTGAGAAGTCCCGAGAAGTCCCAACGTTTGAAAGTTTTAGAACTTATGGACAGACAAAATAATAGATATAGATGGCTTAACTGTGGTTAATAACTAAACCTTGACCCCTTTGTTTGCATGTCATATGCAAAGTGGGTGTTTACAGAAGACTTAATAATAATAATAATAATAATAATAATAATAACAATAATAATTCCTTACATTTATATAGTGCTTTTCTGGGCACTCAAAGCACATAGAAGGGGGGGATCTCCTCAGCCACCACCAGTGTGCAGCATCCACCTGGATGACTTAAACACAAGAGAAAAATCAGAGAGGGGGTGGAAAATGTAAACTCACAGTATGTAAAATGATAATGTTTTTGGCACAGAATTACTTTTTTAACATTACAAGTGGACCTCAGCATAAAAAGTTTAAATAACAAACCAAAGTATGATATGAAATGACCCTTTTTAAAAGAGAATATCTATACTTGCTATGAATTTTATAAACTTATGGTACAGGTTATAATCAGGGCTTGACCCCACAGCAAAGCTAAAGCGCTGTCTCCCTTCCTTCTGTCTCACCTCCTCCTCCACCCCCTAAAACCAGCGGTATCCAAACAGTGGGCAGTCAGTCGATCAGCTCCTTAACACACGCTCTAACTGTAACCTCATCCACAAACTGTTATTGGCACATAACTGAGTTTCCATACAGCTCTCCCACACAAAACTCGAGTCATTTTTCAGTTTAGTCATCACATTGCTCTCTCTCTGCACTTCTCACAAAAGTTACTTAAGATGTTTATGTGTATATTAACACTCTATGATGTACTTTAGAAATTGCTCATTTTAAATTGCGTTCTTGTGATGCCATCAGCCAATCAGTGACATTGTCATGTCATTTTCCTGCAGCTCCAGAGGGATTGCATGACATTTGTGGCTCAGGTGATTATTAAATAATTTATTAATTAATTCATTTATTTAATGGAATTAATGGTATTATTATTATAGTTTTTTACTACTACTAATAATAAATAAAATAAATGTTTTCTTTTTTTCTTGTTTTTATTTTATTTGTAAATAATAATAATAATAATAAAAAAGATGAACTGGTTGGGTGTTTATTTGTTTGTTTATTTATTTATTTATTTATTTATTTATTTACCTACCTACCACTAATACTAATCTTAATTATACTACTAGTAATAGTAGCAATAATAATACATTTATTATTATTATTATTATTATTATTATTATTATTATTATTATTATTATTATTATTTAATAATGTTATAATGCTTTATTATTCATAACAATATTAACACTTGTTTACTATTATTATTATTATTATTATTATTTAATAATGGTATAATATTTTATTATTCATAATAATATTAGCACATGTTTATTGTTATTATTATTATTATTTAATAATGGTATAATGCTATTATTCATAATAATAATAACACTTGTTTATTATTATTATAATTGTTATAATAATAATATTATTATTATTATTATTGTTATTATTATTATTATTATTATTATTATTATTTAATAATGGTATGATATTTTATTCATAATAATATTAACACTTGGTTATTGTTATTATTTTTTAACAATGGTATAATCATTTTACTAACCATAATTATATTAACACTTGTTTTTTTATTTATTTAAATAGTTATTTTATTGTAAATAATAATGAAAATTAAAAAAAATAATTATTATTATTATTCATCCATTTATTCGTTTAGATGTTTTATTTATGTTTTATTTATTGGAGTTGTTGTTGTTTTTATATATATATATATTTTTTTTACTGTAAATAATAATACTTATTCATTAATTTGATTACTTCATTTTTCTTATTTTAATTTATATTATTGTAAATAATAATAATAACAATAAAACAATAATAGTAATAATAATAATAATAATAATAATAATAATAATAATAATAACATGTTGAATAGGAATAGTGGTTATTTATAATAAAATTATTATTATTATTATTATTATTATTATTATTATTATTATTATTATTATTATTATTATTATTAATGTGAACATTTTCGGAGCCAGTCTTATCCCGCTTGTGTGTCACAAGTTCTCATACAAATCAACAAGGATCTGTATCTCTGTCCTGGTCCTGTTGGGCCTGTTGGTGTCACTGCACGGCTCATTGGATGCTCCGTGCACAGACGCACACGTAACACAACCTCCCCTGCACCTCTTTATATCTGACTGTGGGGTGATTGAAACAGAAGCGGGGCCGTGTCAGGGCCCCAGTCACCTTGTAATTGAATTCTTCCGTGTTTCTGGGAGCTGACCAAAGTGGTAGAAAGAGGGTAAATAGACAAAGCTTTGTTCTTCCGTACACAACAAATCGAGACTTACGGCTGTTTGTGGAAAGCTAAACAAAGATTTTGGGAAGGCACTTGAATGGACAGACTTTTTTTTTTTTTTTTTGGTGGTGAAAGTTCTGTGGAGATTACAGCATCTCCTTTTTCAAACATAATTCAGAGCATAAAGGGTTCGCGTTCACATAAGGCGAAGCGCGGACAAACAGAAGTCAGGGTTGAGCAGAAGTCTGACTGTCTGCTTCAGACAGCACGCCATAGGAATGCGTTCTGACTTCCTCCCACCCACCATGTCTCTACATGTTCAATTTGGCGACCGTTGCTTAGTGACAGTGTGCCGCTGGCCCCCTGCTATGTGGTTTTTGTGTCTTCACCGAGGTGAGTCTACAGATCTCCAGACTCAGGATACGGAGCTGAAAAAGTAGCCGTCTGTAATTTATCTAAGGTTATTTTGTGATTCAGATATACTGCTCTGGAAGCAGTCGAGCGTTAAATTGCTTTCCTCTGGGAGCGGGTCGCATTGAGGGGCCGACAAAGCAGAGAGATTTCTCTCTCTATCACTTCTCCTTTCTCTATTGCCCTTTCTCTAGTCCTCTCTGTCTTGCTCTCTCTCTCTCTCTCTCTCGACACGTTTAGGAGCGAGAGAATGTTTCTTTGAGAGCTCATCGCAATGGCAGATATGCTGTAATTAGGACGGGTAATTGCAGGCGCAGTACGGCAGGTCGTGAGGGACACAGTGAGCTCTCAAAGGTCATAATAAAGGGGGGAGTGGGTCATCACGGGGAGATGGGAACCACTCTCGCTTTTCAAAATGAGACTCGTGGAGGAGTAATGGTGTGTGAGGCCGATGAGAGAAAATGACATAAATACAGATAGCTACCTGCATTCAGAAAACACACGCTCGCATGCTGCCTGTCTAGTAAGAGGGAATAGGAATGTAAAAGTGATCGAGCAGAAGCCAGAGAGTTTCCACTGCCTGCATGAGAACAGCCGGTCAGTAAAATATATAGTGTCATTGCTGATTGGATGGAATAAGCTGAACGAATAAAGAAATCAAGTTCTTTTGTTTTAACAGCTACTTTGAAATTGTAGCTTGTCAAGCTAAAAGCTAAAGCTTTAACGAATAATTGAATGATGCAGTCAAGCTAAAGTAGAAGTAAAACTAAAAGTACAACTATCCAATGATATAGTGTAAAATTAAATCAACCATACGTTTCTGGCTGGTTTTTGAATGAAAGATTAATTTTAATCTATATGTTTACATTTTTTTATTAATTTTGTTACTTTGTATAAATATATGTTCAAGTGTAGTGCTGTCATACTTTTGAATACATTTGTATATATAGAGTCAAACCAAAAATTATTCAGACACCAGATATAAATTTTGATATTTTTAACTAGTGGGTGCAGGACACTATAGTTCATTTATGTAAGTGAGGATAGCAAAATAAAGTAAACTGTGACATATTATACCCAAAAATTCTTCAAACAGTGAACTACCAGTAAAATTTATAAAATTTGGGACCAAAAATTTGATTTGACACTTTGACCTGACCATATTTTGTTACATACCTTTCTATCAAAGTTATCTGACATTATCAAGATGAATTTGTTCTGACACAGTTTAACTTTTGAGTTCTTGTCATATTTTATTACCATTTTCTAAACTATAGCAAATAAACTGTGATAATGTGAGAAATTTTGAAGGTGTCTGAATAAATTTTTGTTTGACTGTACATATATATTTATTTTTGTATATAAATGTAATTTTATATATATACAAAATACACTACTATTCAAAAGTTTGGGTTCAGTAATATTTTTTAATGTTTTTGAAATGAGTCACTAAGGCTGAACAAAAATACTGTAAAGCAGTAATATTATGAAATATTATTACAATTTAAAAGAAGTTTTTTTTTCTATTTTAATATTTTTTAAAATGCAATTTATTCCTGTGATTGAAAAGCTGAATTTTTAGCAGCCATTACTCCAGTCTTCAGAAAATGTTTCTTCTTATTATCAATATAAAAATAATTTTATGGAAACAATGTTTATGTGGAAACTGTGACACATTATTTATTTCAGGATTCTTTGATGAATAGAAAGTTCAAAAGAGCAGCATTTATTGAAATAAATATTTTTTAAATAACATGTCTTTTTTTATATAAATGTCTTTACTGTCACTTTTGATGATTTTAATGCATCCTTGCTTAATAAAAGTATTAATTAATTTCTAAACAAAACAAAACAACAACAACAACAACAACAACAAAAAACTTACTGACCCCAAACTTTTGTATATGATATACTGTGCATTAGGATTTCTTTCTTTCTTTCTTTCTTTCTTTCTTTCTTTCTTTCTTTCTTTCTTTCTTCCTTCCTTCCTTCCTTCCTTCCTTCCTTCCTTCCTTCCTTCCTTCCTTCCTTCCTTTCTTTCTTTCTTTCTGAAAATTAATAAATACTATGAATGCTAGTGTACATATATCTCTTAAAATCAGTACTATAAAAGCAACTATTTCAAAAGCTGAAAATGCAAAGTAGCATCACTATGTTTTAATTATTTACTTCCCAACACTGCTTTTTTATTTTTTCATTCCTCCATTTATTTTTTACATTGAGTGGTCTGATTGCTTTTGGGAGCCCCATGTTAATATGTAGGGATCAATAGACATGTATAAACCTACAGTAATTGAATAGTATAATTGAATACAAGACCAGAGAATATACTAATATTACAGCGATGATCAACAACAGAAATGTCTCTGTATCAAATTCAGTCTCATTCATAGTTCTTTAAGTTGCCAAATTGAATCTTCAACATTCGTGCAGAGACTACTGAAACCACCAACAATGAAAAATGACAGAAAAGAAAGGGCTTCAGAAGAAGAAATAGTCAGCTATACTTGTCTTAGGCCTGCAGAGGCTGACTGAAGTTGGTGCCTCTGGGGTTTTTAGACTAAGCTGCTCCCCCTTTCCCCTACATAGCCTGTAGTGTTTTCATAGTGCTGTAGTGTAGCATGTGTTCTTCCCCTAAGAGGTCTCCAAACTCTCCTAGAAAAGCAGAGCTTAGTCCGGAGAATTGTAAATATCAAGCTTACTAAGCGATCCTACTGAGTCACCATCAGAATGTGTGCGGCTGGAATAACAGCAAAATAGTAGCAGAAGGGAAAACAAGGTCTCTGGCGGCGCTCTGTGGTACCCAAGCTCAGTCTGAAATGATCCAACGAAATGAAAGGCGAATGAAAAAGACTTGCTTGGTATAATTTAAGACTTTATTTAGGTCGTGGGAGTGATTGACTATATTTTCAGATCGCGAGTGTAATGGAAAGTTTAATTGTCTTGGCATTAGGGTTAAAGCCAAGCCATCAGAGTGTATCATATGTCAGCTTGTAAAAGAGCCAGTGTTCATTCTGGAGTGACCTTCAGCTGGGACAAACGATGGCAGGCAGATAAAAGATTGATTCACACCGGTGATGGGAACAACATCATGTACATCTGTGTAAACATCAGTATTCAGTGCTAAAAAATGAAGACTCTAGTATGGAAGTGGTTATCCACTGTTTTATGTGCAGATGAGATATATACAAAATGCATTTTAATACATTCATACAGAACTAGATGTGAATCAATACATGAGACAAACTACAAAGCTTGATTTCATTTTGATGGCTTAATCTTTATTTCCCAGTGGGATTGTTTGTTATATCCAGAACATTTCTTGTATTGGGTAACATTAGGGCTAAAGGTGGAACATCCATGTATTGACTTTGTGGTAAATTAAGATGAATCCATTAGACAGAAAATACCTTTTCTCTGAGTAAGAGGAACATCCCGTTCCTTAATGGTTTCCCGATCCTATTGATATGCAAACAACATGACTTTTTCAACTGCCCTGGTAAAGAGCGCATATTTTTCTTCCTCAAGGCTCAAATACCTAACCGTACGTGTCCAATGGTGCAGAGATGAGCAGGCATTTTCTATTCATTCTCTATGGGGAGCTAAGCAGTAGAGGATTGTGGGAGTGGAGCAGACAGTGAGAGCATCAAAAAGTGCAAATTTTGCATTTCAAAATCTGCCATTAGTGAAAATTCAGCTTTGCCATCAAATTGTATAAAACAGAAAACAGTTATTTTAAATTGTAATAATATTTTATACATAGCGTATATTACAAGCTTAGTGTATATTACAACCAGTCATACACTAACACTGAAGACAATTTGAGCAGATTTCCAATAGAGAATAATTCTCTTCTCATTTTTCTCACGTATCATTTAAACTCTAGAGTAATTATTAATTTAGATGTTAGCTGAAGATTATTTGTTCAGAGTGCACATCAAAAACAGTTCTGTTGTGCTTTTTATTGGATAGCCGTAATGAGAATACGTTCGGTTTTGCCCACTGCTCATCACAATAGATCAGCTTTCACGCTGTGAATGGACACCTAATGGATTGTGGACTGGAATAAGGCCAGTCTGGGATCCCTGGGCTTTTCCCTTTCCCAGCATGACCAGTCTGAATTGGGTTCATTTGAGAAAACACAAGACATTTTTATGTATCTCCTCCATTTTAATGAGGGGTCCCTTAAGAAACAGATGGCGCATTAGTGGAGACAAACTCTGCTGACATTGGTGGATTTCAAACAAACAACACCACGGTGTGGTGTGGTGCAGATTATATATATAGTCCACATTGTTTCATGAGCAACACTGGAATTTCCCCCTTTTTTATTAAATGGACACAGCATTTTGTGGCCCCCAAGGAGGAATGGAATATGAATGCGAAGAGGAGAATTTACAGCTGGCTTTGACTCTTTGGTTTGTAGTGCCAGCAGTAAAGATGCTGACTGGTTTGCTTTGAGCCCCACTTTATGTTAACCCTCAAAGGTACATCCAAAATGTGCACATGCATGGTTTCTTTCAGACAAACTTACTGCATTTGCAAAAGTCCACATTTTTATGTCAAAATTTTAAATGCATACTCACCATTTTGACATTATCAGAGTTAAATGTGTCATAGCATACTATTAAGTTTGAGCTCCACTCTTAATTTAGCTTATTCACCTTATTTTGCAATGCGGAAGTAAGCCATTTTCTTACTTCTGAGCAAACTTCATTAGCCGCTATAAATAACTACAGCTAAAGTTTTTGTTTTTGTACAGCTAAAGTAAATGGAAGTAAATGACATGGGAAGCCTCACACTATTCAAGTTGGCCGTATCTGCTTTTACATAAAAAATAAGCCAGCTAATGACTTTTCATTCATATATATATTTTTTAAGTTTTTATTTAAAGTCATTAATACATTTTTTTCACAGCAATTTATAATTCAACATGCCATTTTTTGCTGCTCTGCCTTTAAGACTTCAGTATAAGCACCTACTTTGTATCTAAAATAACTATTTTGATTTGCTGTTGGCTCCAACAAAGTTTACATTGGTTGTCCTAAATGGATCTCCATTAAAAAATCTGTTAACGTCAGTCTGAAATAAGGGACTTTCTTAAAAAAACAAATTACAATTGTTTGTTTCTTATGTTGAGATCCTTCAAAAGGATATGCAGAACTACACATAGCCTGGAACAGTGCAAGGGAATAATTACATTTTTGATGTTTAGTAATATCTGTCTACTATTACTTTACTGTGACTGGGTGGGCCAATTTTCTAAGCACCTCACAGACATCGCTGACATGTAGTAGGAAAGTTGCGAAAGTTTGTAATGAGCTATTTTCACAGCTTAGTTTCAAAGATCTGAAAGAGATGGTCTATTTTTATAGTACAGAGAGCTCTTTTATTTCAGTAGATGAAAGAAAATGTGATTTTTTTTTCATGATATGACTCCTTTAAAGTTTTTAAACTTCCTGCATGCAATCATAGAAATATCTTCCGATTGTTAAAGCATCTTTGTTATACAATGCATGATACAGCTTAAACCTGCATTGTTTCTTTTCCCTTCGCACCTAAATGGAGGTTGACAGCTGTGTGCGGTTAGTCAGGCAAGAGCGCAGCCCGAGTTGGTGCGTAATGACGGTAATTAGCAAGATGAGCAGTGACATGTTTAGCGGATGCTCTGCGGTAGGTGTGCGAACACTTGAATGTGGAGAACAGTGAGTTGCCCCCCAGCTGCGGCAAGGGAGCTCAATCAGCGAAATCGCTCTTGGCCCTATTGTACTATTTCATCCATTTCCAATGAGTCAGTCGCATTTACTAATGCCATCCCCTATATAAATTCCCCACCTGCTTACAAAAGTCAACCCATTACGACCTCATAATGTTAATCGGGGACCTCCAAGAGGATGTTTCCCACATGAAATTAAATTAGTATTTCTTATGTTTTAAAAAGCTACTTACTGTCGCGATGGTGTAGCTGTCAAGGACGAGGATTGGAAATATTGATGTAGCTGACTCTGGTTGTACATATGTGCTGGCTTGATAAATGGGCCAAAAGAATTGTGCTGAACTGTAACAAACTGAACCGTAATTGTTATTCCGTGCAGCATCTGTTATGCGCTCTGCTGATCGTAGTAATATGTGATGGAGTAACTGGGTGCTTTGGTTGTAAAGCACCCTGCACAGGTGCACGTCCCGCATCAGGAGCCGTACGAAATAGATCAACTGCAAACCCAGCTGCGGCAGCCTCTAGTTTCCATAGAGCGTCCACAGCTGGTTTAGTCAAGAACAACTTTATCTCCGAGCAGAGTCAGGGAAAACTTGTTGTGGATCCCAGTGTTTTATAGGAAGAGTTGCTTGGGGCCTGAATACTAAATTTAGCGCATTAGTTCACTGGAATAGCCACATAAAGCAATGAACAAATAAATTTAAGGTTATGGTGATTCTGCTTTTTCATGCTCTGCTGAGACCCTATTGATTTTCAAAGAGCATTTTTTATAGGTCTCTCACAGTCTTGCAGGCAGGTGGCAACGCTACAACCGGTGCATCAGAAAACACAGAACCATTATGCTGAAGATTGAATGTTGGTCATTTTGATGTAGCATTTCATGCTGCTGGTTCTCAACTGGTGGGTCAGGGGTTTCTTCCTTGGGGGTTGCAGTTGGCAGGGATAAAATGCAACTGGCCATATAATCTTGCATTGTTTGAATAGCAAAATACAGACATGCATGTAATTATTTTCAGTGTATTATTATGTAATTTTATGTATATAAAATATATTGCAATATAAAATAACTGAAAAGAACTGTTTTCTTTTGTAATATATATTAAAATATACTCATTTTATGGAAAAGCTGAATTTTAAGCAGCTATTACTCCAGTCTTTAGTGTTACGTGATCATTCAGAAATCATTCTAACATGCTGATTTGGTGCTCAATAAACATTTCTTACTAGTATCAATGTTGGAAACAGTTGTGCTGCTTAATATTTTTGTGAAAACCACGATACAGTACATTTTTTTTCTGGATCCTTTGATGAAAGGAAAAATAACAGCATTTATTTGAAATAATTTTGTAACAATTTCAAAGCCTTTACTGTCACTTTTGATCAATTTAATATATCCTAGCTGAATAAAAGTATTAATTTCTGAAAAAAGAATCTTACTAACCCCCAAATTTTGAAAAGTTGTGTTTTAATACCATATATATATAATTTATTGATATTATTATTAAACTATTGTTAAGACTTTTATATCAGATGTTTCCACATCAAGGACCCACTGGCATGAAGATGCTACATTTTAATCATGTCTATTCCTATCTGTATATGCAGCCACACACTTTGCGGTTCAGATCCAACCCTCACGCCAAAGTAAAGTTGCGTTCTGATATGAGAGGGACTCGGACACTGGATGATTATTAAGGTACAGAGATAGGCGCTCTGCTTATTCGGCCCCTGCCGGAGTGCATGAGCAATGTGAGGACGAGTTGGCTAGCACTGGATTAAAGATCGTATCGCCATCAGAGGCAAAGCATAAAAAATGATTGGCCAGATAGCTGATGATGCCTTTCCAGGCAGAGATAGCGAGTCTAGAACAGTTTATAATGGAGCAAAGGAACATGTGTAAGCACAGGAACAAGGTGGGTGACTGATAGGTTCCTATAATCAGAAACATCAGGTCTATTCATGCCCACTCAGCTTTTTGAGTCAAATATATTTTTGGGGCACCACTCGTGGCATATTTTCAAAGCTGCTTTTATCAGTACAACAATTTGATTCAGTGGCTGTAATGTTAACTGAAATTTTGCTTGGTTTATTAAATAAGAAATTATTACACTATTTTTATTTTATTTTATTTTATACTGCCATTTTCTTATGCATGGGATTTAGTGACTGTCACGTCAGAAATTACCCTTATTCAAAGATATACACTTATTTAATGATGTTGTTATTTTTTATTTTATTTTATTTACATAGGATTCACTGGTTGTCATGTCAGAAATTTAGCTTAGTTTATTAAATAAGAAATTCTTACACTGATAAAATTATTTTATTTTATATTTTATTTAATATTTTTATTATATTATTATTTTTATTTATTTGTTTTATTTAATTATTTTATTTATTTTGTTTTTACTCTTGGCGTTTTCTTATGCATGGGATTTAGTGGCTGTCATGTCAGAAATTACCAGCTTATTTAAGGATATACACTTATTTAACGATGTTATTATTTTATTTGATTTTATTATTTTCATGTTGTCTTGGACATCAGTCACTGGCACCGCCTTAAAAAAAATCAATAAACCCCCCTCCCCCAAAAAACCTAAATAAATAAATAAAGTGCCTGTGGTGCTGTTTTTAATGTCAGTTTACAGGGACAATGCTTTTTTATCTTTAATAGTTAATCTTCATCTTTTAAAAATATTTTTAACCTTAAATAATTTATGATCAAATGTCAAATGAGGCAGCTTTTTGCCATTTTACAGCCATTTGAAAGTGCTAATTGATTGTGCCTTTCACTGTTTGACACAGTGAGACTGGACATTATCATATACACTCCCTCTCAGAAAGGTGGAGATGAGATGTGAGAGGGAAATAAGGGTTGAAATGGCACGTCTGCATGGAGGAGGCCTGCCAGAACCTTTTAGACTGGCACTCGTCCCTCTCACACTACGCTGATATAGTTGTCACCAGAGGAAAGAGTGCTGTAAGGAAAGCGAGCGTGTGTGTTTGTGTGTGTGTGTATTCTCTCAGAGCAGTTTTGGGTGAGCGGCTGTACAAGTTGATCAGCTTCAGTGAAGTGGCGTTCACAGTAGTTTCCATGCTGATCCATTGTTGATGTCAATTAGGCATTGATCTGTCTTTTCAGTCCTCAAAAATAAAAGCCATTTCAGGAAGAGGCTCTTCTGCTCTAATAGTTAGCTTTATGATTAGTAATTTTATCACCCAGCAATTTTCTGTCTCGTTCTATGTGCTTGCCGAGTGGAAACTGGCCATTAAAAAGAGCCCCAGTCATTGTAGCTTGGAGATGTTAGGAATAACAGTGAAAATTAATCCACAAGTCAGTGCAGTCGTGTAATCCACTCACTATGTTAATTACTCGCTATTTTCCTTGGAAAGGGGATTTATGGGAAGGGTCATTAAATGGCTCAGAGCGATTGACCAGTTTTAGTTGGTGTGTTTGTGGTCCATCATTGACATTGTCAGTTTCACCTCAGTTCATACCAGTCAAAGCAATTTTCATAGATATATGTAGACAGTCGAATTTTCCATTGTTCGTATTAGTTGTAGCACACAGGTGTGTAACCTTTGCTTTTTTCCACTAAATTTCATTAGATTTAGACTTAAGACACACACAAAAATACTTAAAACTTACTGAGTGCACCTTTAATTTCCTTGTTATTCTTGGTATTTATATCATCGCAAAATGTAAACTATATTATCGCACAGCTGTATTCAGTATATAAAGTTGGATATCTGCAAATATACAGTAAATACACAAAGTGATATCTACTATATGGCAAATCTCAATTGCTTGATTGTTCATATTGTTACAAAATGTAACTATATTTATCGCCCGGCTCTTTATTTAATGTTGGATATATAAGTATGTCCAACTTTATTCATATAAATACAATATACTCACATAGGTTGGTATATAAAATATAGCATATCTGAAATACTTGATTGCTAGTATTGTTACAAAATGTAAACCATATCGTCATCCAGTTTCTAAATAAGAGTGTAAGGCATGAAGATATTAAGATATTATAAACATCAACATTTCTGAAAAGCTGCTTTGAAACAATGTGTATTGTGAACACACTATACAAATCAATTTGACTTTACTTGATTTACATGCTTGTCAGAATACTGAAATATTACTCTTACTATCCCCATACAATTTAGAACAAATTCCATTTTAAGTTCATTGAATTGGAAATCATTTTGAATGACTCTGGTTATTTTTCCCCTCAATAAAACAACATTTGTTGGATGGAAGTTTAAGTGCAAGTGTGCGATTCTGCTTTGCCAAATAACAGCCTTTAAAAAGACAGTATCCTGGAGTCCTCAATATGTGACAGCAATGGATTGGTAGTAAGTACCAAATCAAATGCAAATCATAGTGCATTTGCAGTTAAACGAGAGCTGAAAGTTCAAACATTGTAATGAATATTTAAATACATTTTGGAAAGAAACAACCTCTGAAATGCAGCAATTTAAATTATATTTCATAAAAGTTTGGAATAAATGTTTGTTTTTTCTTTTGTGGATATTTTTTTACATATTTTTGCAAGATGTTTCTTATGCCCACAAGGCTGCATTTATTTGAACAAAAATACAGTGAAAAAGTAATATTGTGAAATATCATTACAACTTAAAATAACCATCCTATTTTAATATATTTTAAAATGTAATTTATTCCTTTGATGGCAAAATGGAAAATTCAGCAGCCATTACTCCAGTCTTAAGTGTTACATGACCCTTCAGAATCTTTTTAATATATGCTGATTTGTTGCTCAGTTATTATCTATTATTATTAGTAATTCATTATTTATAATAGTTGTTATTATTATAAATGTTGAATTAGTTTTTATAAATGTTTTAAAAAATATATTATAAATGTCTTTATTGTCACTTTTGATCAATTTAATGCAAATAAAAGTATTAAGAAGAGTAAATCACATTTTTAATCAGAAACCAGTTCTTTTAAGCTGTAATAATATTTCACAATATTAGAGTTTTTTTTTTTTTTTTTTTTTTTTTTTTACTGTATTTTCTGTATCAATTCACCATTGGTAAGCATAAAGAGCTTTAATCCTTATCCTTAATTATTCCAAACCTTTGACCCTAAGCATATATTTTATAGCAAGTAAGTGCAGTATATAAAAAAAGAGCCTTGTCATTTTGTAAGCCTTTCACATAGCCTTTCTCTCCATATATCTATGAGTCTGTATGTACTACTAATGTATTTCAAGGCCAAGCAGTGTGTAATATGAGAGTCAGAGGATGCTTTTTACTTACAGTAACAGTTACAAGGGATTCCCTGAGCTTTCCTGGGGAGCAAAGATGTGATAGATGTGAAGACTTCTCACAGCTTTGTCTGTTCTCTACACTAAAAACAACAAGTAGCTGGGCTACAGATACACAAGTGCTTACAAATAGGCACTCAAACAGGAAGTCTCTCACGATTGGGGCATTCCGTGCCTGTATTAGATGTTTGCTACGCACAGAGGAAACCGGAGAAAGCAGACGACTTGCATTTGTTCATGCAGGCATGAGGCCCGACAGTAAATGGAGCTCATAATGGCCAGAACATGTTTGGAAGGGCATCTAATGAGGAAGCCCATTAGGTATTAATAGTATTTTAAAGGCCTGGGGAGAGGGATCAGGAGGGATAGGCAAGCCTTGCCTATTGGATACCAGACAGGAGCTAATGCACATTTTTTGGGGTTTATTTAAAATTATGAAAGGGTATGAAGTGTAATTACAGTAAAAGTAAATATTAGATGTAGCTTTTGTCCATTCCGGATTAAATGTTTTCGATTTGACCAGATTTATCTTAATACCACAGAACACACACAATCAAATTGCTTCTCCATTATCATTCCGAGATGAAATCCACCTTTTAAGGCTGATTCATTCTAAATCCAGATTAATCAGACAGCAGAAGCGGTGTTTCTCTCAGATAGGTGTCACAGTCAGTGGTCCCTTTTAGTCTTCCATACTACCTACATCCTTTGAGGCTGCATTAGCTTTTACCCAAGATACTGAAGATTTTTTTTATAACAGCTGGAGCGGTGGGTCGAGGTCATAGGTTTGGCTCTTTCTTTGCTGTAGAAGGGGAAAGAGGGAAAGAGGGTTTTCTGGATACATCCCCCTCTTTTACTTCCCACAAGGCTCAAAGGATGCTGGGAAATGATTAAAGACAGGATTCAGATGAAAGTGCCCACTGAAGGTAATAGACTGTACACTGGCTGCACTGGATGTGCTTTAGAACAGTTTTGGTTTTGTTTGATGTTAATGGAATGGAATGGAATCACAATGGTTGAATGTATATAGCAGGCTTGTGTGCCAGTCAGAATTGAATTGAGAATGCTTTTTAAATTCTTGAATTTGAATTGATGTAGCAAGCAGGATGCAAAAATGCAATTGGAATTTGAATGCAAGTAAGGAAAATGAACTGAAATTCAAAGAAATTCATTTACCTGTAACTTTTCCATCCCTTTACAATTTTTTTTTGAAAGAAGTCTATTAAGTATATTAGAAGTCTATTTGAAATTGAATCATTGGTAACATAAATGTCTTTACTGTCACTTTTAACCAATTTAATGAATCCTTGGTGAATAAAAAGGCTAATTTCTTCCCAAAAAAAGTTTTTCAAACCTGATGTAGTTTATTTAAAATATTGCATCAGTTTTGCAAACCCTCAGTTGCTTTCATGCACCCAAGGACCATCAAAAGTACATAATTCTTCCAGAGTGACATACTTTCATTCCTCTATCTCTTCATCTGGGCATTCCTCATTTTTTAGATGTGCTGCGAGGAGTCAAATTTATCATGGCCACCAGCTTTGAAACTAACAAAATCACAAACAAATGAAAGGTGGGATCGATCGCAAGTGTCTCCCAGAATGATGAACTGGCACTTCTGTGAAAAAATCAATGGCTTCTCTCTCTCCATAGGTCTGACGTTATGCTTGTGACTAAGTTCGAGCTCTCGTTGGCCTTAACTCCCCTTATATCTTTTCTCAAATTATGAATTTTAACCACAATGTTTGTCTTCTCTTATAATTCTCCTTCAATCTTAAATGCATGCCAATTTGATTTGTGCAGAAAGCCCCCAGCAGTAATAGCACACAGGATAAGCCATATAAGTGAGTGCAGATGTATTTACAGTCATATTGACTTTGCCTGCCTTTATCTGTCTTGCTTTGTGTGGCACTTGCTTATTGGCTGTATGTCTTAGAATTCTATTGATCTGCTATATATGTTGCATCTCTGTGGGCTAGCCTTTATTCCATAAAACAGACACATGTCATTCCCACAGTGTGCTCAGATCTCCAGAATCTCTTTTCATATCATTCATAATTCATGCGTAACCCTCTAACCTCAACCTCAATCTAACATGAATATGTTATTGACTTCATTATAGATTAACATGTTTGCTAATTCTGTGTACTAATGTGATTGCACCTGAAATGAAAGACACATTATGGTAATTTATTTTAGCTTGGCTGTTTTAAAAACAACTTGACAGCATGCGCATCGAGTTTATGGATGGGATATTTGTGTGAGAGACAAAAGAAAGGGTCAATGTGGTTTGAAGCTGACAAATAATGCTTCTGAGAGGATAGCAGATAACATTATGCACCTTTTTCTTTTGTACGGCACTTTAGTAAAGTTCAGCGTTCTGTAAAAGCACTTTCCTTTTCTTCCTTCCAAAGGAAATCAGCCTTAGTCCCAATTTTACAGCAGACCTATTTCTGATTTTTGTATTTGTGTGTGTGCGCACACGAGAGAATTGAAAGGGAGAGAGTGAGAGTCGGTAATGACGGTTTGCCTGTCAGTTATGTGAGATAGAGGGAAATCTTTGACAGCTTGAGAAAGTTCCTTCAGTTTCATCAGTGGTGGGAGAGCATGCTGTCATAAGGAAATCTACAGGCTGAAACAGGTATCCATCACAGAGAGAGAGAAAGAAAAGTGAGATGTGTGAAAATGCTATTTCCTATCTAAAACAATAGCAGAGGACACAAGAAAGGATTCTCTGTTCATCTGTAATCTTTCAAACATCCTTCCATTATAGAGTTTGCAGGAAAGAAAACTGGAAAATGAAACAAAGTGTTGTTTATATATGGCAGATATGCAGACCTGGTTTTGTCATAAAAGCAGTGCAGTTCCTGAAATGATAGCCTGCAAATTGGAACTCAGAACAGACCTACAACAAACATAATTATTAGAAATACTTGGCTTAGTCTGAAGCAGTATTGACGAGTACCAACGCATTACCTCTACTAACTTAACTATATTTTTCAGTAGAGTGACAGTATCTCAGATATTTTCAAAACAGTGAAACTTTTCCAGTAACAAGCTACCTTTTCCGACAAGTAGCAGTGTAGAGCAACCAAATGCTAAATTGCTGGGGGGGTTTTTACTGTCACATTGTACTGTAGGCTATACAACTGTTCAGTGTGTAGTCCTAAAACACAGAAGAGAATTTGTTCAACTCTGGTAACATTTACAAACAATATTGGTCACTTAATGATATAGTCCACCAAGAAAATGAAAATTGCTGTCATTTATTTAACCTTATGTCATTCTGAACCTATGACGTTCTTTCTTTTGTGGAACACAAAAGGATACAGTTTGAAGAATGTCAGTGTTTATTTATTTATTTAGTTAGTATTTCTGTGTGTGTGTGTGTGTGTGTGTGTTGTTTTTTGTGTTGTGTTGGATGTAGATGAGTTTGTTTCTTCATCAGAACACGACTCTTTGTTTAATAAACATATTTGTTTAATACTGTTCTGGATTGTATATGCTTGTAAGTTATGTCTATGCATATTTTTCTCCTGATTAGACGGGAAAATTGTATTTTAGGCAGCAACATTTTGAAGTTTAGAGTGTTTTAATTATGGATTTGTTTATTACAAACATTCACTTTCATTTTCAACATTTCACTTCAAACGACATTTATTGATGGACTGGAGTCATGTGGATTATTGTGATGTTTTTATCAGCTGTTTGGACTCTCAGTCTGACGGCACCCATTCACTGCAGAGGATCCATTGGTGAACAAGTGATGTAATTCTACATTTCTCAAAACCTGTTCTGATGAAGAAACAAACTCATTTATTTTGGATGGTTTGAGGGTTAGTGAATTTTTTTTAGCAAAATTTCAGTTTTGGGTGGTTAACCATTTTTGTTAGTAGCCTGTTGTATTGCTAACATAATTTTCAAAAGAGTAGCTTGATCATAGATAAACTTGTATCTTGGTTGTAGTTTGCCACTGGTCTGTAGATGCAGACATCCTTCATTGAATAGTGCCATTATGACCAACCTGCAGATGTGTGAATACAGAATTGTAAAACTACACGGTTATCAGGAGAACTAAATGCTGTAAAAATTGTAATCTTATTGAATGCTATGAGCAACTATACTGTACAAATTATTATAGAAAGGAGTTTTTTTTCTTTTTTTTTCTCCATGGTTGCAGTTTTTCTTAGTCGGCTGAAAATAATAAAACCATCTCCCTCTAGGGCAATGTAAACAGAGAGCTCATAAAAAATTGCAAAGTGATTTAAACTATCTGGCTTCTTGAAAAGGAATGGATAGGATGATATTGTCCTTACTACACACTGGGCAAATATCCATATGGATTTACAAATTCCCTGAAGCAAGGTCCAAAGCTAATTAAAGCCATACAGTGTGAAACCAAATCAGGTGAAGATGAGTGTGTAAACAGAGGTCAGTGTTGCTTTATCAAACAAAGACAGTTAATTGGGTCAGAACTGTTCTGCTAACAAGTCACACAAGTTTTTCTCTTCTTGAACTCATTGTGAGACTTTATACAGTGCAATGACAACTGAAAGCATTTCTTATGTACTGCAGCATGTTCCAAAAATAGACTACACTGTACTTAAACCTGCTGTGGAAATATCCTGAAGCTAGTTACTATCAAGAGCACTTTCTCTTTCAAAACCTGAGGCATTTTTAGGCATTATGCGGTAGGCGCACTTCTGATGCATAGGCTGTTCCAAAAGGTAAACGACTTAGTGTTACCTCCTGAGATAGCTTGTTTTAGCCAAATTCTATAAAATGCGTCTTTCATGGAGAAGATAATCCCAGAATGTTCAGTGAAAAATAAACCCAAGATAATACATGAGTCAAGAGAAAGGCAGATCATAAATAAACCGTTCAAAAGTTTGTGGTCTGTAAGATTGTTTTAATTTATTTGAAAGAAGTCTCTTATGCCTATCATTTATTTAATTAAAAATACTGTAAAACAGAAGTATTCATAAATGTTATTACAGTTAAAAAATAATAATTTTAATATTTATTCTTGGGATGGAAAAGCTGAATCTTCAGCAGCCATTACTCCAGTCTTTAGTGTCACATGGTCCTTCAGAAATCATTCTAATATGCTGATTTGGTGCTCCAATAAGAATTTTTTTTATTATTATTATTATTATCAATATTGAAAACTGTACTGAAACTCTAATATTTGTGTTGAAAGTGTGATATGTTTTTTTCAGGATTCTTTGATGAATACAAAGTTCAAAAGAGCAGCATTTATTTGAAATAGAAATCTTTTAGAACATTATAAATGTCTTTACCTTGGATCAATTTAATGCATCCTTGCTGAATAAAATGATTAATTTCTTTAAAAAATAGTCTAAAGTCTATTTCATTCTAAACTGAAAAGTACCAATAAAACATAATTTAGTTCAAGTAAAAATGGATTCCTTCACACAATATGTGCACATGCTCTATTTTTTATGCCACTTAGAGTATCACTTCACTAATAACTCTATTAAAATCATTTGTGTTTTGAGTCTTCTGTGCAGAGCCATTCCAAATTGCTCTCTTATGAGGTTTATGGTTAAGATGCTGTTTTAGACGACAGCTCACTATGTTTTGGAACAGAGCTCTTGTGTTCAAATCACAATATTAATTTCAGTGGTTAAGTGTAAAATGAATGGCTCTTCATATCCACTTACATACAAGTCAAACATTTATCATTTCATTCATTTCTAAAGCCTTTCTGTGTCTTTTATTAATCACTTAGAAAGCAATAAACTAATTCAGAACATACTCAGTAAATGAGACATACTGTAAATTGCAGCTTAATGATCAGCACCACGGACAGCTCCCTGCCCTCTCATATTTATTGTCTTACATTATAATAGGTTTTACTGATAAAATAAATCATTGCAAGCTCACACACACATTGAAGTATAAATATCCATAGTATCCACCAATTTCCATTAGGAAAAAACAATAAGCATGATTTTCTCCTTTGTCTTAAACAAACGTGTTACTCTCTTCACATCGTTATCGCATTCTCAAGTTCAGCTATATGTCCTAACTGGTGGGAGGGTGCTGTACATTTACCTGGATGAGCCGTCATTGTTTAAAATAACCACTCACTCCTCGAGCTCTTATTCACAGTTTGGCTCATCTGCGGAGCCAGCAGTAGCACTTTAAATGAGGAACTCTGACCGTGCAGCTCAGGGTTATCTGTGCCTCTCAGCAATCAGCTCCACGACCTTATTTCCCAGTGCTGGCACACATTTACTCTCGCCGTCGATATTGTATAGACTTCCTCAATCTCTATTATAGGCCGACATATGTTGTTGTTTTTCTGCTAACATGTGCGTGGATTCTTTTTGAGTTCAAACCCTTATGGTCGTGTTGGGTATGTTTCTGTTCTGATTGGCATGTAGGGATACAGCATGTGAGGTTTATATACTTCTTGTAGAGATCTGTTATATAGAGATTTATATAGAGATCAAAAGGCCATGAATGGATTGTTTTTTTTTCAGACAAAAAAAAAAAACATGGGCTTTGTTACAAAACATAGTGAGCTGCCTTGCCATCTGCTGCATACAATGGAAGTTATATTCTAAGACAGCATCCTAAATGTCATTGAACCTAATACAGTAAGTGACTTATTAGGGACCACATTAATAGAACTTCTCATGAGAATCTTGACTAGTAATTGATTCTAATGGAGTTTGATGTAATCATGTTGTTAAGCTAATGGTGATATACCCTAATAGTATGCAACAGTCGAGTTATGGACGTTAAAATCTCATTAATTTTCTCAATAGAGGAATTGATTTTTAATGATAAATTACAAACAGTTAAAGATAGACCTACTGTGAGTTACAAGTTTTTGAATCGATGGTATATGTTTTTGTTGAATCCATCAGCCCACATGATATATACAGGTGCATCTCAATAAATTAGAATGTCGTGGAAAAGTTCATTTATTTCAGTAATTCAACTCAAATTGTGAAACTCGTGTATTAAATAAATTCAGTGCACACAGACTGAAGTAGTTTACGTCTTTGGTTCTTTTAATTGTGATGATTTTGGCTCACATTTAACAAAAACCCACCAATTCACTCCAAATCATCAGTTCAGTGTCGTGGAAAAATTCATTTATTTCAGTAATTCAACCCAAATTGTGAAACTCGTGTATTAAATAAATTCAATGCACACAGACTGCAGTAGTTTAAGTCTTTGGTTCTTTTAATTGTGATGATTTTGGCTCACATTTAACAAAAACCCACCAATTCACTATCTCAACAAATTAGAATACTTCATAAGACCAATAAAAAAAAAACATTTTTAGTGAATTGTTGGCCTTCTGGAAAGTATGTTCATTTACTGTATATGTACTCAATACTTGGTAGGGGCTCCTTTTGCTTTAATTACTGCCTCAATTCGGCGTGCATGGAGGTGATCGGTTTGTGGCACTGCTGAGGTGGTATGGAAGCCCAGGTTTCTTTGACAGTGGCCTTCAGCTCATCTGCATTTTTTGGTCTCTTGTTTCTCATTTTCCTCTTGACAGTACCCCATAGATTCTCTATGGGCTTCAGGTCTGGTGAGTTTGCTGGCCAGTCAAGCACACCAACACCATGGTCATTTAACCAACTTTTGGTGCTTTTGGCAGTGTGGGCAGGTGCCAAATCCTGCTGGAAAATGAAATCAGCATCTTTAAAAAGCTGGTCAGCAGAAGGAAGCATGAAGTGCTCCAAAATTTCTTGGTAAACGGGTGTAGTGACTTTGGTTTTCAAAAAACACAATGGACCAACACCAGCAGATGACATTGCACCCCAAATCATCACAGACTGTGGAAACTTAACACTGGACTTCAAGCAACTTGGGCTATGAGCTTCTCCACCCTTCCTCCAGACTCTAGGACCTTGGTTTCCAAATGAAACACAAAACTTGCTCTCATCTGAAAAGAGGACTTTGGACCACTGGGCAACAGTCCAGTTCTTTTTCTCCTTAGCCCAGGTAAGATGCCTCTGACGTTGTCTGTGGTTCAGGAGTGGCTTAACAAGAGGAATACAACAACTGTAGCCAAATTCCTTGACACGTCTGTGTGTGGTGGCTCTTGATGCCTTGACCCCAGCCTCAGTCCATTCCTTGTGTAGTTCACCCAAATTCTTGAATCGATTTTGCTTGACAATCCTCATAAGGCTGCGGTTTTCTCGGTTGGTTCTGCATCTTTTTCTTCCACACTTTTTCCTTCCACTCAACTTTCTGTTAACATGCTTGGATACAGCACTCTGTGAACAGCCAGCTTCTTTGGCAATGAATGTTTGTGGCTTACCCTCCTTGTGAAGGGTGTCAATGATTGTCTTCTGGACAACTGTCAGATCAGCAGTCTTCCCCATGATTGTGTAGCCTTGAATTTATTTAATACACGAGTTTCACAATTTGAGTTGAATTACTGAAATAAATGAATTTTACCTGAGGCGCATCTCAATGAATTAGAATGTCGTGGAAAAGTTCATTTATTTCACTAACTCAACTCAAATTGTGAAACTTGTGTATTAAATAAATTCAATGCACACAGACTGAAGTAGTTTAAGTCTTTGATTCTTTTAATTGTGATGATTTTGGCTCACATTTAACAAAACCCACCAATTAACTATCTCAACAAATTAGAATATGGTGACATGCCAATCAGCTAATCAACTCAAAACACCTGCAAAGATTTCCTGGGCTAAGTTTTTTCAAAATGGTTACACAATAGCCTATACAATCATGGGGAAGACTGCTGATCTGACAGTTGTCCAGAAGACAATCATTGACACCCTCCACAAAGAGGGTAAGTCACAGAAGGTCATTACTGAATGGTTGGCTGTTCACAGAGTGCTGTATCAAAGCATATTAAGTGAAAAGTTGACTGGAAGGAAGAAATAGGGTAGGAAAAGGTGCACGAGCAACAGGGATGACCACAAGCTTGAGAATACTGTCAAACAAAGCTGATTCAAACACTTGGGAGAGCTTCACAAGGAGTGGACTGAAGCTGGAGTCAGTGATCAAGAGTCACCACGCTCAGACGTCTTCAGGAAAAGGGCTACCAAGCCACTTCTGAAACAGAAACAATGTCAGAAGCATCTTACCTGGGCTAAGGAGAAAAAAACTGGACTGTTGCTCAGTGGTCCAAAGTCCTCTTTTCAGATAAAAGTAAATTTTGCATTTCATTTGGAAATCAAGGACCCAGAGTCTGGAGGAAGACTGGAGAGGCACAGAATCCAAGCTGCTTGAAGGCCAGTGTGAAGTTTCCACAGTCAGTGATGAATTGGGCTACCATTTCATCTGCTGGTGTTGGTCCATTGTGTTTTCTGAAGTCCACAGTCAACGCAGCCATCTACCAGGACATTTTAGAGCACTTCATGCTTCCTTCTGCTGACAAGCTTTATGGAGATGCTGATTTCATTTTCCAGCAGGACTTGGCACCTGCCCACACTGCCAAAAACACCAAAAGTTGGTTAAATGACCATGGTGTTGGTGTGCTTGACTGGCAAGCAAACTCACCAGACCTGAACCTCATAGAGAATCTATGGGGTATTGTCAAGATGAAGATGAGAGACACCAGACCCAACAATGCAGATGAGCTGAAGGCCACTGTCAAAGAAACCTGGGCTTCCATACCACCTCAGCAGTGCCACAAACTGATCACCTCCATGCCACGCCGAATTGAGGCAGTAATTAAAGCAAAAGGAGCCCCTATCAAGTATTGAGTACATATACAGTAAATGAACATACTTTCCAGAAGGCCAACAATTCACTAAAAATGTTTTTTTTTTTTTTTTTATGGGTCTTGTGAAGTATTCTAATTTGTTGAGATAGTGAATTGGTGGGTTTTTTTAAATGTGAGCCAAAATCATCACAATTAAAAGAACCAGACTTAAACTACTTCAGTCTGTGTGTATTGAATTTATTTAATACACGAGTTTCACAATTTGAGTTGAATTACTGAAATAAATGAACTTTTCCACGACATTCTAATTCATTGAGATGCACCTGTATATGCATATACTTTAGCACACAATTATAATAATTTTTCAAAAATACACTAAGCTATTTCTATCCACATGTTGCAGTTTTTAATTACTTATGAATTATAAATAAGTTTAACATTTCTCGTCCTCAATCTTGAAGCTTTATTTATTTATTATTTTTTATTTATTTTATTTTATTTTTGCTGGGATCATTGCAATGCGATGACCTTATGAGATGAGATGTGACGCAATTTGATGACCTGAAGGGTGAATGTGATATTGAGAATGTGAAGAAAACATGGTATTTTAGGAGGTTCCTCTCACCAGTTCTGGGTCTGATATTTTTTGTAAGCTGTATTCATTTGACACATTGCTTTTTCCATACTATATAGTAGGGAAGTAGGTGTATTCAAATGCAGAGTAGGTTCTCAAACACAGCAGTGTTGTCAAATGCTTAATGCAGGATTTAGAGACTGTTGGAAGACAGATGCTCTGAGAATGCCTAACAACATGTGCCTGTAACCCTGGACTCTGTCATGGCTGTCCCGACTTCATTCAAGAAATATAGATGACTTGATTTGCTGTCATCCTGATTATTGTGATTGTGTAACCTCATAAATTTTCCCTGTAAGACGGCGTTTTGCATATAAACTGTCCATATGGTTGGTAGGATCCATAATCCATTATAAAAAAAAGTGATCCCACAATGTGTTTGTCAATAACGATGCATAATCCATGAGTTCTCACTGTAATTTTTGCATCGCATTCTTGTCCACGCATGCAAATGGACAAGTTCCCGTCACTGGTGTGGTAATATATGTGCATAATGATGGCCCGTCCACTTTCATCTCAGCACATGAAGCCCAACAGTGGAGTCACAGCTGCTCAGCTTATTAGCTCATTGAATTAGACCAATCATGAGCCAAATGGAGGAAAGACCGGACACAGTAGCATGCAATGCTTATAAATCAGTCTCACTCTCTAACAGAACATGGCTATTTCAGCTCTTCTTATTACTCAGATGATCATGCCACAGTGAAGGTTTTCACAGAAATTTAGGGTAAGATTTACTGAGGGAAAGGGGGGAAATTGGCAATGGTCTCCAAGGCAGGAAGCTCATTCAGTTCCAATGGAGGAATGCAGCCCCTTTAAAAGGAGGCCAGCTTTCTTTAAGATGTTTTATCTCAAGTCCTTTGCGGGCGGTCAGCGACCGACAGAGCAAGCGGTCATCGGAAAGGGTTGTAGTGCTTATCCTGACTCTCTACATGCCTGGTGCCGGCTAAAGCTACCCTTTTGTCTTACCACTGACTGAGAACACACCATTAACAGAGCCACAGCTTGAAAAGAAAAATGAAGAGAGCTATTTTCTGTGGCCTCGAGTGCCAGGCTGAATAATGAGCAGACATTCTTTCTCTCTTCCCCCTCCACGGATTCACTCCTCCTTGTCTGAAGACCCAGTCAGAGATGAGTGTTTCTGTCTCTTCCCCCCCTTTTTTTCTTCTCGCTCTCTCTTCCTGTGCCCTGATCTGTGACTTCTTTTCCTAGGAAACCAGGGCAGGAACAGACTGTGTGTGCACATCACATTTAAGATCTTTGAGAGGTGAATTAGATAAGTGTCTAGTGTTGTCTGATTTATGGATTTGAGGATCAGATATTTTGCATCCAGAATGTCACAAACATTCATACTGGAATCAAAGTAGGTGTCTTACAAAATAAGAGTCGTTTAGTGCATTGTTTTGTTTTCCAGTGGGAAACAAATGTCCAAATCAGATATCTTCAATTTATCAAGTATTTCTCATAGACAGCAAGACATTCAAATGAGAACAGTTGGAATTTGTGTCTCAGATTCAGAAGGCAACTCAACAACAGTTTTCACTGCCTTCAAACTGGCAAAGATACCAAAGTCTGCCAAATTCTTCATTATTTTTTAAATCAAATTCTTTTAAGAGCAAATTACATGCATTATACCACATTAATTTATAGTTCTATATTAGGGATGCACAATATATTGGTACCATATTGGCTATTGGATGATATTAGAGATTTTGTCAGAAATTGTATCTGTATTTCTTGTGTGTGTGTGTGTTCTGTAAATATGATATGATCAGTAATTCATGGCAACATGTGTTTTTCCATTATTTTAACTCAAAATAATTTAATTATTAATAAGTTATAAATTAATAATAAGTTATATGAGATTTAACAGCACAAGATTTAAAAAAAATAGTTGAAATGTACTGCCAAATTGATTATACTTAAAACTTGGAGTTGAAGTGGGTAGAAATTCAATTGAAATAATAATAATAATGTTCATATATAATGTTCTTTATATATAAAATATATCAAATATAAAAACTAGCATTGGATATTTAATTGTGAATGCTTGCTAATTTCCACCATTCTTTGCTATCACATTAAAAACAAATTAAAAACACACTTTAAAAACAATGATATTTAATTACTAATAATTAATTACACAAACCACAAAATGAATATCCGTTTTTATACTATGCATTTCTTTAAATTAAAATATAATTTTTTTATTATCAGACATTTATTGGTTATCAGCTATAATATGACAAATAATTTCTGACTTAATGGTATCTGCCAGAATTTTAATGTCAGTGAATCCTTATTCTGTCGCCGTAATGAATATCAACAATTGAATCATTCTCCTAAGGCATATGAGGAGAAACACCTGGGACAAAGTTGATACTTCAAATGAAATGAAAAATTTCCATTAAGTGAATGAGCAATACTGTTATCCTCTGGGTGTATTGATGGAGTCTAGCGAGTATATAAGCACTACAAAGGTTACAACACACAAGTTCACGCACACAAACACACTAACAGAAAGAAAAGGGCATTAGTCAGATCCTATATTCTCGAAGTGGCTGTGTTCCCTGTAGACACCTCTTCCCCTACCCTTGAGTGCTAATAAAATGACGTGAGGACCCGTCTGCTGTGCAGGCAGCGTGAATTCACAGCCGGAGAGCAACCGATGAACCGCCATGGGTGTTTTTCCTCACTGTGTTCGTATTGGATTGCGTGTACAGATGTCAGTGTGTACAGTGTGTTCAAATGCGAATTTGCTTTTGCGTCTGTGACTCGTGAATGCAGCTGTTCATCTCTTTCTCCTGTGTAAACATGTTGTTTGTGTTAATATTTGTCTCAGAATGAGTTGGGATACGAGTGTGCGCACATGAGGGAAAGGCAACTGCGGCAGTAATAGTTCAGCTGGCTGTTAGCTTGGGCATGGGGTTTGTGATATATGGTTATGGCCATTCATTGAGAGCCAATTAGGCCTCCTCTGTGTTTTAGCACTATGGAATCCCATAATGCATCACTCTCCAGAGCACCCACGGTTGCCTCCTTCAATGAATAAAGAACAGGAAATAGAATTCTCAACAGGAGGATTTGGTAGCTCATGTTTACTCACTCGTCACAGCAACAGTAAATGAGCAATGCTCTTCTCTTCTGTTTGTTTCACTTAGATAACAAGCCATTTTCTATGGATCCACTGATCGTCATCTTCTCAAACCACAAGGCTCGTTCCTACAAGCACGTCTGAGTCCTGCAAGCAGGTAATTTTTGTCTTTGCTTTTTCATTTTGAATTGGAGTCCAAAGTTGTTCAGACAGCGTTTGCTGTTAATCACACCACAACCTTCCTGCTTTAATCTGCCATTGTGATTTACAAAAGGAGGGGTGAGAAGAGACCAGAGGATCTGCTGTTATGCAGAATCAAGCACAGGCTTTTATCCTTTCAAATGCCGACAACAATTGTAAGACAGTCTGACCTCTTTTCTGATGCTGATTAGCGTGGTATTTGAGCTGACATTAAACATGGTGCAGTAATTATGCTAAAAGGTAACAGAGAGGTAAATGCAGGGAAAAGAGGCTCTTCGTTCTGATACACTTTATAAACGCAGCGGTCGGGTTAAGTGGTGGACTCTACAGACATGCAGCGGTTTCCAGATAAGGTATTAGCATTAAAGTAAGAAATCTCTATCTATAGCAGCCATTAAGTTTTCCATAAAAGCAGTTTTGTGAGACCTTGTCTCACAGCAAAACTTTGCATCAAGTTCAATGGTGCAGTAAACGGCTCAATACCCGGAGCAATTCATTAGCAGTAAATGTGCAGTTATGGCCTGTAAAGGAAGTTGCTAAAATAATCTAGTTTAAGCTGTGAACTAAAAGATGAAATATTAAGTTTAACGCAATGACTGTTAGTTTTGCTTTTTTCTTTTGAGTTGCCCTGTGGCAGTCCTGGTTCAGAAAAGGCATCAAAATCAAAGAACGAAAGAAATAAAAAGTGCTTTAATGGCTTAGTAGTTCTTTAGTGGTAGATAAAAAGTGGTAATAATAATAGTAATATTTATAATAATATATGTTTAAAATACATATTTTATGTATAATTTTGTATGTGTGTGTATATATATATATATATATATATATATATATATATAAACAGCTTATTTTTATGTTTATATATAAACATTTATATATTTATTATTGAATTCTATATATATAATTATATAATAAATTAATAATTATATAATATAATATAATAAATTATTTGCCTTGAATGTAATTTTTTTTTTAAATAAACCATAATAATCAATTTGTGATTTCTCTAACCATTACTAACACTTTTTTACCTACAACTTCATTTGCATTTATTATTATTACATATTAAAAGCATGATACTAGCAACGCTAAGATCAAGGGTTCGATTAGAAAGGAACACACATACTAGCAAAAGCTGAATATAATATTGCCTTAAATAAAAGTATACACATGTATGCATGCAAGTACACCTGACTCGAAAATCTCAAAAAACCTTCAGTTTGAATAGACTTTACACTTCTAGACATTAACAGTCCATTTTCATGAGATGCATAATTCTGCTATACTTTTAGCGAACAAAGACAGATTTCAATACATGCATACAACAGACTGCAAATGAGATCGAGCTGTGGTGGGCTAATGAATGATAGGCACTTGAAACTGTGAAGAACGATGGTACAGATGTACAGCTGGCAGAGGCAAACACCGATGTGAGTGAACATTAAAGATTCATTCAAACAGCTGTTCCTTATCCAGGACAGCACAATCCACCACCATGTGCTCTGATTCTGAAACAGAAGAGTGCAGGAAGCAGGGGTGAAAATTTGACTAAAGCTCAGGGTATTACACAAGCAGCAGAGTCAGCCGAGAGATCTGTCTGCGCACTGTCTTCAGTGATTGAAGGGTTTACCTCATACTGAAAAACATGAAATCCATGGATTGAGAGTTGAAAAGTATGACAGCTGCATTTCAAGATTTTGTGCTTGAATCTGACACATTAAAGTTCAGGCTAAAAGTTAGAGTGAACTAAGGTTAAACAGACAGACCATATTTGTGTCTATTTGTATCTCTCTACAGTTTTCCTCTCCTTGCTTTATAGTTTGATATTTGCTTTGGAAAAAGTCCAGTAAAATACAGCTCCTAATTATCATTGTGTAATGCTAACAACTTCTAAGTGAATCTCGGGACTAATTCTCTGATGTCTTTTGTTCTAAATGTTCAAGAGTTTTATTAGTCTGTTTTTATAAAAAAGGTGCTGTTCTTCAGTAATTTACCAGTCAGTATAAATTGCCTTAGGTAAGTGGTTTTGGCTTCATTTAGGTGAGTAAAGTGCGTTTTGCGTGGTAAACTGTAACCACAAGTTCTCAGTTCATTGTCAGTGGGAGAAAGACGACAGAACAGAGGCGGCAATGAAAGCTTGCCGGACTAGCAAACAGAGATACGAGATATAAAAAAGAGATGTTTTGAAGAATGCGTCAGTGCTTTTTTTATCCATTTAATGTTGTTTTGGACCCCTTTTACTTTCAGTAAATGGACAAAAACAGTTAAACAATTCCTCAAAATATTGGTAACACTTTAGTATAGGGACCAATTCTCACTATTAATTAGTTGCTTATTAGCATGCTTATTATAAACATATTGGCTGTTTATTAGTACTTGTAAAGCACATATTCTGCAAGACCATATTCTACATTCCTAATCCTACCCGATACCTAAATTTAACAACTATCTTACTAACTATTAATAAGCAGCAAATTAGGAGTTTATTGAGGCACAGGAGTAAGTCATACAGGTTTGGAAGGATATGAGGGTCAGTAAATATGACAGGATTTTCTATTAATATCACGATTGGAAATATTTAATCTGTAGTGAATGCTAATTTTTGATATTCTAGCTAGAAATATCAAAAATATTGACAGAAATGCTTTTATAAGCTTTTTTCAACTATGTATATATGTTATTTTATTCAGAGTGGTTTCTTCATTTTCTTCAGTGTGCTTGAAAGTATGAGCTTTTATGTGGTTATTTCCTTTCAGACTAGTCTAAGATTGCTATCTGTAGTGCTCTATGAGGGATTCACTACAATGAATGAGCAAGCAATTTGTGGATAAATGTCTTGCCGCCAATCAAATTCGAGTTCTGTTCCATTAATTTGGTTAGTTTTATTAGCTATCACTTACTGTACATATAACAGAACACATTATTTACATTAATCATCTCATTCAGGGCAGAATTTTTCCTTTTGCTAACAGTTAGCTAACGCTGTAGAAGTAGTGGTATCACTTTAGGGATCAATTCCCACTATTAACTAGTTGCTTATTAGCATGCCTATTATTAACATATTGTCTGTTTATAGCATTTATAAAGCACATATTTTGCATGACCATATTCTGCATTCCTAATCCTACCCAATACTTAAATTGAACATCTACATTACTAACTATTAATAAGCAGAAATTAGGAGTTTAATGAGGCAAAAGTCGTAGTTAATGGTTTGTTTATAGCAATAATTGGACCTTAAAATAAAGTGTGACCGAATTAGTGTATGGAAAATGCTTGTACACAAAAAAGGTGGCAAGATCACAAACAGAGATCACGAACTGTGAAAAAATTAATCATCTTCTTATCCTCGTCATCATCTTTTCAAAATCATGTCATTTGAAATATTTATTTTTTCTGTTAAACACAATTGGAGACATTTAGGAATGCTTAGACTACTGGTTTGAAAGAAATGAAAGCTCCCAAATTAAATGTTATTCACAGAAAATCTTGCCTTCTGCCCTTTTGAGCAACACGAGGGTGAGTAGATGATGACATTTTCATTTTTGGGTGATCTATTCCTTTAATGGTCTTGCAGAGTAACATTTACCCTCACAAAATTACAAAATGACAAATTTAGCATTGAGCGTCATCTGAAACAATATGCTCCTTTTTGCCAGCATAAAACTGACTCTCTGATGGCTTTTCTCAGACTTTACCGGATATAATAATTTCCAGAATGAAATATTTTGTCCTTTATCCCTAGACCTTGGTGAAAGGAAAAGGCTGTTATCTGTCAGCAACACAAAACACGTACTTCCCCTGCAGAATCTCAGCGACGCAAAATAATCAGCCAAACAGGAGAGCTACTCCCTCTGGAAATCACCGTAATAAGCCCACTGTCCCCTTTCGAAATAACAGCTGGTTATGTTTTTCTAATGGAGAAGCGTCATCACAAGCCGTCGCTTCTCGTTCATCAGCAGCTGTTAGCTGTGACTGGAGGTGCTGAGAGAAATCGGCATAATATTTGTGTGCTGTGTGCAGAACCAGATCTTCTAGAGACGAGAGCTATGTAGAGTTAAGGCCGTGACCCTGCAGAAATGATGCTCCTGTCTTGTCACCCTCACACCTGGATTTTGAGACTAGGGCAAGGGGTCTGGGTCGGCTTAATAGTGACAACTCTCAGGCTGATGATTCTGAGGTGATACATGTGATACGCACCATCTGCTGAGGGGTCAGTCTGCCCTGACAGGGCCTGTTTGAAACATGAACGTGTGTCTGTGTCAGACAGAGCGCTTGCATCCCTAAGGCTAATTTGGGACTGATGGAAGACAGACATATTCTCTTCTGCCATTTCTACTCCATGCAGCTCAGACGATAATATATGTTGTTGTGTTATTATTTTTGCCTTCAGCAGAGATGATTTTCCTACATGTCACTGAATGTGTTCAAGGGATAGTTCACCAAAGAATGAAAATTCTCTGTGGAGCATGAAAGGTGATATTTTGAAGAATGTCAGTGTTTTTGTCCATTCAGTGTTGTTTTGTACCCCATTGTATGGAAGCTTGTTTCTGCCATGGGAAAAATATAAAAACGTAATTTGTAACTTTTTATCTCACAATTTGGACATTCTCACAATTGTGAGAAAAAGTCACAACTGCGAGATATAAAGTAAGGGCAAGATTTACTAAACAGGGCAAATTAGCTTTAGAGCGCAATTCCATAAAAGCGCCATGGGAGGGGAAAATTCTGCGTGTTATTTACTGACAATGCGCACATTAATAAATGCAGGGTTGGGCGATATGACCAAAATCTTATATTACGATAATGAGTTATTTTATTTCACGGTAACAATATATATGATGATATAGTTATTTTTGCTTTAAATAAGGTCGTTATTATATCAAAAATTTTGATACAACAGAAATTTCATTATTCTTGTCACCAGGAATATTAGACTGTAGAGCTGCAACAACTAATCGATCAAAGCGATTATTACCGATAATGAAAATCATCGACAACGATTCTCATTATCGATTAGTCGGGTTTGCCCACAGTGCACGTCCAACGTCAAATTAACATTACAGCACTGAATAACGCATTTCTGTGGCCAAAATGCATCTAAAAATAGTGGAGGAAACAGAATGAGATGCTGCGGGAGAAGTACATGATCCAAGCTGCACAAAACATGAGAAATCTTTATTTTAAGCTTTAAGCTAATGCATTAGCATAATGGCTTGCCTTGTCAGGCGCTTTGACAGATGCGTGTGCATCCTCAGCGCAAAAACATTCAGTTTACGGTCATATCCTTATCTGTAACTGTGATCAAAAAGTTGATTAACACTGAGTTTGTGTTTTTATTCGTCTTTATTATTTTTATTATTATCTTAATTTTTGATGAAGAGATTTAAACTATAGGCCTATATACAGTGCTTAACAAATTTATTAAAACAAAATGTATTTAAGGTTTATAACAAATAATGTAAGCTTTGTGCCACTGCTGCTCTAAACTGTATTGGTGTTTACTAAAATCATTTTTTAGCTATTTGTATTGGTTAGTCCTCCAATATGCGTAAGCTCTTTAGTGACAGTGGGCTATTTCTAATGCTATAATATAATTATTTCTGTTATCTATGAAAGAAAGAAAGATCTATGAAAGATTTTTTTCAAATACCCAATTACAGTCAAAAAGTAGCTAAAAAATGCCAGCAAGAATGCATGCTGTTTTGAAAGGCAGAAGGCTATTTTTTTATGTGAATAAAAATTTAGTTGTTTCAGTTTGTTATTTGCCCAATAAATGACAATAACATTTTTAGATTTAAACAATTCTTTGACAGATTCCTAAAATATTTGTGTTTTCTCTTTATTATGACAGGTGGTCTAATAAGTTAAGCACTGTATGTTTTCATAGCATTCAGTTGGCACGTTTGTTTGAAGGACATTGGGCAGAATGTGGAAGTGTTTTTGTCAATAAAATAAAAAAAGAAGAAAATGTAGCTTTTTTATCCGATTAATCGATTAACCGGGGAAAAAATAATCGGCCAACTAATCGATTATCAAAATAATCGTTAGTTGCAGCCCTATTAGACTGCTTTCACTTTAAGAGCTGCTTGGATCCAATATACTGTTACAAATGTGTTTTCTTTCTCAGCTGTTTGTTTTCACTTAAGACCTCAATTACTGTGTTTACGAGGATACTTGCAAACATGGGCATTTTGACACACATAAGTGTGCGTGTTTAACCGTTCAAGGCCTATACAGCATCAAAAATAACTCTGTTCAGTACTCCCGCGCTCTCTGACAGCGCGCACATATAGCAAAATGAGTTGTCTTTCGTCTGCTCTCTGCTGATTGCATTTCTACAGCTTAAAATCACTTTTTTTTTAAACCGCTATGCTTAAAATGTGTGCAGACAATAAGATTTTGTAACCACGTAGCACAGCAACGTCACGTGAACGTGTAACCACGATAGAGACGATAGTCCAAAATTTCTTCTGGTTGTGAAATTTCTACCGGGTTAATCAAATCTACCGGCATATCACCCACCCCTACCACTGACATTCATTATACGGACAAAAATAACTGAAACATTTTTACAAATATTTTTTTTATGTTCCACAGAAGAGGTTTGGAATGACATGAGGACATGTAAATGATGACAGAATTTTCATTTAATATCATGGATATATGGCAATATTTAACCCTTAATCTTCTGTGAATGCAAATTTTTGACATATCAGAAAATTCTAACTGTAAATGTCCTCAAAAATATTGGCAGAAATGTCTTTATGAACTTTTTTACAGCATTACAGTAGCTGCATGCCAATCTCATTTTCTGCAGAGTGTACAAGCTAGCTTGAAAGTACTAGCTAACAGTCTACAATGAAGTTTGCTTTCCTCTTTGGAAACGGTGCTCCTTCAGCTCTCATGCAACCGCGTAGGCCAGTGCTAAAACAACCTCCATCCCACTATAGGCCAGTTTTAGCGCACACATCCTAACAAGAGCTTTGTCTGACCTCGTTCCCCTGTTGTTTTGCAACGATTTTAACTCAGCGCTGCTGATGTCATTGAGTTTTCCTCAAACAATGAGGCACGGAGAAGACAGGAGAAGACAGGAGGAGACAGCGGAGAAAATAAGAAACAAAGAAATCCCACGTGGCGTCATTTCACTTTTCAAACTGATGAGCCTTGCTCGGTGCCCTCTGCTTGGAAAGAGTCAGAGAAAGAGCGAGATTAATGCAGATCATCTGTCATCACCTGGCAGCTGATCAAAAGATCTCATTGGCAGACAGCATTCGAAAATCCACTGGAGCTTCTTTTTTCTCACTTGGAGCTGTAGAGGCAGTTTCTCAGACACACATGCACTGGGTATTGGCTTTAGGCGTGTTGGGAGAAGGGAGAGAGGCGTGAAATGGCACTAGCATTCCTTGGAAAATTAAAAGCAAAAAGAGAGTGATGTTGAGACACACTTATGTTTTGAGACATCAGGGAATACGGTTTGTGGCGTGCCGAATGTAGATCCCAGAGCAGGGGATTTGGGCAGAATTTGAGCGGGGTACAAGGGTAGGGAGAAGAAGGAGAGAAAATCGTATTCTTCAGAAGACCGAGAAAGAGACTCTTGTTCTTTGTTGCGAGAGCTGCACCCCAAGGCTTGTTGCTGTGCTGATGGAGAGGAAGCAGGTCCCTGTGTTATTGTGTTGTGCTGTTGCGTTTTCACTCCTTTTTGTCTTGTTATGCATTTATTTTCAATTTTCTTCTCTTTTTTCACCTTGTGAAGAGAATTGCCTAAGCATTTTCCAGGTCACAATTAAAAGTGTGTTTCACAGTTCAGTGAATCTTTTGACAGGCAGGTATTTAACATAATTGCCAATTCAGAAATCAGCTCTAGCATGCTTAAATGTTTGGTTTTAATAACTAATGCTATGCCGCATACTCAAATATAGCAGCATTATGTATACAACTGTTACAGTAAACTTTTTTTGTTTGCATATGGCAAGAAATTCCCAGTAGGAATAGTTCCCACAGAAATAATAATTCTGTCATCATGTTGTTCCAAAACAGAATGAAACACACAAAAAACCTTACCAGCAGCTCCAAAAAGGACTAAGAAAAGCACCATAAAAATGGTCCATACAACTCTTGTTGTATTTCAAGACTTCTGAAGTCATATGACAGCTTTGTGTGAGGAACCAAATGAATTTTAAGATATTATTCATTGAAAAAGCCTTGGCTGTGACTCAGAATTCAAATTTGGCACAGTTTGTACAATGTGACATTTGGTTATGAAAGCCAAATGATGCCAGTGATGCCCAGCCTGCTCCACAGACAACATATTTGTTTTGAGAGGGGATTTTAGAGGTGACTAACAACTTAAATTTTAGTTCGTTCTTTACTAAACTATCAAAAAGGGTTTTTTTTTGTTTTTATTTATTTATTTATTTTTTTGGTGGCTGTTTATTTTTAGTACTTATTAAGCATATATAAATGCCATATTTTAAATCCCTTAATCCTGCTCCGTACCTAAACTTAAGAACTACCTTACTAACTGTTAATAAGCAGCAGATTGGGAGTTTATTGAGGCAAAAGTCATAGTTAATAGTTAGTAAATAGTGAGGATTCCCAAACTAAAATGTGACCAGAAATATTGGAAAAATATAAATAGAGCAATATTTTATACATAAATAGTTCAGAATGACATTAGGGTTTGAAAATAATGTCAGAATTCATGACATTTTTGGTTGAACTGCATCTTTATCTCATTTTGGCACAGTTAAAATATTTTCCCTTTGGTTTCTTTTGAGCGTATTTGCTTAATGCGTTTATTCTACAAATCGAGCCATCTCAGAGGAAACACTGTTTGAAGTCGTTTGGCCTAACCTTACACTGACATTCAAATCTGTATGCTGGAAAATGCAGACACCTGACCAGCGAGAGTGCCTCGTATGATGCGACTACACTCTTTCTCACCTCTATCTGCAAAAGTAATTATGGCAAACCACTGAGCGACGGCACACTGGATTGGAGAGAAGGCTGCCAATAAAGGTCATGAAAATAAACACATCTCTCTTGTTATGGAGGATAGGGTACGGTTTCCAGTGGAGTGCTGATGCTCAAGGCCAGGAATTCTCCTTTACCTCGCCAGTCCCCCAGCAGATGCTGTTCCTCTGCGCAAAACCCTAAAATTCCCCTGAGATGAGACATGACATGAAGCGAGAGACAGAGCTTCAGTGAGGATCATGGGGTGAGAGGAAGGTTGCTGAGACATTGTGGAAAGAGCATGGAAGCAAGTGAGAGGTGAGAAAGGGAGAGGGTGAAAGTGTAAGAGAGACTCTGTATTTTTGTGTGTGTTAGAGGTGAGAAAAGAGACAAACTGTCAGGTTTTGGTGGAACAAAAGCTATATGGGTATGTGCAGCAATGAAACAAGTAGCTCTACAAATTATAATAATGCTTGTTTAATCAGACCAGTGGTTTAATTTAGATGAGTTAATATGGAGTTTCCTACTTTCATTTTATTAAAGCAGTGTTTCTCAGCCCCGGGGGTTCGCAGACACCTAGTGTTCTGTGGTGTAATTGCAAGGGGTCTGTCGAATCTTTTTTTTAAAACTATCTGATACCATAAATGTCATGAAAGTATTAATATAATAGTTCTCAACTTGGGGACCTCAGCAAACGTCCAAGGGAGCTGCAAGATGACTTAAAAGTATTTTAATATAGATTATTGTAAATAATAACTTTAAATAATATTAAAAAATATCCCCAAAAACATGTACACCATGAACATTGGCATCATATTTATTATTTTAATTTTCTCCCCTCAATAACTGTTGTTTTTAATGAAGAAAATAGTTCTTGAAACATCTGGAATCATAAAATGAATCACAGTTAAATGTATACACACACACACACACACACACACACACACACACACACACACATACAGATACTTCGATGGCATATATTAGATATCAGATTTTTAAGTTTTTTCAAATGATCCCTTGCACTTAAAAAATTTGATTTACATTTATGCATTTAGCAGATGGTTTTATCCAACATAATTTACAATAGAAGTCAGGAATTAGTCACAAAATCAACAATATTCATAGTATACAGTGCCAGGTTTGAAAGCTGGATTAGGAAACAAGCTAGAGCAGAAAGGAAATGCAAAAAAGTGCCTTAGTTTAAGCCTGTGGAGTGGTTAAGTGCTTGCGGAAAGACTTGTCTTCAGCCGCTTTTTGAAAGTTGTGATGGTCTCAGCAGATCGAGTAGAGTTTGACAGTTCATTCCATCAGAGAGAATCAGAGAGGGTGAAGGTTTTGGAAAGTGACTTGGTGCCTCATTGTGAAGGCCCAGCAAGGTGCCACTCATTCAGTGACTTTAACTGGAGGGAGCATACACTTATAGAAGTGTACTGAGGTAAGGGGGTGGGGCTCCAGTGGCAGCTTTGAAAGCCAGTGTCAAAGCCTTAAATTTGATTCTGGCAGCGACTGTGGAGTAAATCAGGAGAGGTGTGACGTGGGTCCTCTTTGACTGATTGAAGACCAGACATGCTGCTGTGTTCTGGATCATCTGCAGAGGCTTAGTCATGCTGACAGGGAGGCCGGCCAATAGAGATCAACATATATCAGATGTTTTTATATATATTTTAAATTGACCACTTGAGGTGTTCAAAAATGTCATATGTTGTAATAAACTAATACTTTTAGGGCATATGTACTATGACATATGAGAAAATGCAGCATAATTGACCATGTAGCCAAATGGTGGGTTGGTTTTCACAGGTTTTGCTGTAGAATTGGATTTGATTTGCTTCAAATTTGTTTCATGACATTAAAAATTGCTAAAAATGCAAACAATTGTGAGAATCATTTGATTAAAGTACTCTTATACATGTATCATCATATGAATAGATATGTCTGTGGTACAAATGGCTTTGAATAATATCATGAACATGAATATTGCCTTTTATTAGGTGAAAACTTTTCTTCATTGTGCTGATCATTTTAGAAGAGGATTCTGGTCTTGCTATGCCACAGCACACAGTCACAGTGAGTCTGTCTGTACTCTGACCTCTGGCATCTACTGGATGTTGACCTACAGAGTGTGGGGATTGACCGGGCGGGCTGCCCAAAACCATCTGGCTGCCGGCTGGCCCTTGCCCAAGGAGACTCAATCCAACGGATTATCCACCCAAGCTCCAGCGCTGGCCAGCCCTTCAGACGCACTGGCTGGAAAAAAACAGCCTTTCTTGCTATGGGCCAGTCTTAGGGGATTGATTGTTTAAATGAAGTGCTCCCAGGGGTGAGCCTTTGGAAAGTAGGGCTCATGGACTGATGGAAGACAAATTTAGCCAACTGCTTAAGAACAGTTATTAACAACTAGAGGTTCTGGAATACGTCAATCAAACTGTAGTTTTACAACAAGCAGTGATAGTTAACCCTAAAATGAAAATTCTGTCATCATTTCCTCACCTTCACTTTGTTTTAAACCTGTATGACTTTCTTTATTCTGTGGAAAAGGAGATGTTTTTATATGTCAGTGTTGTTTTGGACCCCTCTGACTTTCATTGTGATCAAAACAGTTTAAATATTCTTCAAGATGTCTTTTATGTTCTGCAGAAGAAAGAAAGTCAAACAGGTTTGGAACAAAATGAGGGTGAATAAGTGATGATAGTATATTAGTTTTTTGGTAAATATCCCTTTAAAGATGCTATTTTGTGGGAATAAATAAATCCCAGTATTAGTTATGTCTAGGTTAGTTTGTTGGTCAGGAGTGATGAGTTTATTGAGATTTGGAGGGAAAATTGTATTTTATTTCATATTTAATTTAGATTAAATGTACTTAGTTTTGCAGAAAGGTAAAAAAGGGCCCTCCAGAAAGTATTAGCTTGAGACTCCTTAGGGAATTTTAATGAGCTACTCAGACCACACTAAAACACGAAACCCTATCAATCTATAAATTATATCAATTACAGCCTCAAAATTTGCATTTCAAAATCTGTTTTCAATACCACATTTAAAATCTTCCTCAGATGTGCAAAGCAGCTGATGCTAATAGATTCTGAAGTATATCTAATTAAGATAATGAGAGCTTTGATGTCCCATGTCAGAAAGTACAACTCCACAGCTGAGCAACTATATACATAAAAAAAAGCGGCCGATCCATCTCCCCATGAAAACAAGTCCTTGCACAGCTCTTTTCCCCTACCTTCAACTAAGTTTCTTCAGGGAAAAAAATGAGAAAGGTTTGTTTCAGAGAAAGAGGTCATGACTACAGCTCCTCTCCATATTCATTTGACCTCTCTTTCTTTAGATCCGGCTGGGAGAGCACTTTTACTGTACAATGAATATGCAATAGCCCTCTCTCACACGCTGCACTGTCCTTCATGGATGATAAACAGACTGCAGAAATTCATTTACATTTGTATTGACGAGATTTCTCCAATTTAATCACCTTATTTTCTCATTTGTAGCTTTCCTCAAAGTCAGCCTACTTTCCACTGTTTTTTTTTTCTTCCATGCTGCCCCATTTCCATTTAAATTGAATAGGACACACGTCTTAATGTGACAGATATTTTTTTTTAAATGGTCATGATGGCTTGAACAAATCTCAGCATCTTTGGGAGTTCAGAAGAAATGCTGGCGCCACACTTTTCCTATTTGCTTTGTAATCCAGGCGGGTTAATGTGTTTTCAATGAGCTGAATTGGAATTTCTTGTCTATGTAATGACATATTTGCCTGAAAGAGTCTTGGAACTCAAGTGTGACAGTTTTGACTGTCATGTGCATCATTACCATTAAATTGTGTAATTTATGAATCATTAGCATAGCCAATGTGACTGTTTTCAAGCAGGTTTCCCCTGAACACACCCCCGTCTTTCATTGGTCAAGCCAAACAGATAGCCCCACCCCAAACTCATGCCATCGGTTGAACCACTGTTGCTATGTTGCCTGCAGTGTTTATGCCTTTTATGGTAAATGAATCTACAAAAGGCTTATTTACAGTTGTCTGGAACTGAAATGGCAGATAGTATTGTAATGTTGGAAAAGAATTACATACTTAGCTTTAACCGTGAAATTACTACATTCATAAACCGTTTAGAAAACAATGACAAGCATTTTTTTCAAAGTACTCAGAGTAGAAATCCTGGAATGTTTAATGCAACTTTCATGTTTGCCCATTAATATATTAATACATAGGCTGACGTATGCATGTTAGTTTTATCAGCCAAGCCGTTAGTTACAGAACTAATTTATTTTTTATACAATATAGTGAAATATTATTACAATTTAAAAAACTGCTGTCTATTTGAATAAATTTTAAAGTGTAATTTATTCTTGTGATGACAAAGCTGAATTTATAGCAGCCATTACTCCAGTCTTCAGTGTCCTTCAGAAATCATTCTAATATATGTATATGTGTATGTATGTGTATATATATATATATATATATATATATATATATATATATATATGTATATATATATATATAGATATATATATATATGTATATATATATATATATATATATTTGAATTTTAAATAATTTTTATCTGTTTTCAAATATACTGATGTGAAGAAAAGGCAGACGTGACACTCTGTTCTAGATGTATCAAGCATACATAAATAGTCAGCGTTCACTAGACTGGACCTCCAAGTACGACCGAGACCATCCGCATGTGTTTTTCAGGGTGACAGAGCTTTTATCATTCCTAAATGTGCCAAAATTAGTCGGAGGGAGAAAAAGGAAGCTGCCTAGCTTTTGAAGAATTAATAAGGCTGTCTCATTTAAATGTGCATAGCGTCTGAGACAGCCTCTGAAAGTCCCAGTTTTACATTTTCTTGACAGTGCCTTTGATGAGCGCTGATAACGTACAGCAGCTCCCAGGGAGCCCACATCTTATAATAAAGAGTTTGGCGGCGGAGACGAACTCCGCTGATCCAAGCTATGCATTATTATGTGTCTTCCTAGCAGAAAAGCAGCTCCCATTTATGCCTCCCACTATTTTTACACTGTTATTATGGCTTAACATTATCCGATTGTTCATATGCCAGCCTATAAGCACATACTGCTTTTGTTCTGCAGGAATGGTTTATGTGAGCGGTGGTATTTAATGCCTGTTTGGTATCTGGCTTATACATTTATGATTCATCATATTAGCACCATCTTCTGTGCAACCGTTTTAGAAAAATATCCTAAGCGCCTTTCCTAAAAGCGAGTGTTGAGAGATGAGGAAAATCACCTCTTTTAAGAGTAGCAGGTCAATAAAGATGGAGTTAAAGGGTTTTCTGCCTTTCATGATTGGCTTATCCTGCATCCTCTCCACTCAAATTGCAAACCAGCTCATGTATCAGATGGCTGCACATGGACTAGGTAGGCCTGTGACCCATTTTTGAAACACAGCCTTAGGCAATCCTATGCATAGATGACATGTATGTTCTCACCTAGGTTACTAAAACCGTGACACTGATGTGGAGAGAGTGTGAGAATAGAGTAAAATCCCAAAGGCTGGTCATTCACAGCCAGGGGTCAGGAATTGGCTGATTAGTGCCTCTGCTGGTAGATGACTTAACTACACCATCATGACTTGTCTGTTGATGGCCGTTCAAAAATAACATCTATCTATGAAATGAGTAAACAAAGTTTCTTTCCTAGTTGCTTATAAGAGTATTTTCAGACATAATTATATATGTTTGTTGGGTTTTACATTTGGATACCCTAGTGAAAAATAAATATACTAAAATATATTTGAAATACATTTATTTCATGCTAAGTATACTACAAATACATTTACATATTTATATACTTAATAAAAATACCCTGCAGTTGTGCTTTTAGTATACTAAACTGGTATACTTAAAGTCTGCTAAATTGGAACAACTAATTTTGTACTTAATGCACTTTAATTGTTTAGAAGTAGTGCTGAAGTCCAATAGATATACTGAAGTATATTTGATTGTGCTAAAGTGGGACTATTGCAAGTATATTTTAGGTACACTTTAAATATCTTGCACTTAAAGACCAATATTATTCAAAGGTCATACAATCCTCATCAATAGTGACATTAAAACACATTTTAGGCTTAATATTATTGTGATACTCCAAATAAAGTTTAATTATAATTTTTATGTCAGTAAGTCTCGAGTGATATGTCAGTAAATATGTTAATAGATTTGAACTACTAAAGACCATTAAGCCTTTTCTAATCATGTCCACAATTATTTTTTGTGTTCATATAGCAGGTGCTTGTAGACTACCACATAAGTCATGATGCTCTGGGTTTGTATTTCTAGTGATCATGCGTCAGTGAGCAGCTGCCTTTGAGATGAATGAAAAATGTTAAAACTGATAGTTTTCTCTATGTATTTTTGACCTCCATGGTCACAGTGTCTTTTAAGGAGGCTGCAGCGGAGGCGATAGGGCAAGGAACCGCTCGCAGCTCAGTCAGCAGAATGCAATCAAGTGTATAACAGCAAGCACCACGTTAAATGCGAGAACTGCCCATAGTGATCTATGTTAAATTACCCTGGACATGAAGAAAAGCTTTCCTTTTTACAGAATCTCAACTATCAGGCTGAAGTATTAGGCTGTTTGGATTATTGGGATAGGATATTTGTCCTCAACACTGGCTGGGGTAAGTGGAGGTAAATGATAAACGTAACTATATCAGTGTTGTACAGGGGTAAACATATTCAGAGAAATAGGCTTTCACCACTATTGGGGGTTGAAATGAATTTTCATTCAACGTTCTTATGCTTCCCAGGCAAAGAGCTAAAAATAAATGTGAGAATTTGTGGAGAGGGGGAGTTGGAAATGAATTTCAAATGCAGCAGTAGTGGGAAAAAGTGTGTGTATGTGTGTGTGTGTCTCTTTCAGACTGTGCTGTAGTCTATGAGCTTTGGATCCATCCACAGAGTGTTCGGCTACAGACAGCTAGCATTTCATACAGTCTGCAATTTCGGTCTTGCTAAGGTTGCGTCTTTCATTCGGCAACCTGTGTATTCCCCAACATTTCTTATCTATACCATTGCCGGGTTATATTTCACTGATGTTGTTTTCCTGAAGTCCTTGACAAACAGTGGTTTATTTCCTAACACATGCTGCCGTTCATACCCCTTCCCCTTGCCAAAGAATCATCATTGCTTCAGCCTCTCTCCCAAGGCTTTTGAATTATAAAAACTGGCATTTAATGCAAAAAAATCTCTTGGACTTTAGATATTGTACTGTACAGATGGCCATTACTCCAATTAGCATGCTAAATGCTCGCACCAACCAACAACTTCTCTCCACGCTAAGAGTGCCCAGTGTGGCATTCAATCTCCCCATGCAATCATCACAACTGCTCTTTGATGTAGCTAAAGGGATCAACAGTGTGACGCAAGGCCTCTTTTTGAACCAGCACTTCCCTGGAGTGCTAATGAAACAGCAGGTTTGCTCCACCCCGCTGAACCCTCCGTGGGAGCTCTTTTTGTACGGTTCTGGGGCTGTGGTGGAATCTAAACCGAAGTGACACTTATAGGCAGGGCCAAATGGAGAGATGAGGAACGGCTCTCACAGGGAGAAGGAAGCCTTTGAATAGGTAGATTGACAGGCAGTGAGCTATGCGGAGATGGAAAGTGCGTGTACTTCTTTTGTGGCGGCGAGGGTCAGGAGTAAAGTGTTGCAGCATCGGCAGAATGGCAGCGGTTAGAAGTGACACACTGTCAAGCGTTTCGCTACACCTCTGTGGCGAGAGCAAACACAGATGGCACCTCGCACAGGATGCTAATTCCTGCAAGCGTGGGGCCTTTTGTTCCCAGTGTTTGTTTTTATTTGGATGGCATGTTTGACTTGAACACCAAATGGCAGGGTGGAATTGCAACCACTTTTATTTCTGCATTCAAAAAGAGGCATTGCAGAAAACACATATGGCTTTCTACATTAATTTCATATAGTTTGTTTTTCCTGTTGCGCAGTACCTTTTGAGCTCTGTAACTTTAAAAAAGATGAAAATGCTTGTGTTGTAGCTGAAGGGAGTTTTAATATAAAACGGAGATATAAGACTTTCTCAGATCAAATTTGGGCACTTTTTTTGCAACAGTGGCAAGAAAATGAATAGGATGAGTAACAGGATTTATCCTAATGTGCTGGAAAACAATGCAAAAGTTAGCTTACATGAAGCTAAAAGCTAATTGTATTATTTTTAATCAAATTTTATCTTATATTTTGATATCTTACATACTGTAGGGATGCACCATATATCTGTTCCATATCTGTTATTGGTCAATTTTGATTTAATTGTGCATTCTCTCTTACCCCTTTTTAAATTTTAGACCAATCTTTAAAATTACTAATAATTGTTAAATGTAGGCTTTAACAAGACAAAATAACAAAAGTCTGTAAAATACAGCCCAATGTACCATGTTAATATAAAGAAGTTTTCTGTATTGATTTTTCACAGATGTTTTAGTAGTATATTTTGAATTGCATATTGCATTTTGTTGTGTTGCTGTGCATTTTGAAATGTCTGTAAATGGAAAAAGCACTGGTAATTTTCCACCAGGATATTATCTGTTTTTCTACAGTGAGTATAGAATTTCAGTATCTGACATTTTTTATACTGAACATCAGGTTTTTTGGCCATAACATGAAAACAGTTAGAGGATTATTAGTTTAATTGTAATTTTGTTGATTAGAGAAGACTAATATGATTTTAATCTTTAAAAATTGTATATATTATATCAAGACATAAGCTATATGGTGAGAATATAAAGTACTGCATGTCTGGAATCACCTCTATAGATTCCAGTTTTGCCTGAAGGAATGACCACAATTTTTAACTTGCATGTAATAAAAACATCATGCAGTTATTCATTTATCTAGGAAGCTTTATTTGTCCGGGACCCCAGCCAAAGCCATTAGGAATCATGAAAGCATTGTTTCTTTTCTTTGCCTTTTTTTTTTTTTTTTTTTTTGGATTTCCACTCATTTAACATTTGGTTATTGATGCCCACAGAGCGGTGTAATACAAACGCATCGCTTTATGCCACATAATCAGTTCTCCTCTGAGATTAATTACTGTGGATGTCCTGATTAATTAAGCACGGAAGGGAATAATGGTTGTTTGGAAGCAACAATTCAAGGTCAATTATTTGAAATAATTGTGCTGAGAATGACCCAGTGATCGTTAAAGAAACTGGGGGGTAAAAAATGAGAGATATTGTTGGCACAACAATGATTCTTGCGGGTTTGTGTTCCTATAGCTCAACGGGTAAAGCATTGTGCTGTCAAAGCCACAGTTACTAGTTAAATTCCCAGAGAAGGTACATACTGAAACAAAATAGGTTAGGAAATGTATATACTGTTAGGCTAAATGCACAAAAATGCATAATATCATGCACAAGATACTCTGAATATCTCTTAAAGTGACAGGTTAATACTTCTGAATGGTGAAACTCAACACAATCTTTCTTGTTTTAATCAGTGGCCATGCCAGGATAGTGCACTATTCAGAACTGAACTGTGAGTGACTTTTAATTTCCTACTAAATTCCTGAATTTAAATTGACGGAACAAAAGGATGCAGAATTGCAATTCAAATTTAAAATGAATTTAAATTCAAATCAAGCAGTTTAACTTTTTTTTTATTATTTGAATGCGTCAAGACAAAATTTCAGTGTTGACAAAGTTAACATTTCTCGACCAAGGTGGAGACTTTGTTTCCCCAAATGCCTACTTGTATTGAATTTCTTTGAATTGCAGTTCAGTAAATACCTTTCCTGTCATTCCAATTCAACTTCCTGTCAGCATGGCCACTGTAATTCAAATTCACACTCATGAACCCAAAACGGAGCTAGCTCAATTCTGAATTTTGCCCAAGCATGGCTCATGCAATTTCCTCATCCCATTTTTGATGCGTTACACACTAATGGCAGACGCAAATGCATTCATAAAACCCGGCACAGAAAGACAAGTCTGCCACAGTGAAGAATGAGTCATTTAGATTTACAAAGCATAGCTAAATACGATCACTGTTTGTGGCGAGCATGTGTACTCATGCGCTTCTGTGTATTGTCCCTGTGTGACAGACACTGTGTGAGAGGGCATGGACCTGTCAATGCTCAACACTGTTATCAGTCCAGCTGCCACCAAATAATATTTTCATTCAAATGACAAAATCCATTACCTGAACCCGGGGCTCTAGCGAGAACATTTAATGGCACAATTAAACTCCAACTGCCTAGTATCTATTGAGCAATTAACCTTTGATAAACCAATTAATGTTTAGCGTTTGACGACAGAAGTTGGGCCTGGAGGAGTCATATTGGAGTTTAATGGAACGACTCCCAGTCCGAGATTAGCTTATCGCAGCTATAAAATTGTCAGAATTCCTTGTTTTCTGCTATATTGATTCCTTTGTGCTGAGCCATCGCTCAGCTTTGCAGATGAAAAAGGGGAAATTACCAGAAAGCATGCGGGAGAACAGAGGAGCTGTCAGTTATTATAAAGCCGAGTTCGATGAATTATTGATAGCAGTGTGAACTTGTCTCCAGACACTGCTTGATTATTTCCTACATGATGTGCAAATGCTTGTTTCCTTTGATGTTTGTTGCTTCATTGTCTCTGGCAACTTCCACTCAAAGATGCTACCTCTCAGGTCACTATGGAGACCGTCATCACACAAACATGGGCGGCCTGCTGAAATACTGGCTCTCCAGCTGCCATCCTTTAATGTGGTTGTTGTGGCTATAAAATAAGTATAAACACGTCAAGAGGATTTACCACCTGTCTGGAGGGCTGGTTAATGTGCGTTTTCTGAGATCCCAGGGGATCTCGACAGAGGAAACGGTTTGATATCTGTTCTTGCTATCATGCTGCAGTTGAACGTTGTCACGTTGTCAACACAGGCGCACCGCGGGTCATCGTCGGCCTGTCATTTATCATCAGTAGCGTGACTCAGACGAACCGGACAGTGCCTGATCCCATTCGCCATTAGCAAAGCTCCACGCGTGAATTTATCTTCTCTTAGTCTCCAGCAATATCATTTTCCCCAGCTTGACAGCCCTCAAGCCTCCCGAATGCAATAATAAAGAATTGATTATATTCTTTATGGAGCGCAGAGGGCCCAAATGTGTTTTGTGTTCCTTCTCCTATCAGCTGTAATGAAAAAGGAAAAAAAAGGCAGAGGTGAGTTGATGAATGTTTGGATTGCGAATAGTTTGCAAAAGCTTTACATTACCGCCGAATACCATCAGTCTTCTTGCTGAAATATCCTTGGTGACAGACAACGAGACACTGGGCTTGCGGACGGTGGATTTTGTCGCTTATCGATAAAAACAGAATAGGAAAAACATACACTATGTCTATGTTTTGCGCTGTAGCATATAATGAATTGAGAGTCTGGCTGAAAATGTGTTATTGTGGAAGGCCTCTCACGTATTGATGTAGGTTTTAATTTCCTGCTCTCCCCACGTTTGCCATTAGCATCTGAGACGATACAAGCGTTTAATGAAAAACACCCCCCTCCCTCCTCCAGACTAAACTGTCACGGCAAAATAATGAAGCACACAAAGCACCAGGAAACTAATAAACCTCATATTTCTTTTGACATCAGCATGAAATCATATGAAAATAATACTTGTGAGGAAAAGACTCTTGCCGTAACACCACCGTCGTATTGCATTTCAGAGCGAGATGTGGAAAACGAAAACACCGATACGGTGAGGCAATGATGGGCCTGTATTATCCTTGAAATGAGCTTAATTTTACCCCGGTGTGGGACATTTTATCAGACCTAATGAACAAGGGCTGTCATGTGCGTCAGCCACCTCAGTGCTTTAAGATGACATATCATTGCTTAAATCATTAGGGGTGAGATTTGAGGAGGTGGTGTGAATTATGATATTTTGCCAGTTCGTCATAATCATCACACGCTAGAACATTTGTCATCAAAACCCATCCCGTGAAAATCCATGAACCATTTTTATAATTTATGCCTGTTCATCTTTAATAATCCATCAGTCCTTGAGAACAAATTGAGAAACCTGATTTGGATTTAGTGAGGTGCGATAAATTCAGACGGACTGGGGTATGATATATGTTTTAAGATCTTGTTAATTTGAAGGTTTTTCCTTCATGCAGAGCAGATGTTGTGTAGAATCAATAATTGGCGTATGTCAAGTTGTTGAGTGATGTCTCTCTGAATCATTCGATTATGGAATGATTCAGAAAGACGACAATGCACTTTCACGTTGTCATAGCAAATAAAATGAACGAGCTTTCAATGGACGTCATCACGGGATGTTCTGCCAAATGATTACCTCACATTTACGAAAATACGACTAACAGTGCCAATTTGCATATTCAGCGTGAGAAAGCCATAAGAGTGGAAATTAAATCAGCTACTATAAAAAAAATAACATGAGTATAAGATGGATGTTGCTGTCAGCGATATCTGATATTTACACAATTAGATTATGTTTTTGTGACAAAATGCAAATTCCTGGTGTGCCAACATGCAATGGCTAAGAGCTCCCACTCAAGATCTTTGCAATCTGGCAGGCTGTCCTGCTTAGGGAACGCTTTTCTGAGCTGTTTAAATCTACCATGTCCTGTTTGGCCAGAAACTCATTATGGGCCACCATCTGCAAGTGATGAACAAAATCCAGATTCTCATCTCCTGGCACCCTCTGTTAGTCCTCTGGGATGTGGAAAGAGTTTAGGCAGACCAAGCTGTGTCTTTTCAATGTAGCTTCAGATCTTTTGTACCAAAGATATGGCATGTTTGCATTATGCATTCTGAAACCGGTAGCGGCTGACACCATAAATGACGAATTCTGCACATGTAAGGTTTTTAAGAAGCTCTCGTGGAACAAGCTAGAAGCTGTGAAGTCGACAGTGTTATGCATGCATCGTCATCTGCTTCGTATTGTAACTTACTGAAGACTCAAATCCAAAGATAATTTCCCATACATGTATTTTCATTGGTCAGTTTTGGCAACTGTGTGATATAACTATATGCTTCTTGTCCCCTTGGATGGTTGCGCTTAGCTGGTGGAACTCGTGGGATTGAGGGACTGGAGGGGAGGATTCCCCTCGGCAGATAAGCAGGATTTGTGTCTGGGAAACTGGAGATTGCAGGCCTGTCTCTCTGAGAATTACAACAGACACTCAATGCAGCCCTTACTCAAACCTTTGTACGGATGTGAGGGACTCGTGGCAGTGACACATCCTAGAGCTGTTATCACAGGCATTGACTTGGGTCAGTTGTGTTTTTCTCTTGGACACAGGAGTCAGGAGTTAATTTATAATTTAAATCTATAATTTAAATGGTTTAATTTTTAGAATTTATAATTTAAGAATATAATTTATTTAGAAATTCAGATAATAAAAGATTTATCAGCATAAAGTAGAACATTAAAAAACAATCCTTGTTGAGGAAAGCAAAGCTTCAGAAAATCACATACAGTATAAAGACTCATGCTTTAATTATCTGATTATTATTTTTTCCATGGTTTAGAGACCTCTTAGGATATTGCATTTCATGCACTGAATTATAGCAATGGCATATTCACAACTATGCTATGCTAGACAGATGTTATGCAGACAGTAAGTCACACACGTTTGACAAGCATGCAACAATTTTGTGTTTTCTGTCATTTGTATTGTCTCTAAATAATGCCATATATGTGTGTGTGTGTGTGTGTGTGTGTGTACTAAAACCACTGTTAGCTTTGTTAATGTTTTTGATGTTCTTTTTTCTCATATTTCTAAATTATTCTAAATAATTCAGCGATTTAATTTTTGTCATCATGTGTCTTTTTGTATTTCGCCCTTGTTGACCAAATTTAAAAAAACAAATAAATAAATAAACCCTTTGTCAACAGACATTTTCGGATGAGATTGCAACTGTTTGGAAACACACATGAATTGGCCACCGGTGCAATAGAGGGCCGGCAGTCTCTTGATATCCTCTGAATGGAGTTTGCTGAGGGCCTTTTTTACATTGAGCAGAGTTGTCTTGAGGCAGAGAGGATGTGACAGGGTGCATTAACTTGATCTGTCTCTGTTCTGAAGGATTAAATGGCTATCCTTATACATTAGCCTTGAGCTAAATGGCCATCAGCCCTCTCACATATTGTTCAGTCCTCACTGTCAGCGTCGCAAGCGCACATGAACTCTACACCCGGTGACTGTTCATGGTTTGTTTCTCGACGGATTAAAAAAGAAACAGCTTTCCACACTGTAAATCGATCGCGCCGTGCGAGCGGTAAGACCCTCTCAGATGCTGAGGGGGGTGACTGGATCAATCCCTCTCCCTCCGCTCGACGAAAACAGGGAGACTCAAATCTAAATTGAAGTCCCAGGTGATTTACAAAAGGGGGAAAGAAAATGAATCACTGCAGATGTCAGGGGGAACACAGAGATATAATTCAATTACCTAAGTGTGGAATGACATTTGATTTAATCTGAACTATTAATGCCAGTGAGGTCAAGCCAAAAGAAAGGCCGCTTGTCTAGTTAGTTGCAATTAGAGTGTAAATCTCAAATGTCTGTAAGGCGGGGGAAAATGTCATTTGCAGAATAACTGGCTAATAACGTGCTTCCCCTCACCTTTGAGTAACCAGGCGGCGCGGAGTGAATCTAAATCATGCAAGACTAACAGTAGAGTCATTCGAGAAATTTGTCCGCCTTTTGTCATGGTTGGATAAGAATTTGTGGGATCACTCGATGAGTTGGTACAGAGCGCAGAGCACCCACTAATCCTTGTGAACAAACACAGGGAATTAGGAATCTTGGCAAGAGCTTAGAGAGACGCTATATGCGCATTGTCATGTCGTTCCCTTTTCGCCTAATCGTCCGTGCCACTTCAGGCACCTTAAAGTGGCAGATCGCTTAAAACATCTCAGTTTAGATTAAGATTTATGTTCGGGATGATGCACTGCAGCTAAATTACACCGCTGTAGCGTCCTGCAAAATAGGATGTATGGATAGATATACATTAGATATGCGTTCGATAGCTTATTGATTACGCAGCAGTATGTTCTGCAAAGCAGAACCTGTATTAGACGGCTTTTATCTGCAGGCATAAGGCTCCATCAGACACGCTTTTACTGCCACCTCAAAGGAGCCTCCATGCATATTATTGTCTTCTATTTTAAGTGACTGCCCACTGGGTGGTGCCGAGAGTGAAATGAGAAGAAGTTTGGAGTCGTCAGGCTCCTGCAGCGCTGACAGTGCGGGTGTGACTGATATTGTGTATTATCTGTCTGTCCAGAAAAACTTTTCTCCCTCCTGCTTGCACACAAACACAGACTAACATACCCCCCCAAATGCCAGATCTGTCAGAAGTTATGGCAGTTCTCTCCACCAGAGTGAAATACTAAAGCCATCGTGACAACTTCTTTCATGTTAGTTAGTTATAATTGACTGTAAATGAACAGATCAGGGCTGTGTTTGCCTTATTTTTCTCAACACTTATACATTTCATGAATTATGCATGATTAGATTCTGGTTTAGTCATCTTCAGGCTTGTTATTGCCATCTTCTCTACTGGTTTGTAAATGACTTCAAGTAGTCAGATATTGAAATGCACTTCATCCAGTGATGTGTTGAGGCTTTTTCAGTGGCTATTTTGTGTCTGATTTCTCCATTTTGCATTAGTCGCAGCTAATTCTGGGTTGTGTGTAGGAATTAACAAATGATTACAGTTCCATCAATGAATCTTTTGAATTTATTGTTGATATTGTTATATGTTGATCATAGGGAAGATAAATATACACAAATTTTAAATGTATAAACAATTATTAAAAAAACACAAAATATTTGGCATTGTGGGGATACATTTTCAGGCCACATGAGGAAAACAGCTTATAAATTGTACTTTTTATTTATTTATTTATTTGTTTGTTTGTTTGTTTGCTTGTTTGTTTGTTTGTTTGTTTGTTGAGAATGTAAAAATGTTGAATATTTTGTGTAAGGGTAAGGTTTAGAAGTAGGGTAAGGATTAGAGGATGGAATATAAAGTTTGTACAGTAAAAAAACCAGCTAACCCTAACACTAATGTCTATAGAGAATCCTCTTAAAACACAAAAATCCAATATGTGTGTGTGTGTGTGTGTGTGTGTGTGTGTGTGCGTCTTATTTCTGGGAAAAAAATGTACCCAGAAGTTAGCTAAATCTAACAAAACCTCAAAAAACTCCTTTTGGGGATGTCCTTATTTGTAAAAATGGTGTAAAAATGAAGTAAATAAAGTTTTTTATTTTTTTTTTTATTTTAAAAATACAGAAAGTTTCCTATTAAGGTTAAAGATGGAATACATTACAGGAATTTTAAAACATTAGGCATCCTACACTTGCCAACTTTATAAACAGATACAGAAAAACTGGGCATCATACACTGAATGACTGAGGATCACACTACCAGACTTTTATAGTCATTCCGAACATAACAAATGATTGCAGAAACATGTGTTTCATTGCAAGGTGCTGTGTGACAAATGAAAACAATGTGTTCTAAAATTGGCTCAAAATATCAAACATGTTTGATATCATCCGACTGGATGGAATCCCAATTTAAAGCTTAAAAAAATCTGTTTCCATCATACATTATGTGATTTTCTGTGAAATCTGTCAGCACGGAGAGTAACTGCAAATAGGCTCTTACAATAATCTGGGCAAAAGTGCCCAGTGTATTTCAGCCTTTAGGGTATAAACTAGGATTAGGTTTTTATAGGTCTTTATAACAAGCTATATATGAAAACAACAAATGTATCCACTTAGAGCTACATAAACATGTGTGTGCGTGTGTGTGTGTGTGTGTGTGTGTGTGTGTGTGTGTGTGTGTGTGTGTGTGTGTGTGTGTGTGTGTGTGTCAATGTATATCAAGTTCGTGATAAACATTATTATATCAATATTATTATATCAATAAAAAATAAATGAACAAAAACATGAAATATTTTACAAAAACCTGCTCAAAGACAAAAAGCCCAATTGAACTTTAGGGTACACGCTACAAATTTAACAAGTACCAATAAATTGTTTAATAAAGAAAGTTTACTGTTCTTCTTGTTAGACTGAAATGTTCCAGTTAGGAAGGCAAAGGAGGTCACCTTCTGTATTAAACAATTTATTAGTACTTGTTTATAGTTCATGTTTTTCATATTTATTTATTTATTATTAATATTACTGGTATTTTTATTTTTGTATATTTGTCATGTTGGAATCCATTCTTCAACCTCATGGTGAAAGATGTTGTTGTAGTGATTTTATGCTGGGGATGGACCTTAACACCAGTTTGATAAATAAGGGAACCTCCTTGAGGATTAATAAAAGGTAAATGTTACAAACATTATAATGTGATTTTAAAAAATGGAACAGTCGGAATATTGGTCATGCTGTATGTCTGAATAAAAGATAATAAGAGATCAGTGTAGGAATTAGTCCTCCACTTAGTACAATGTTTGTTCCTTATTGCAGACAAATACATGTGTGAGAACCATTAATGGAAACGAACGTCATAATGAAATCATTTGTTTACAGAATTTTGGTTCTCGGGTTCCCAGCTTTAACCTATTTGAGACTATGATGTCATATGATGTCATATTTGCATATTTGAATATACATGACACAATCCATGATATTTGACCCTGGACCACAAAACCAGTCACAAGCGTCAAATTTTTTCTGAAATAAATAAGCTTTCCATTGATGTATGGTTTGTTAGGAAAGGACAATATTTGGCTGAGATACAGCTATTTGAAAATCTGGAGTGCAGAAAAGTCAAAAATACTGAGAAAATTGCCTTTAAAGCTGTCCAAATGAAGTTCTTATCAATGCATATTACTAATCAAAAATTAAGCTTTGATATATTTACAGAAGGAAATTTACAAAATATCTTCATGGAACATGATCTTTACTTAATATCCTAATGATTTTTGGCATAAAAGAAAAATTTATAATTTTGACCCATACAGTGTATTTTTGGCTATTGCTACATATACCCGTGCTACTTAAGACTGGTTTTGTGGTCCAGGGTCACATATATGGAAGATAGAGAGGCTTATAGAAAATTCTCACAAAATGGATGCGAATAACAATAGTTCTGCTGCACTGCAAATCTCTAGTATTTTTCTTTGATGTTCCTCTCTGTAAATCCCATCATTAGGCATTGATTCATGCCATGAATCATAGTGACAATACACAGCCACATCCACCCTCTCTTAAGGCTGGGAGGCGTTATGACAGTGCATACAAAGGGAGAGATGGAGGTCATTCTCACTCATCCTGAACACAGCACAATACTTGCTGATGCGTTCACAATCTATTCCAGAAATAAAGCAACAAGACAAACTGAAAGCCACTGTTATGTACCCCCTGTGAGGGCAAGTAGCAAAGCTGTCAGTCAGTGAGGCGGTTAGAGATTCAGCCTTATGGTTTCCACAGGGCTGAAAGGGGGCTTTATAGACAACACTGGTTGAGAAGAGCACCAGAAATTGTGAAAAGTGAAAAGCAATAGTACAATAACATCTGGCACTTAGGGAGTCAATACACGGTTCATGTGAACATTTTTTTAATCAGTTACAGAATTACAGACCCATAATGTGCACACATACTAATATACCCATGTGCTCGTATAGATTATAATTTTTGTTATTTAATGAAAATCTCTATTCAGAATCATAATTCAAAAGTACAGACAAGTAATGTTTCACAATACATCTATGTGCTCTCATTTCTCTTATGAAGTATGAAAGAAAAAAAATGATAGTCTGCACTAATCATCCATAAACATGAATTAACATGATCTGATTTGCATTAATGAAGTGTAAAGCATGAGTGTACTGAAGAAATGAAAAAATAACAACACATTGTTTAAAATTAATATTCAAGTAGTCATTTAGCCAAATTAAGTATGTGATAATAGATTACAACACTTCACTGCATTACTTAATATTGTTTTATTTTTTTTCAGTCACCATTTATTATTTATGCACAAACAAATGGGACTTGTTTCGAATGTCAGATTAAAGGAATAGTTTACCCCAAAATGAAAATTAATCAATGTCGTTATTTACTCACCCTTAGAAGCAGTGACATTTGACGAGATGTGCTGAACAGTACCATAGTTGATTTAATAGCTAGTGAATAATGACTTACACTTGACAGACATTGCCACTTTTGGCATTTTATGAAAAAAAAGGAGGTTCTACATAAAAATAACTGCAAATGGGTTGTGAAATGACATGAGATTGAATAAATGATGCCAGAACTATTCCTTTAATAGCACCAATCATAAGTCAATGCCTTCTATCAAAATCATTTTCCTCTCTATAAATGGAGGTTAAATACTTCACTCCCAATGCATTCATGTTCATCAGTTTAAGCACGAGCGTTAAGCACTACATTGTATGGGTCATAAAGGAAATAGGCTGGACTGGGCTACACTAATGACTGGAGTTGTTTAGTCCATCTGTTCTGAATTCCTCTGGGTGGCTGTTGATTGTAGGGTGAACAAGAGCGTTGAAGAAAATGTGATGAAATAATGCCATGAGTGACGGCCTGATTGACTGTAATCATTCCCAGGTTGAGGCCTCCACCTCCTGTTGTCGTTGCCTCATGATCTCCTGTAGTTCTGTATCCCCACGACCCCTCTGAAAAAATAAAGACATTAAAAACCCACTTTTGGGCTGTATTTGAATGTTTAATCTGCACAAATTCAGTAATATAGCTCTGTGACAGACCTCTATTTGAGCTTTCTGCACAGTGATCTGACTGAACACACGGGAACCCTCATCTCCGCACACGGCTTTCAGCTCATCCTTACTGAGGGAAAATAGTTGAGCCCCGTTCAGAATACCAAGACATTCCACCACCCTGGAACGTGGAGAGAATATTACATCATATTCTTCTTCTTTTTTTTCTTTTTTTTCTTTTCTTTTTTTAAATGGAGTCATTTCATGAGGAATAAAATTTTATTTGATCATTTGAGATAAACTGCTTCATATACCATGAAAATATACTGTGGTAAATTCACTAAACAGGTGTGCAACTTTCTTGATACAGTTTCCAGGCACTAAATGAGCTGAAATAATGGTGTGAATATTTAAATGAAGTGACTGTCATTGTTTTCAGCACAAACACACCTCTATTCTACCCTGTAAAAAAAGCAACTACATATTTTCCAGTCTATAAATCCTTTTGAGTCTCAAATACTAAAAAATAAAATTTTCTTGAAATTACATACTGTAAAAACATCCCAGGTTACATATGTAACCATGGTTCCCCGAGGGAACGAGACTCTGCATCGGAAAACGCTAGGGGAATGCCTTCAGCGATACCAAGCTCTGAATCATATGTGTAATCAGTCCAATCGATGGGCGAGACGTCAGAGGCGGGTGACGTTATGACCAGGAAGCTTAAAAGCACGTGAGGTGTAGCCGGCATTAGCTTCTAGGAACGAAGCAAGCTCTAGTATGGAAGAAGTATGGCCAGCTTGTATAAGGGGCGCGAACGTAGACCTCCCTGGAGGTTGATATAAAAGACCACCGCTGTGTTGTCGGTGTGCACCAACACATGGCGATCTCTCAGGTCTGGAAGAAAGAGTGCTCGAAACACGGCCAGCATCTCCAGGCAGTTGATGTGCCACGTGAGATGGCGACCACTCCACAGACCGCGGGCAGAGTGGCCACTCATGACCACTTCCCAACTGGTGAGGGACACGTCCGTCGCTAGCGTTACACGGTGACAAGGAGCTCCCAGCACCAGGCCCTGAGACAAGAACCAAGGTTTCCTCCCCATGTCTAAGGCACGTAGGCATCGCCGCATGACGGGTTTCCCCTCGGGGAGAACCCCTTGGTCTTGAGCCACCACAGTAGGGGTCTCATGTACAGCAGGCCAAAAGGTATCACGTTGGACGCAGCTGCCATCAGTCCCAGCAGCTTTTGAAACTGCTTGACAGTGAGTGACCGGCCTTCTCTGACTCTCGCGACTACAGTGAGGATCGACTCGATCCGAGCAGGAGACAGACGTGCCTGCATTGTGGTCGAATCCCACACCACGCCCAGATAAGTGGTCCTCTGTAATGGAGAAAGCACACTTTTCTTGGCGTTTAGTTTTAACCCCAACTCTTTCATATAAGCGAGAACGACATCTTGATGTCGAACCGCCATCTGCTCTGATTGAGCTAAAATCAACCAATCGTCAATGTAATTGAGTATGCGGATGCTCTGGAGTCGCAGAGGAGCCAGAGCAGCATCCACACACTTCGTGAAAGTACGGGGTGAGAGTGCTAGGCCGAAGGGAAGAACCCGATATTGGTAAGCTTTGCCCCTGAAAGCAAACCTCAGGAACTTCCTGTGACTGGGAAGGATGGAGAGATGAAAATAAGCATCTTTTAGATCTATCGTGACAAACCAGTCCTCGGACCTGATCTGAGACACGACCTGTTTGACAGTGAGCATTTTGAACTTCAGACGCATGACTGAGCGGTTCAATAGGTTCAATTCCCTCCACCAGATCCAGCTGGCCAGCACCGTGAAGAACACTGGTGAAGGCTCCCTCCTCAAAGAGAGCCTTCCGTGAGCGAAGCGTATGCAGTGGCAACCTCTCACAATGCGGACAGAGCCCTCGAGAGCCGACTCTGCGTGCTTCGCTCCCAAGAAGACCATGCACAAACTGTGTGTATCCCCGCTCGTGATGTAGCGTGGGCAGGGAGAAACACACAGTCTTTAACGTGATCTGCTTTCGGCCCCTTGTTTGTCTTTGCACTTGCTTTCGACATGCTGGAGCTTTTACGTTGCTGCTTGTGTAATTTGACAGACAACAATAAATAAGCCTCACAGAACATAGATCGTGACTGACACACAGAGAGCTTTGCTGAATGACAAAAAGCTAACGCCGGCTGCACCTCACGTGCTTTTAAGCTTCCTGGTCATGACGTCACCCGCCTCTGACGTCTCGCCCATCGATTGGACTGATTACACATATGATTCAGAGCTTGGTATCGCTGAAGGCGTTCCCCTAGCGTTTTCTGACGCAGCTCGAGTTCCTGAAGGGGAACCTATGTCAGACCAACAGAATTCCCCCAAATGTTGTCCCAACTAATCAAACTAGTCAGAATTTCATATTGCTGAAATGTTAAGGATTTGAGTTCACAGCATGCTTTGCAGCATGACTGAATTATGTCGTTACTATCATAGAATTATTGTTTTGCTAATTGTTGACTTCATTTAAACTTTTGTTGTTATTTTGTCATTATTGATAATTATTTGTGTCGACTGTTGAGGCCTTCAGTATGTTCAGCCATTTAAAACTAGATATCTTTGCTTTGTAGGATGATTGTTCCTTCACAAACAATGATAGCATATTGAGTGTCCTAGAAGACTACAATTAATTTATTCTGTTACTAAATGAAAATATGTTGAACAAGAAATCTGCTGTTGTCTTGGTGAATGTATTGGCTGAATTGGCACAAATTTAAATTGACAAATCATAGTAGTGTTACTGAGTACAATTATTATAGTTGAGATGCACCAAGTTGCCCTGGATTTAACTTTTGTCAACAATTTATTTTTTACTGTATATGTGTAAATTGGGCTCATTATAGATTGCACTGTATTCATAGAACTATTTGCCAGTGTATTGTTTACGTTAAAACAGGTCGTAAGAGATTATTTTTATTAAAAATAGATGTTTGCAAGATAATGTGACCCTAACAACATTCTTATGCAGTACTTATTATTATGCATGTTTACAGTACATCTTTATCATAGTCTCCCTGGAGCAACCCAGGGGTAAGTACCTTCCTCAAGGGTACATGGTTCATCGCCTGTGGGCTTTGAACTTGTAACCTCAGTTAACAGCCCATATGTTCAACCACCAGGTTACACCACCCATATATATCAGTGAAGGTGTCACATGTCGCAGCTCACGTGTCACTCACGGTCTGGAGAATCCCTTTGCGTTGAGCCAAGCGTGGACCTCAAAGGGCTGGGAGTCATATGTGATGGGCATGGATGTAGTTGAGTGCTCTACCCGAAAGTTTCGAGCTGGGGGCTGGGCCTTATTGTCGGTTATCCTCTTCAGCAGTTCATCATTTACCTCCTTCTGTTGATTGCGGTCTAGAGAAATAGACAGAAGAAGCGAGAGATAGAGAAACAAGCACTGGGACAGAGACACAGTGAATAAGATTGCCCAAGACAGGAGCAATGAGCTCTGGTGGGAATCTGCAATCTATGTACATAAGAGCACTCTCACACCAAATTCATTTCCCACTTCTCTGCATTTTTTCTGCAGACTCTCCCTGCTCTCTATCTCACAGCAAATACAGTGAGCAGATAAGAGGTACATACTATCTTTATCCCTGGAGGATTTATTCATCTCCAAAACCTCGGCGTGATTTACAGGGCCAGCGGAGGTACCTTTGTAAGGATTCACAGCCTGTAGAGATAAAACAAAAACCAGGGAAAAACAGAGGGGCAGAAAAAGAAAGAGTCAACACCTGTCATGTAGAGTGGGAGAATATATGTGTGCACTTTCCATGAATAGGGTACAAAAATCTGAAAGTCTTTTTTAAAAAATGAAGTATTTTTCTCCTCTTCCACAAGTGGTTAGTGAAAGAAAGTGCTTAACCTTCAGAAAATGGTCTGATATATTATATTAACCTATTTCTATTCAATTTCCATGAGGTGTGCAATTTTTTCTACCCTGTAAGCAAAACTGGGACCTGTCTAAATATACCTTAACATTTCTATGTAATTTTCTAGCACTAAACATGTAAAATAAAATAAAATAAAATAAATGCTTTAAAACAGAAAAGACATGTTAAAAAATAGGCCAAAATCACCTGACATCAATTCATCTAAAATATCTACTAGATTTCACTACAAAAGACATTGCATTTATATTAATATTGCAGCTAAAATATTGTTGGGGGTATTTAAATGAAGTCACTGTCCATCTTTTTAGCACAAATACCTCCTTTCTATGTAAATTGGGATCGTTACAGATTGCATGTAATTCATAGAACTATAGACCTTATTTAGGGTAGTGCCATATTTAATTTTTGACAGGAATATAAATGAAATTGTAAGGGATAGAAATACAGTGCATTAATTGCACTGTACTGTTTTTTAACAACATAACAAAACCTGAAGCAACATTTTTTCCCCCCAAAAAAAGCTCCATAAAACAATTTATGATATAGGGACTTTTATACAGTGTGTGCCATTGTAAAGACTGCAAGCATATCCCTCACAGCTTCATTTTCATGTTAAATTCATTTGGCAGTTGTAGTTTATGTTAAAGTGAGTGGTAAAATAAATTTAAATAAATGTTTAAATAAATCTTAGTTTGACCCCTATAGCATTCTCAGTTACTCTCAATGGAACTTTTTTTATTCATTTCTATGTAATCTTCTAGCATGAAACATATATTGCTTACACTGTAAAAAAAAAAAAAACAATCCTTAAAATTTACGGTAAAAAACCCGGCAGCTGTGGTTGCCAGAATTTTACCGTAAAAGATACGGTAGCAACATTTTAGGTTTTACGGTTTAAACCTTAAATTTACATTTAAATACCGTAATTTCATTAACTAATATAATGTTAATATACCAACCTATTGAAGTACTGAAATCTGTTTTGTACCTTTGTAATGCACTGATAACCACCAAATGCAGCTGGTGATGAGAAAGTCACATGATGAACCAAAGCCCATCACAAGCAGCTGGGAATATAACGCAGGGAATTCTGGGAATGTCAATTTACGGTTATTCACTGTAAATTATACGATCTCTTTCACTTCCAAAAATTGCATACTACTGTAAAATTACATGTAATGTCCAATACAGTTTTTCACTGTATATAGTAGGGGAACTTACCGTTAACCATTTAACAGGCTTTTTCTGTAGCATTTTTACAGTCTTTTACCGTTAATTCATGGTCAATTTTTACAGTGCAATAGAGGTAGTAAGACACTAAAGTGTACCATATTCATGAAATGTGCCTTGTAGAATGCAAATAATAAACCAGACTGTGTGACTGACAATGTTACAGTGAGGTTTTTTGGACTGCAAGCTAACCTGGCTGTTGAAGAGAGCAACACGGTTGTACTGCTGCTCTCCTGGTTTGATCTCTTCTAGCACATTACACGGCACGTAGCCCATCTGACCGCTGCGGTTCCTCAGCAGCCGCCACTGTTTATTGTTTTCCAAGACCTAGAAGCACATGAGATTCATGTCTACTATTAGTACTCTAAACTGCATGAGTGTGAATGGAGCAGTATTTTTCTGGGACAAATCTATTCTTGGGACTCTTCCTTATTCATTCAACATGTTGTCTAATTTTAACTAAAAGGCTTTGGTGCAGTGGTTGTGTCACACTGTGTCCCAATGATGCATCCCACCATTGGGATCGTTGAATGAAATCCCAGTGATACCAAGCTCAGGCCGGGCATGTCTAGAAACACGATTATCTGTGTTTCCAGATGGATTAGCCAATCGGGGGTAATCCCTCTTGATCACTTCAGTAGCTCTCATGTAAATAGAGTGCCTCAGGGTTGGAGGCTGTTCAGAGAGAAATGGCAGACATCTGAAAGTGACAGGTTGAAAGGACGCTTTCCTACATGCTTGACTTTAGCTTTCTAAATTGTTGTGGGTATTGTGCATTTGCAAGGGCTTACACCCTTAAGAATAAAGGATCTTTAATGGCATTTATGGTTCCATGAAGAACAATGTCCATGGAACCTTTCCATTCTACAAAATGGTTCTTTATAATGGGAAAAAATGTTCTTCACGCTAAAGGAAAATGGTTCTTTTAGCAAATGTTCACTGAAAGGTTTTTGGAGACCAAAAATTGTTCTTCTGTGGCATTGCACTCTTTTTTGGAACCTTTATTTTCACCAATTTAGTTCACCCAGAAATTAAAATCTCCTGAAAATGTACTCCCCCTCAGGCCATCCAAGATGTAGATGAGTCTATAAGTAATCAAAATTACTCCAGTCCATTAATTAACACCATGTGAAGTGAAAAGCTGCAAGTTTGTAAGAAACAAATACATCATTGGAGCATTTTAACTGTCACTTCTGGCCAAAATACCTATTATAATTGTTATTATGGAGTCCATAATCCATAATAATGTTTCCTCCAGTGAAAAACTCCACCCCCTGTTGTTCTTTCATATCAAAATCCACTGACATATTTCTTTAGAACTGTTTTAGACTGTTTTCGCTTATGAAAAGTGCTTGATATGTACGTTTCTCTCCTGATTCAGACAAGATGACTTTTCACGGGAGAAAGCAATATTATGGAAACAAAGTTTTAATTTTTTAAAAACATCTTAATGAAGGATTTGTTTATTACAAACACAGTTTTCGACTAGAGTCATGTCAATTACTTTACAATGTTTTTAGCAGCTTTAATTTTGACGGCACCCATTCGCTGCAGAGGATTCATTGTTGAGCAAGTGATGTAATGATAAATTTCTGCAGATCTGTTCCAGTGAAGAAAAAACTCATCTATATCTTGGATTGGCTGAGGATGAGTACATTTATAGCAAATTTAAAATTTTGGGTGAACTATTCCTTTAAGAGCGTACTAGTGTTCTGATAATGTGCATTTGCAAATGGAGTATCATTAAGCCATCATAGAGACAGAACTAGATTTATGCATTTTTATCATCTAGATATGTTGTGTTCAATCTAGTTTCCCTCAGGTTTCCCACAAACTTTTGACCAACCGGATGTTTTTTTTTTATCATTTATGTTCAAACATCGGCCTACAGAGTCTTCTAGACCTTGAGCACTGCATGAGAGCTGTAGTCGTGTTTTCTCTTCTTCTGCCTCCCACACGGTGTACCTCAGACCTGTTCTGCCCTGTTCCCCATCCTACTCCACCTCCTCACTGAGGGTCATCCGTACCTCCAGCACCTCACCCGGCTGCACAGAGAGCTCATTGGCATTACGCGCCACGAAGTGATAGCGAATCCTGACATGTTGGAGGTCGCTGTTAGACCTGTGTGATAGAAATAGCAACACAACACAATACTTTGAAGTTCATTTATAGGTGAGGCTACAGCTGACTACAGTTACGTAGTCAACACTTGACATTATTTTTAGAAGTTAGATTTAGTATTTTTAGCCTTAGATTTGTTCATGTGATCTCTGCACCTCCTAGACAGCTTGCTTTTGCAGTTTTAGATGTTGTAGATACTTTAAAGTCATATTAAAGTGAACATGAAGCCATGTTTGCATATTTCTTCCTGTAAAATGATGTATTTCAAAGTGAAATGGGATATTCAGTGTGAAAAAAATGTATCATCTGGATCAGACACTTTATTTTAAGGTCCAATTCTTGCTATTAACAAATCATTAAGTAAGACTTTTACCTCAATAAACTCCAAATATGCTGCTTATTAATAGTTAGTAAGTTAGTTGTTAAGTTTAGATATTGGATAGGATTAGGGATGTAGAATATGCTCATGCAAAATACTGTATGTGCTACTAATAAAAGGCCAATATGTTAATAATAGGCATACTAATAAGAAACTAGTTAATAATGAGAATTGGTCCCTATACTAAAGTGTTATCTCTGGATCTGGTTGGATAAAAAGTAGATATTTCATGCCAGAATGGAGCCAGGTTTGTGTTAGTTTGATAAAACAGTGCCTAAATAGCTATTTGACTGTTAATAACATTATCCAATTGTTGATTCAGGGGAAGAGTTATTTCATTTTGAATTTATTTGGAAAACCGTGCACCAATGAATTGTTCAAAATAAAGCAAGACCAATGCAACAAAAAAATAAATAGGGTCACTTTTGATTTCATGTTGACTTTCGTGGAAATCCAGCAGACCAAACAACTTTGTCTAGAGGCCAGTCTATGAACAAACAACTCATTATAACTAACAAGCCAGGATAACAAGCTACTTTGAAAAACCTTGTTTTTCCTTTAAATCAGTTAGAAATAAACCAAACTTTCTGTTTTAATGATATGTTGACAAATCTGAATTCCTGCAGCTTTTTTTTTTTTTAAGTTGCAAACTTTAAAGCAACATCTATATGGACAGAACATACATCATAATAAACACCTATCAACAGGATGTTTTGCTGTGTATTGTTCCTTGGCTTGTAAATCTACTTTATGACACAAACAAGCTATAAAACACTAAATAACTCTACATGATAAACACAGGCATGCAGAACCAGTTTATTATAATGGACAACTTACGACTCAAGCATCCTTTTTTCAGAAGAGCCTGCGGTTTCTTTGCTGCAAGTGCGCCGTGAGCCGCTGCACCATCCGCCAAGGTGGAAAATAACTTGACGTGCTGCAGCCTGCACATGCGGTGTAGCTCATGCATATTTCAGCGGGCCGGCACAGAGCATGGAGAACTTTAAACTGAATGTACTGGTCCCCATGCATCATTAATGTGCTGGCCTACCTCCCTCCTCCTCGTCCAGTCATAGAGCATTGAGGATAATCGCAGTGGCCCAGTGTCCAGCCTGTGCCAAGACCTTCTTTCTTGAAGCTCATAAATAAATAAACATGCTGAACGCTGGAAACTGGCACTCCACTACACAACAGGCAGATTTGTTTTCGCCTGCAATCGCAGTTTGTTTTACACGCTCCAGATAACTGACCATATATTTTAACAGTCTCATAATTGTAGCCATTCAGCATGTCACTCTTAATAAATTGCCACAGTAAAAATGCAATTATCAACTTTATATATTTATATACTTATAAAACAACAGTATAATAAATTATTATCCCTATATAAATTATTAAAGGGTGAAAAATAATTATCCATGGCAGTTTAGATGTAACATCACAGCCTGTGTACTCAAAAATGGCTTTTAAAGTTTTGTCCATTCTAGTGAACACAATCAGATGGTTAATGTGGCAATGAATTTGTGTAGTGTTTGAGCTGCAAAGCTGTTTAAATTATGTTTTTTACAATTGCTGCATTTTCATGATGTAAAACTTGATAAATATAACCAGAAAAGGATATTTAGCATTTTTTCTTCATGCTAAAACAAGATATTGAAACACTGAGTATTTTAACATTCATAAATATGCTTCCTATAAATTTACTTCCATTGTAAATGTCTTATTGTAACCCAGATGTTTGCTTTTTTAAAGAATAGGAGGAACAAGCTGAAATATTTTTTTCTATAATCAACATTATGCCACAAATGCTGTCTGAAAGAATAATTCACTCAAAAATGAAAATGTGTTGAAAATGTACTCAAACTCGTTTACATCTTGGATGGCTTGAAGGTGATTCTATAACAGATTTGGAGGAATATAGCATTATATCACCAATGGATCATAATGAGAATGAGAGTCAGAATGAGAGTCCAAACAGCTAAAAACATTACAATAATCCTCATGTCCTGTGAAGTGAAAAGCTGTGTTTGTAACAAATACATAATTTAAAAACAATATGTTTTTAACTTCAAACCTTTGCTTCTGACTAAAATACAAGTCCTCTATCCATTCTATTATAATATCCATAATATTATAACTTATCTACATCTTGAATGGCTTTTGGGTGAATAAATGTCCAGCAAATTTTCATTTTGTGGAAGAACTATTCTTTTAACTGTACTGAATCCGGAATATTGTTTTTACCTACTTCATAGAGTACCTTTTGGCATAGCATGTTGACTGACAGCCTATCACCAAGACCTTATCAGCACATCAAGCATTCTGTAGCACAGTGCAGTTCACATCACAGCCTGAAGAAACAGTAACCTTTCCGCAATCCTCAGTTGTCGACCCAGTCTGTGACCTGTAATAGTATAATAACATTGGAAGATGTTATCATCCCAAAGATGGTTGTGGGAGGACCCTGTTTTCACCTACAATTGGATAACACAAATATGATGACACCATGCTTCTAGAACATGGACTGGTGTTTCTATTGGTGATGTGTTTGGTTTATTCCGCAGGCACAGTGTAATCCTTTGCCAAAACCGTCTACACCCACAGTGCCATGTTCATATTGGTGTAAAGCAGAGCCTGAATGCCAAACATGTGAATCCAATTTCACGTTTAAAATGCATTTATATTTTTATTTGCATTTGTTTTTGTTTTTCTGAATGCATATCTCATCTGTTTTTGTAGTGTTATACAGTCAAAATGTGTTGTTGCTAGCAATTTGCCTCATTTTGTGTGGGTTTTAGCACGTTGCAGTACTTTTCTAGAGGGTTTATTTCATATAAAAGAGTGATTGGTTATATTCCAGTAAACAAAATCTATTTACTTTTGCTCTCATGTCATCAAACAAATGAACAATGGTGTTTACCACCTTTGCTAAACTGTCTTTCTTGTACAACATACGCAGTTATTAAAATGGCATCTAATTAGAGGCATTGAGCAGGCGTTTTACATAAGATTAATTGCATTTTTGAGAGTAGTTTTTCTTCATTATTATTCTGCCATGCAAATGGATTCACTGCAACTGTAATGCATATTCATTTTCAGGAAGCTTGGAAATTGTGGGAAATTAGCCAAAGGTGGATGTGGGCTGCTGTGAGAGTACAAGCAGAATGTGTAATACAGGAGTGCTGCTTTTGCTCCCTGAAGTCTGGGCCTCCTTAACTTCCCTCCTGAACTATGGTGGGCTTTGCCTCAAGACAGAGCCTGTGCAGGTTGTTATTCTGGGATATTTAAAGTGGTTGGACACATCTTGAAAAAGAATATTTCCTTGCTCTTACGAAATAAAAGTTACAGTAGCATGCGTTCACAATGCAAAGGTTACATCTCTGTCTGAGTGTCTTCTCTGAGTATTTATGAAATGTTTCCTGTTTGTCACCCTCAGGCCATTCAATAGATGTGTTTGCGTCTTCATTGGAACAGATTTGGAGAAATGTAATCATTTTAGCCCAAATACAAGTCCATAATCCATAACAAAGCTTCCTTCAGTGAAAAAGTCCATCCCTTGTTGTTGTTTCATATCAAAATCTCTACTGACAAATTTGTTTAGAATAGTTTTAGACTGTTTTCACTTGTAAATGGTACTTGATCTCTGTATGTTTCTCTCATGATTTAGGTTTAAATGTTTTAATGATGGATTTGTTTCTTACAAACACTTTTCACTTCACAAGATGTTAATTGATGGAGTGGAGCTGTGTGGATTACTTGTGGATTATTATGATTCTTTAATCAACTTTTTAGACTCTCATTCTGACGGCACCCATTCACTGCAGAGGATCCACTGGTGAGCAAGAGGTGTAATGCTAAATTTCTTTGAAACTGTTCAAATGAAGAATCAAATTCATCTGTAACTTGGATGGCTTGAGGATGAGTACAATTTCAGCAAATTTTGGGGTGAACAATTCTTTTAATTCTAATAATCATGGTTGAAAATGGTCACATAAAAATAAACTATTTTGACTACTAAGAAAACTTAACTAACATGAGAATATGGCAGCTTGAAAGATATGAACATATCTGTTTATAAAAAGACAGTGAAATGAAAGCTAGAAAGGAAGAATAAAAAAAAGAAAAGAGTATGTATTGTGTGCATGAGAGTGTCTAAATACAACAAGGGGTTTATCTCCAATTTCTAAATCCTCTCTATTATCATCAATAATTAAAGAACCTTGGCTTTTACAGCTATCTGATTCAATATTCTGTTGTGCTTGCAATGGAACAGGCCATTGTTCTTCTTTCCCACAATTAATGTGGAAGAGCAGTTCTGAAAGGCTGGAAGACTGTGCACAAAATTGATTCTTAGAGCAACCAGGGAACATGTGCTGCGTGTGCTAAACATCAGAAAGATGCCAAGCATGAGCTCTTCCTGTGGTTTGAAACTCCGCTGAAAGTTTACCTTTGTTTAATAAGAAAAAAAGTTTGGCGTTTTATTTTACCTCAGGCTTGCTGGGGAACTTCAAAGCCGACAGAAAGACTGGAAGCCAAAAGAAGAGGCAGCAGCAGCAGCAGCAGGTTTATTCTGAAATGTTTATTTATTCCTCTTTTTTTCCCAAAAACTTGCGATGTGTTACGATTCACAAGAGAATCACTGACAATACATTTACTTCAACCTCTCCGCAATATATGCATATCAAAGATTGATTTCAGTCATTAGGAGGAGCAAATTGAAAGACAAAGCAGACAAAATCATTTATAAGCTGTTTGGACCGATGGCACCCATTCACTGCAAAGAATCCATTGCTGATCAAGAGGTGCAATTTCTCCAAATCTTTTCAGATGTAGAAACAATCTGATCCACATCTTGGATGGCCTGAGTGTTTGTAGATTTTCAGTTTTGGGAGCGCTATTACTTTAAAACCAGACTAGCGATTAATGATTGTCTTGGGTCGTAATGGCCGTTACTTTTTGTGTAAGGTTGTGATGTGACAGCATTCATTTTAAAAGTGTGAATGGGGAATTTAATTGTAAATGGCTGAACTGTTGTGTAGAACTCAGAAAGTTATTCCACACAGCTACAAGCATAAACGTCAGTGAGCAGAGTTGTGCTCATTAATTAAGGACTGATTGCGTTACAAATGGCTTAGAGCCTCATTTGACTCCATATGAACATCTCCCTATAGGCATTACTGAAGGAGATAAGACTTATATTTCTACAGCAGTGGAAAAAATTATATTGCAGTTTGTTTCCCCCCAATTTTCCCAGTTAGTTTCGCTAAATGGCACAAATCAACAGTTTGTAAGTCATACTGTATCATTTCTAATTTCCTCATATTTCCATCACTCACACAATTAAAATGAAATGAAAAACATCAGTGTAGTTCATTTAAATAAGTAATCGAGAAAAATGTCATGTAAATAATGAAAAGTAATGGATTAGTATGAATAATTTTGTTGCATAAAGCTCGGTCATAATTCAGATTTGTGGAGAATGAATACTTAATGAATGCCCACTGTGATGTGAAGATGTTTTCCTTACCAGTTCAGTTGGTTCAACGGCTAAAAAAGATTTCCAAGTTATTAAGAACTTGAAACTATTAAGAAATCTGGACCTATCCGTTTCTGTCCAGATTTATGCTAATTTCATTCTAATTAGGCACTTTATGCTAATGACTTCAGACATTATAGATTTTACTTGCAAGCAACATAATACATAACGGTGGTTATGCAATACAGAAAAAAACACCTTTTTGTACTTGAATCCAACTGTGTGTTCTTTATTGATTTATGATTAGGTGGATTACAATCACACACAGTTTGGTTATTTATGTGATTTTGATTGGTCAAATACAGCATCCAGTGGTATTATATTTACAGATTTTCATCATCGTCCATGGCAAAGCTGGTCAGGATAGGATACATGCATCGTCTTGCGTCTCAGTTATTGATTGTATTGAAAATCACCTTAGAGGACTGCAGTATTAATATTACTATAATATTGTAATGTTGCAGTGTTCATCTTATTGCTAAGCCAATTGTTTTGTACATTGATAATAGACTATGTTTTTCTTAGTGGAAGATTTTTTTTCATATGCAAGTACGGCAGCAATTATGACTGAAATCAATATGTTTTGTCCACATATTTATTTGGTAACGATGCTCTGTATCAGGGTTTATTTTGCAATAACTGTATATTAGCTGTATGTTATTCACAATACAATACCATTTGATGTTTACACAGTTTCATATTTTTTACTCTGTTTATTGCATCTGTAAATGTCAACATTAATGTTTTTGTATGAGAATGTTGGCTGCTTATGCAAGGCACATGTTTGGTGTTGACTTTTTATTGAAGGTTGTAAATTAAAATTTTCAAGTGGGTCTGCTTAGACCCGCCCTTTTGCAAATGAATCGTGTCAAAGCAGAAACAGCATTGTTGAGCCCCTTTAGAGCATTTCTCTTGACTTTGGTGCACAGTATCTTTTGTAAGTAGATAAACAATGAACTGTCCATCATTTCAGAGAGAGAGACAGAGAGCAAGAAACAGTCTCTGTTGCGAATGCTATAGCATTGGATTTTCTTTCGCACAAAAATGTGCTGAGAGGAGATAGTGCTTTCTCATGTTATCTGCTACTGGACGCACACCCCACAGCCATTTCCCCATTTCTCACTTGTGACCCAGCGGTCACCTTGGCTTTTTACAGAGCTTTTAGGAAAGAGTGCTGTCCTACCATTCCTCTCTCATAAATGGAGAGGGAGGGAAGTTTTGCACAATGGTATGGCTTTCACAGTCATTCTCCCTATAGAGCCAACGGATCAAGCACCCTGCGATGTCAAAATGTATCTGCCTGGAAAAAAAGCTGAAAAGAAAGCAAGTAATCACCTGAGGTTTGAATGATAACTTACGTTGGAATTTATTTTTATTTACCACAACTATCATCAGGGTTGTTTTCTGAGGAGGCAAAGGAGGCAGTGGCTGGAATATAAAATAACAGTACAAAAATAAAATGTTTGTATTATAGTTTTATTTATTTTTATAAAAATTACAAAATGTGTGAAATATTTTTCTATAAGTAAAGGTGCTGTCACATTTACTGTTGTTCAGCAATTTCAATTGGAGTCCACATGAAATATTTCCTATAATATTTTCAACGAGTATTCGCAGTGTTGACCAACAGAAAGCTACTTGAACTGAAAGTGTATTCTGTGTGATCTGTGCTCTATAAGTCTCTACACTATTTACAATTGTGAACTTTTTTGTCTGGGAAATTTTGCTAATGTGGGCTCTCCTTAATAATGTCCAAAAGTTACATAAGCAGATGAAGTTTCAAAGAGAAACAGCATCTCTTTTGTGTCCCCTGTGTCCATTATGTTTTCACTGGAGTGCTGAAGCGTGGCATGGATGTAATGTGGGTACATTCATGCGACAAATCAGCCCGTATGGATCAAAATGGTGGAAATGTATAAATATCGCAACTTTAGTTCACATTTGAATTGAAATGAACTTGAAATTACTTGAAATGATGACCTATGATTAAGCTGGTTTTTAGCAAGCACTGAGCGAAATTAAAGGTTCATCTCCGTGTCTGTGGCCTTAATGGAACCTGTGGTGTTTACTGAGGATTTGTTGTCTAATGGTCCAATAGGAAGGTGACCTTTAATAATAATAGCCGTGCAAACATTCACTGCAATTGGAACATGAATTTATACTGGACTAAATAAAAAACTTCTCATTTCAGAAATACCACACACATACTGTTTTAGTGGCTAGGATCTTTTATATTTGAGGGAAAGGAAAAAAAAAACATGCGTGTGCAGTTTTGTTTGAGTGTGCTTGAGGAAAATGGAAGTGAAGTGTGGAAAAGAAGACAAGGAAGAAAGTGGAAGCGAATAAAAGAAAATGATAATATTGAACAAAAGAATGAGAAAGACTGCACGGTCTATTTGTGCTTTTTATAGTGGAAACAGGGGAAGTCATATCACTGAGGTCCATCTCCAGAGCTCCCCTTTGAGGTTTGGGTTGGTGCTATAATCTGGGTCAAAGTGCTAACTGCTAAGAGACACCTTTGAGAGGCTCGCTCGCACAAGAATCATTTGTCATGCCTCTCTTCCTCATTACACTCTCTGCTGATAGAATTTCAAAGGCCTCCGTGTCTCTGACTGACCTTAAAGGTAAAACTCTGCCTCACGGCAATGACAGAGCCTCGCTCAACATGCTAACCTTGTAAGATGCGCCACATTACTAAAGGCACAGAGAGGTAGAGATTTGAGTAAGCATGAGTCACTCATATTTAGCAAGAAGCCATACTGTGATTTTAAAAATGTGTGAATGTCAGACAACATAGACCAGAACGGTTTGCACATATTGTGAGGTCAGTGGCTCCGTTCCAAAAACTACAGTATCACAGATATGCTCACACGCAAAGGCTGTTTATTAAGCATAATTACGCTGCCATATTCACCTTATTTTTCAACATGGAAGTAAGCTGTTTTTTGTGAATTTGCGAAACTTATGATTCATTAGCCACTATAGGTGAATATCTGTTTATGCATACACTAATACATTAAAATAATATAACAAATACCAGTTTGCAATATCAAGAAGCGTACAGTACAGCTACAGTATACAATACTGTATGAACATTAAGTAGATTTATAATCAAATAAATATACTTCATTTGAAAGAGTAGTTCACCCAAAAGTGACAATTCTCACCCTCAGTCCATCCAAGATGAGTTTGTTTCTTCATCAGAACAGATTTGGAGAAATTTAGCCTTGCATCATTTCTCACCAATGGATCCTCTGCAGTGAATGTGTGCCGTCAGAATGAGAGTCCAAACAGCTGATATAAGCATCACAGTAATCTCCAGTCCATCGATTAATATCTTGTTAAGTGAAATGCTATGTATTTGTAATTGATGTAATGCTAATTTTTGCCAAAACTGTTCTGATAAGGAAACAAACTCATCTACATCTTGAATGGTCTGGGAATGAGTGTATTTTCATAAAATGTTCATTTTTGGGTGACCTGTTCCTTTATTACTAAAAGTATCAATATAAATGTATGATATATGAATAAAAATCATGCACTAAAATAATATAGTGATATTTGTGCTTAATTAATTTTTAAGTTTTGGGGTTAATCATAGAAGTTAAACCGGTAACACTTTAGTGTAGGGACCAATTCTCACTATTAACTAGTTGCTTATTAGCATGCCTATTATTAACATATTGGCTGTTTATTAGTACTTATAAAGCACATATTCTGAATGACCATATTCTACTTATCTAATCCTACCCAATACCTAAATATAACAACTAGCTAACTATTCATAAGCAGAAAATTAGGAGTTTATTGAGGCAAAAGTTGTAGTTAATGGTTTGTTAATAGTGAGAATTGGACTTTAAAATAAAGCGTGACCATTAAATCTTTAGAAATTGATTGATTTATTATTGATTTATTGATTAATTCATACATTTATTTCTCGAAGAATTTGTTTTTATTCTTTGAAGACTGAAAAGCTTGGAATGCAATGGAAATTGAAAAATGAATCATGCAATCTCTTCCATTTGCAGTTCTTGCATGTTTGGCTCCCTTACTGTTACAATTAAGGAAACTGGCGTGTGTAAACCATTATAGAATTTGCTTTGTATTCAGCATCAATCCAGCTCTTCACACAGCTTCCAACCTGAAGCTAAGCCACCTGTACAGCTGGTGCCTGCTGCAGCCTGGACTGCGCCCAAATCCAAGCGGGGTGCTGGATTTATTCTTACATCAAAACATAGAGACATTCGGCAGATCCTCACAATAAAGCACCACCATGGCTTCTGTGCAGGAGAGTTGCTAAAAATAGGCTGCCACCAAGACTTGGGATGGGGATATAAACAAATATATTCTTTTATCTCACAGAAAGGTTTAAGTATGAAACTTCATGCAACACTGAGAGATGTCAGATGCTTTAGATGAAAGTTTGAGGCTTGGGTGTGAGGAAAGAGATCCTTCTTTGTTCTGTTATCACGTTCTAGACAACAAGTGTCCGCACTGTGTTTACATATTGTCACTTATGCAGAAACAGAAATCCTACCTCAGCTTTCTCAGCCTGCTGTGGAGGAACAAACAGGAATTATTTTGACTAAGCAGGGTTTAGTGAAAACTATGACTTGATATTTCTTGTCTACTTGAAAGAAAAGGGGAAAATGTGCATGTGGGTGGCTCTGTGTGTGTGTTTTGTGTCTGACAGTGTCAGCAATAGTTGAACAATGTTTTTCATGTGTTTTAGTGAAGATTCTGCAGTTACAAGCTTGCAAACTCTCCAGAGAACATCTTATGCCTTAAGAATGTGTTGATGAGCAAAACCGATGTCAGGAGGTGCCATTTCAGCAGGCACGTACAAACGCTGGTGTACGCACAGACATTTACCGGCAGTCAGACTATTGAGAAACGAAGATGTGCTGTGCTAGTGCTACATAATAAAAGTATGCTGACATACTGCTAAATAAGATGGGAGTTTTTGTGTGTCAGCCATTTAGGTTTGTTAATAAACAGAATGTTATTTTTTTTTAAAATTAGCTTTTCTTTAACAGATGTTTTTCATTTCAAAGCAAGCAGATTGTACTAAAGTTCACTAGTTTATATTCAGAGTTTGGTTTAAACTGCTAACATGAAATCAATTTGCTTTGTAATGGAAAACATGATGAAATATTTAGAGTTTGGATTAAATTACTTAGTAGCAAGTTAGCTATATTCATGAGCAGAACTGTAAAATAGTCAGTATTAGTCAGTTTAAAATAGTAAGTATACTTATTACTTTTAAATGGGCAGAAAATCACTTTATTATAAATATATATATATATATATATATATATATATTCATTATTATATAAAATATATATTTTATATTATAATATGATATATTTTATTTTTATATAAAATATTTTTAATTATTATATAAAATATTTTATGTTACAATAGAAATTATTATTTGCATAATAGATTTTTGTTCTAAATAGCACATGAGAAGAAAACAAACTAAATTAATAATATGTGACCATATATAACCAAGTCTAGGTCAGTTCACAAATTTCTTAAAGTTGCATTTTGGGCTTGTAATACTACAGTACGCTCTGGATTCATTTGTATATTTACTTATCATTTTTCTAATTTAGTCGTTTTTAAACTAGGCATTGATAATAAGCTGTATAGAATCATAAATATAGTTTTTAATTGCACTTCTTTCTGATCATTTACAACTGCTAATAATTAATGGCATTGTTTAGTCAGTACTCTGGGCAGTTGCAAATGATTAATCAATTCTTTCATATGAGCATAGTTAATTACATTAGTCATAAATCATAACCTTTTATTTTAGCCTTTTACCACCACGAACATGATGAACCAGACATTTTTTTTTCTCTCAAGGGTTTTGATTGCGCATTTTCCACAAAGATCTATGATCCTTCACATAATTGTATTTTATTTATTTATTTATTTTTTTGGTAAATAAGCCTAATGGGAAATTTCAATAAAGAAGGCTGCAATGCACACAAATTGTTTAACACAAAGAAATTCATTTAATTAACAAAATTTCATTCACAGAACTGAGGCCCACAGTGTTCATCTAGAGGCGGTGTTTCTTATCGTCTGAAGCCGATACTCTTTTTCTGCTTTTCAGCCCTTTTGTTGAGGGGAAAAATCTATTTAAGTGGCTGAAGCTCTGACACAAAGCAAGAGCAGAAAGCTGTAGAATCTGCTGGCTTAATTGATTATTTGCACAGAGCTGTATATCAGCAAGGTACGGCATACCCCTGGGAAATAATGTAAAACAGATAACAAGATCAAATGTGGAAGAATTGCTTTCTACTGCCAGCTTTATTAATCTGTTTCTCTCTTAGTCAAAATGTCTTTTTTCCCCTCTCCTCTATGCAGGTTTTCGCAATAAGGCAAGGTACGCCTCTGCTTCCCAAGTAGCATAAAAGCTACAGCTGAGGGAGGTTTTATGAAGCTGTTTTGATTTGAAAGAATATGGGTGGCTCATGATTTCAACATTAGCTTAGCATTCGAGCTGTGTGTGGCAGGGAAATTGAAAGGGTTTAGCTCCATTTTGGCTTGCTTTTTAAGAATTAGAATTGGAATTATTCAATGACAAGATGCTTTGGAGACTTAATTTACTTTAAAGCTGAGCTGTAAGGACATTTGCAAACTCAAACGTGCTTGTATTTTGGACTTAAAGGATCAGGCTTGTGGAAAATACACAAGACTCGTTTGCAGATTTACTCCAGTGAAACAGCCGCAATACCCTCATGTACATGGCCTCGTAGGTTCACTCTTTATAGTCGAGATGCTGCGAGTGTTTGTATTAAATCCAAATCAAACCAAGTGTTCTCTAATTCCACATTCTCTCATAGTGCATTTACATAATAAAAATTGCATAGCAGTCTCACAATCTACTAGACATCCTTCCTCAAACATCTCTCTAAGCCATTTCCAACTCTGTAAACTGATTTGTTTTTCTTATTCATGGGGTCTTGCAGCACATCAGACATGACTGTAATTGCCTTCCTCTCACCAGGGAGCTTCTTGTTTCTCATTCTGAAGTTTATTCTCTATTTCATGTCACCAAGGCAAAGAGAAAGACAGCACCCTGGGAGAAATGACACTCCCTCCGTCTCCAAGAGAAGAGTGAAAAGATAAGAATGGTGGATAAATATCTGCAAATGCGTAGCTCGAAATGATGCCAGCACAATGCTCTCGCTTTAAAATGAATGGGTGTTTATAAGTACACTTCCTATGAGTTTGGGAAAACCGTGGCAGTTCGCATTAGCGAACGCAGCGTAATGCACAAACAAGCTGATGGTAGTCAGAGGGACCATCTGGATTGCCTGTGTTTTTATGAAATCTACTCTTTGGATTACTCCACTTGTTCTCTAATTGAGCTGCTTCGTTTAGCACGGCGGTACCGCTCTAAATGGCCAGTTTATATTGACTGCTAAAAGGGCTGCTCGCCCCGGGAGGTGATGATCTACAGAGCGGCAGGAAGTGGGAATGAACCTCAGGTTATTTACGTCAGCGCTCCCTCAAATGAGACCTCTGCAAAAGCGCCATCCTTGGCAGCTGTACGCAGCTCTGCATCTGCCTGTAATTTCAATTCTTCCAGAATCAGACCCTGTCAGGTGTAATTACACAACAGATGAAGGTACCAGGCTGGTGGTTTTCCCTTTTACAAACTAAATCTCCGGCTTTAGTCTGGGAAGAAATGCAGTCATTATTAAATCTTTGTTTTTCTACCAATTTTGAGCAGTTTTAGGTTTCAGAGCTCAGAATTGATTTTTTTGTGTATGTCAACAAGCACCGCTCTCTGCATCCATGAAAGGAGGAGGGATAATGTCAGCTCAGCTTAATACATTTCTAATGGATGTTTTATTTTCAGCCTGAGAGTGCGTCTGAAATGTTTGGACACTTGGAGATTTGAGGGGGTGGAAGAATACCTGGGAAATGCAGCCAGTTTTGCAGCAAGATATTTGGAAACATTTATAATGCCATTTTAACTGTATGCTTAGTTCAAGAAAACATTTTCATCGAATTCTCTTCCTTGCGTTTTATATGAGCTCACTTTTCTCATCCTCTAAGGCTTTAAAAGGTTGTGCAAGGTATGCTACTGAAATTAGGGAAAATTCACCAATATGAAATGATCCTGTCATCATTTACTCACCCTAATGTTGCTCCAAGATCTGTATGACTTTCTTTATTTTGTGGAACACAGAAGAAGATTCTGAAAAAAGGCTGTTTTTTTTTTTTTGTTTGTTTTTTTGTTTTTGAATGAAAGTCAATGGGCTCTTCAGGTGTTTATACCCAACATTCTTCAAAATATCTTCATTTGTGTTCTGCAGAAGAAAAAAAAAGACATGAGGGTGAGTAAATGATGACATAATTTTCTTTTTTTTTTTTTTTTGGTCAACTATTATTTTAATTCACCTCCAGCTACTCTACTATTAGTTACTGACTCAGCATCACTGTGTTTTAGCATTCATATCACCATCCATAACATTTTTATATAAATAAAACTTTAATTAAAATTTAATTAGAAATTTCTCATATGATGATATCATGTCAGTTTGCAAGGTAAAGTTTTAGAATTAGGTACCATTTGATGTTATGCAAAACCATCAGTGGTCCGTTAGGGGTCTGCTTTGGTTCTCCTCACTTCACCGCCAGTGGAGGATGAAGCAGGTTTTCAGGCTGAATCAATCCAACATTGCTATTACGCTGCATTAGCATTACATGAATCCACCTGCATGTATCAAAATGCAAAATGGTTTGAACTAGAAAATTTAAAAGCCAGCCACTTGTGTAATTAAATGCCCAAGAAAATGAAATGAAAATGAAATGCAACTCTTTGTTTGGCAATGTGATTTTTCTGCTATCTACATTCTGTTGTTTTGTAATCAATTGGTTTAAGAAGGGTTAAAATGTTCTATGATAATAAGTGCATGTTATATATCTAGGAACTGACATTTACAGTGAATAGTACATATGGTAATGGTAAAAACAAATATCAAGAAATTAGTGTATCATTATGTACAAATGCATAGCATTTTCTTGTGTCTTGATTAAAGGGGTCATATGATGCGGTTTCAAGTTTTCCTTTTTCTTTGGAGTGTTACAAGCTGTTTGTGCATAGATAAGATCCCTGAAGTTGCAAAGATTAAAGTCTCAAAACCAAAGAGATATTCTTTATAAAAGTTAAGACTCAACCACGCCCCCCTAAAACGGCTCATTCAAACACGCCCCCACGTGTCTACGTCACGGTGTGGGGAGCTTTGCAAAACACCGCCCAAACGTATACGCAAAGAAAGAGGGCGGGACTTTTATTCTCGCTGTAGTGTTGTTGATGCCGCGGGCGCCATGTACTGGAGATGCTGTGTGTTTCGTTGTGAAAGTGAAACTACTTTGTTTGGGCTTCCAAAAGAGGACACAACTAGAAATCAGTGGTTAAGTTGTATTTACAACACTGTTCCAGAACAGTTCAACCAAAATATTAGAGTGTGTGCAGCGGATTTTAATGGAGGACTATTTCCTGAACCTGGGAGTAGCCTGCCAGCTGTGCTCAAAGACTGTTTCTATAAAGAGGGGTAATTCCAACTTTGCAAGGACAGTCTGGCGCTTCTGACTCACAGCCTGTAAGTATGTTTTCTTATTTAAAGAATTTGCCACTGACTATTCAAACGTGAGTTTGAGCAGTGTAGAGTAGTGCTTGTTGTTTGTCGTTTCTCCGATCACAAATGCAGACATGGTAATGTTTAAGACAGTATAAGTCATTACAATCAGTAATTATGTCCCCACTGGATGCAACAAATGCCTCATTTATAATGGGTTTTATTGTTTTGTGTCGTCGCGCCGGGACACGGCATCACAATACGGTAAGGGGCGTAACATTTCCGTCACACGCTTGAGGTATTCGGGCAATCACAACGCACTGGATAGCTGGCCAATCAGAGCACGCCTCGCTTCTCAGAACGATGAGCTTTGTAAAAATCGGCGCGTTTCAGAAAGCCGGGGCATAGAGGAGCAACAATAATGTACAGTATGTGGAAAATAATGTGTTTTTTGAACCTTAAACCACATAAACACATTGCATTACACCAAATACACAAAATAATGTTCTTTTTTAGCAACGTCATATGACCCCTTTAAAAGTTTGTTTGACAAGAATGTCATTAGCCTGTGAAATATGTTTAAAAATGCATTAAAAAGGTGTACACTACCACTAATTAATTTTTTTAAGTTTTAAAATAATTATTAAGCTCACCAAAGCTGCATTTATTTATTTGTCAAAAATACAGTAAAATGTATATTGTGAGATATTACAATTTAAAATAACTGTTTCTATTTGAATACTGTTTCTGTGAAGCAAAGCTGAATTTTCAGCATCATTACTCCACTCTTTAGTGTCACTTGATCCTTCAGAAATAATTATAATATGCTGATTTGCTGTTCAAACAAAAGCAGTTGAGCAGTTTTGTAGCATTTACAATTTACTGTCTATTTAATGTCACTTTTGATCAATTTAAAGCATTCTTGCTGATTATAAGCATTCTTGCTGATTATATTTTTTTTTCTAAAAAAAAATAAAAATAAAATAAGACCACAAATCTTTGAATGGTAGTGTATAAAACTCAACATGTGTGGTCTCAGTGTGTTCACTGCTTTTTAAGTACAAGCAAGAGCTCACAGAATATTGGTTCGACAATCCCAAGTTGAAACAGGTTGGCGGTAGGCAGAATCGATACGCATCTGGTCATGGAATTGGCTGTAGAGTTATTTTGTATTCCATTAGAGGTGCTTAGCAGGAGCCATCAAAAAGCCTGATACACGCAAGCCTTCCAAAACACTTGCGTCCTTCTTTCTATTCTTGGATTACTCAGTGTAATTTGAGGTCAGAAATAAAAGAACGCCTGGGGTCTATTTTATGCACATAGCTGAAATATTTTTTTCTTCTATTTCAAAGACAGTCACTCCAACTATGTGTCATCAGATGAAGATAGCTGAAATTGAAATGTCATTTTGCAGTATAGCTTCTTAAGAACCATACTTTGTACTTGACGCACAGACCTCAAAAAGGGCAAAACAAAAGGACTTAAAGGCACAAAGCCTGCTGCTTATTTTTAGTGTGACCTTATAGTGAATGCCCTGTCTTATATACAAAAAGAAGTGCTTCTCTGATTGCTGCACAGCCACAAGTTGGTGGCAGTTTTGCCTGAATAATAAAGACATGATCATTTTAGTGAACTGCACTTAATTATTGCTGTAGAGTTTTTACATCTGAAATATTTTTATTTAAAAAGACTTATTTGATGTGGATTTAGCCATGAAACTATACTTTAGAACTATACTTCTATCAGGGTTATGCAAAATCCAGTATTGAAAAATTGTCTCACATTCATTTCATCCGTGAATTTGAATTCGCCACACCCCACAGGAAGTTGAATTGGTATGTCAGGAAGAGGAATTTACTGAATTGCGAATCAACATTTATTAAATATGATAAGCTGTCTATCAATCATCCAATCTGTCTGTCTGTCTGTTTTCAAGGCTTTTTCAAAACTTTCAAAGTTTATCAAGCCAGTACTTTGCTTTTAACTTTTTATTTGACTTTTTTTTTTACTTTTTTCTATTAATAAATAAATGAGTTAGTTAGTTTGACTTTGAATTTTAGTTTATTTTAGTGTTACTTCCTTAAATTCACATTTCATAGTTGAATTTCTTCCTTTCTTAAATTCAAATTCAAATTTCATCCCTGAATTTCAGTTCATTTTAATGTTACTTCCTTAAATTCAAATTCAAATTTCATCCTTCCATCCTTCATCCTCATCATGTTTTCTACCTCAACTGAAATTCAATTCAAATTCAGGAATTTAACTGGAATTTCAAAAGCATTTTCAATTCAGTTTTGATTGGTGCACAGTCCTGATTTCAGTTTTTAACTCATTGATTGATTGATTGATTGATTGATTGATTGATTGGTTGGTTGGTTGGTTGGTTGGTTGGTTGATTGATTGATATTTTGTCTTTTTCCTTTTGGTTTTGTTTTACTTTATACAGTATAAGATAATTATGACTGTCAAGCTCCAAAAGGCACAATAAGATTACTATATGTAGTCCATGTTCCAGCTCTTGCCCGTATAATTTAGTGTATTATTGATGCATCCTGATGTAGTATTTTCTCTTTGTTTTCTATCAGATCTCACCGGCAGTGTTTCCATCATGAGACTGGTGTTGAAGTACCTGGACAAGATGAGGTGTTTCCGGAAACGTTCCACCATTCCTTTTCTGGTGGCTCTCATTACCTTCCTGCTCTTCATAAACCTCTACATTGAGGATGGCTACGTGCTGGTGAGTTTGTTTACCTGTTGAAATCCAGCAGGTAAATTACAGAGGTCAATTTATTTACAACATCAGTGGAGTAGATAAGACAATAGTGGGCTTCACAACAACTCGACTACTGTTGTTGCATGTGATTTAGCATTAATTATCTCTGTACTGAAAAGTTATTTTGTTTATATGCTTTAATTAACAAATGTTGTGCGTAAGACTGCCGGTGCTGTGTTGTGCATGTATAATTATCAGAGCTCTCGCTGCAGCCTATTTAAAATTTCATGATGTAGAGGCAGTCCAAATGCAAGAGACACATTTATTATTCATGAGGCCAACTTTATGATCAAAACTTTGTGATCATAACATGTCGCGTGTGTTTGTCTGTTGAATTATTCAAAAGTTGTACCCATTTTGACTAAGTCACTTTTCTAAATAACCCCCATTTAATTGAAATACAAACACCATCACAGCCAGCAAAAAAATTGTAAAGTAATTTTGAACAGTTCATATGTGGTAAAAAGATGTTGAAGTATAGCAACGATGCCATAATTTAATACAAGATAAGTTATTTAAAAAGTTGAGTGAGTAATATTGTGTGTACAATTAATTATTCAAAGGCCGTCATTCACATTTAATGAGATTATACAAGAGTGTGCAAGAATATTGCCAAATCTAAAAATAATGACCTGCAGCGCTTACACTTAAAGATTCAAAAGGAGTCTTAGCATTTCATGTACATATAATCCTGTCTTGGAGACTCTTTCTAGCTTTAGGAGTGCTTGTGACAAACTTTAGAATTGTCTGTCTTGAATGTCATGTGTTTCAGGAGGAAGACAAACGTCAGTTACGAGAAACCTCAATGCATCCGCTCAACTCAGAGCGATATGTTCATACCTTCAAAGATATGACCAATTTTTCTGGAACGATCAATGTGACTTACCGGTACCTCGCTGGAACACCTTTACCTCGAAAGAGTAAGACTGCTTTCCCTTGAACACTTTAGTATTAGCAGTATACACATGGTTTAAAAAATTATAAACAAACATGTACAATATGCAAAACTGCATGACTCTATTATTTATGATCTAGCATTTCGAGTTGCGCATTTATTTATTTGCCTTCTTCCTATGTTTATGCACACATATACACACATACATATACAGTATATATATATGTATATATGTATATATACATATATATATATATATATATATATATATATAAACATACATACATGCATACATACATATACAGTAGAAGGCAAAAAAATAATTATTTAATAATTTGAAATGTTATATCACATGTCTAAGTCTCTTTAAAAATGCTTTTCTTAACTGTCAAAAAATGTAAAAAGTAAACATCCTTAAAATTAGATCAATTTACTTCCTAAACAAAATGTATACTTTTATTAAATTATCAAATAGCATGTTCTTGCTTTAATACATTTAATAAGGTCTAGTAAGATTTATGCATAAATAAGGGAAAAATGCCAATTGGTTAAGAACTTAATTTGAGACATTTTATCCAAAAACAAAACAAAAAAAAAACTTTTTCATAATTTAGCTTCACTTAAATGTATCTTGTTTTAGAGCTGGAATACACTACATGACTTTCAATATCTGAACATGACAAATGAAAACAATATGTTTTAAAATCAGCTCAAAATATCAAAAATATTTGATATCCTTCGACTCGATGGAATCCAAGTCTGAAGCTAAAAAATCAGAGTCTGTTACCATCATACACTACTTGATTTTCTGTCAAATCTGTCAACTCAAATCTGCAGACTGGCTCTGATTTTTGGCAGTTACCGTCGACTTCTCCAGACTGTAAATCGGAGCAAAAATCATGAAGTGTATTCCAGCCTTTAGGAATATTTGTACATTTCTCACTAGAAAACATAACAAAAATATTGATTAAGATCTTTTCTATATTTTCACAGACTATAGTATTCCCAGTATGGACAACGTGTCAGATCATATCTCTTACTCCATGATTTTTCATTTTCTTTTGCAGAGTATCTCACCATTGGATTGTCATCTGTGAAAAGAAAACGAGGAAACTACCTGCTGGAAACCATAAAGTCCATTTTTGACCAATCAAGCTACGAGGAGCTCAAAGAGATTGTTGTGGTTGTCCACTTGGCAGACTTTGACCTAGCTTGGTGCGAGAGCCTGGTTCAGGAAATCTCAAGGAAGTTCGGCCACCATATCATTGCGGGACGGCTGCTAGTTATCCATGCACCTGAGGAGTACTATCCATCCCTGGATGGACTGAAGAGAAATTACAATGATCCAGAGGATAGAGTACGCTTCCGTTCCAAACAGAATGTAGATTACGCATTTCTGCTCAACTTCTGCACCAACCTGTCAGATTTCTACATGATGTTGGAGGATGACGTGCGCTGTTCTCGAAACTTTCTCACCGCCCTGAAGAAAGTGGTGGCATCTAGGGAGGGATCGTATTGGGTGATGCTGGAATTCTCCAAACTGGGCTACATAGGGAAGCTGTACCACTCGCGAGATCTTCCCAGACTTGCCCACTTCCTGCTCATGTTCTATCAGGAGATGCCTTGCGATTGGCTTCTTATCCATTTCCGAGGCCTACTGGCCCAGAAGGATCCGATTCGCTTCAAGCCTTCCCTTTTCCAACACATGGGCTACTATTCCTCCTATAAGGGGGCAGAAAACAAACTTAAGGATGATGACTTTGAGGAAGACTCCCTTGATATCCCAGACAACCCACCTGCCAGTTTGTATACAAACATAAATGTATTTGAGAGCTATGATGCTGCCAAAGCTTACAGTAGCGTGGATGAGTACTTCTGGGGCAAGGCTCCATCCACTGGGGACTTTTATGTAATAGTGTTCAACAAGGCAACAAAAATCAGCAAAATTAAGATCATCACGGGAACAGATGATCGGCAGAATGATATTTTGCATCACGGAGCTCTGGAAGTGGGGGAGAAATTAGTAGGAACCAAAAAGGGAAGGCAGTGCTCCTCCTATATAACTTTAGGGGAGTTTAAAAATGGAAACATTGAGGTTCATGATGTGGACCACAAGATAGCGTTTGATATTGAGTGTGTTCGCATTGTGGTAACGGCAAGTCAGAAAGAATGGCTTATCATTAGAAGCATAAGCCTCTGGACTACACAAGGTGCCAGTCAATGAGAACTTTTTTGAACCGTAGCCAAAGGCACAAGTATCTGTTTATTTATATATTTATTTATTTATGCAATTTCTAAATTATTTATTCACCTGAGAAATCTTTATTTATTCAAATTTATTCAGACTAATTTAAAGGCAGTACAAGATTTCACACATCTGAGGCATTTCCGCTAATTCTGACATCCACTATTCAGACAATAAACCCTCTTTTTCCATTATTACTACATAATGTGCCTCCTCAGCAAAAAACTCTGAGAAGCTACACTGTTTTGACTGTGCTTTGGCCAAGGTATACACTGCAAAAAAATATATATATTTTTCTCTTTTTTTTTTCTCTTTGCCCCTTATTTCCATTAAACCAGACCCATTTATATGTGAAACTATATATATATATATATATATATATATATATATATATATATACACACACACACTTTCATTAAAAGTTTTTCTTGCTTGAAGCAGAGGTCTGGTGAGGTTTGTGCTTAAAAAGAAAAAAAAAACTATTCACCAGCGAAGTAAGAAAAGTAAACTTAAATCGATATGTTCCTGAAAAACAACTCTTAATATCTTGCAGAATTTTGCTGTTTTCCATATTTTAACAGACAGACATATCCTATTACAGTCATTGAAAAAGTTGCTTGAACCTGAATTGTAAGCATTTCATTTCTGTTATTTTTTTGGTTTGTTTACTCTTTTCTTCTATACCTCTAAAATATTTGCTTATCCTGCTCTCCTTTCTACCAACACAGGGTCAATATTGCCTTGAATATACAATGTATTGTGGCATGAATCTACTCAGCAACATTTCATACTATCTCCCCACTGAATGATAACAAAAATGTTATTCAATCAACCTTGGGCCTAAAGGGTCTCTTTAGTGTAGTTCTGTTTTGTTTGTGCATTTCTTCAGAGGCATGGACTGGAACAGAGTGGCTATTCGCCCATCTTCTGAAGTGTTGTGATTGGACAGTACAGTGACAAATGAGGTAACCTCCTTCCCCTTTTCAGTATTTTCCTCCTATCTTTTGCTCAGTGCAATTTTACCAGGGTAAATTGGATTTTGTTTGGCTCATTCCCCCATAAAATTACACCAGTAACAGCCACCCTAGTGCAGACCATTCTCATAGCAAACCCTTGGCTGGAATTGTTGGCCGCTCCATCTAAATGCAGTTTTGTGTTATTGTGTGAGTGTATGCACTATAGACTATGTCTGTCACTATGAGTATTTGTTTACTCTTTGTTTACCCAAATGACTTTGTCACAAGATGTTTTGAGAGACATTAAAACTCGGTTTCGCAACCATCTAATTACTCCGTTAGACTGAACATGTTACATGAAAAATGCAATAATAAGACAACTGACTCTGTAATGTTGTAGAATGTGTTTATCTCCTGTTTTTCTTTCTTTATTTTAAGACAAGGCATTCTTTCCCATTGAAAACAACTCATTTTCTTTGGTCTTCTTCGTGTTATTATCATACTGCAGTTCATACGCATGTAGTAGTTAAAAAATAACCTGTACTTTGCATGATTTTTGCAGTTGTCTTTGCCAACACTCAAAATACAAAATTGACGTTACATTAAGAAGTGCTTTGCACCAATATATGTCAAAAGTTAACTTTGCCATAGTTATCAAGAAGCCATTACTAGCACTATTTCTCAGGCTAGAAATGTGTTATATTGCTGTATCCATTCATTTTCATCCCAGGTCAGAACTGCATTGTTTCCTTGTCAGTTTTTTTTTTTGTTTTGTTTTGTTAAGTTTATTGGAAGTGAATACCTCTTGCCCAATTGTATTTGTGAATGGTCTTTTGGATGCATTTCAGACTTCTATGGCTATTTAATGTCACAATATGTTTTCAATAGTTTTTTAATGCTTTCTTGTGAGCAAAGCACATGTCCTTTTTTTAAACAGCCAGCTAAATTTTAGGCCTGGGTGTGTAATAAAATGTTACAAATGAAAATATTGGAAGGTTTTGTCTTCCTAATAAAACAACTGACTAAATAATTGTTCATGCATGAGCTAAGGAAGAATGCCGCAGTGTTAGTACGCCTGTCGGTTTTAGGCTTTATGACTTGTTTTCAAGTGTCTACTCTGAAATTGACTGGCATTGTACTGTACTTGATTTGTAATTTAACTGTACTAATACTACATTTACAGCAACGGACATCTCACGTATTGTGCTGCATAGGTGAAGAGAATGTGTTATGATGTAGAGTTCTGTTGTATTTCTCCCACATCGTTTGTCACATGGTACTGTAACTATATTGTAAAATGACATATATTTTTTTACATTTATCATTAGAACTGTTTGCCTTGTATATTGTACCTAAATATACATTGACTCAAGTGCTGAGTTGACAAAAATGAATGCCATTTCATCATTGGAAATCCAGAGATTGTAAAGTAAAACACTTTTGGGGAAACTAAATTCTTTTTAGTAGAGGTCTAAATACATTTGCATGCAAATGCACACATCTCTCCTGCAGTAAACTGGCTGGACACACAATATTAGCCAGTATGGATCCACTTGAATATTGTTTGCCTTATAAGTTCATAGGCCTGCTTTTTTGTGTATACAGGTGAATACAAGTTCAAACAAGCCACCCTATTCAGAAATTCCTCACTGGTGTGGAAATAAACATTAGCTTGTGTGATAAAGTATATAAAGTAATTTTAGAGTCTTGAAATGATCACAGATGTCAGTGGATTCTATCAAACCGTGGCCCAAAGCAGTAGCTGCCTCATGCATTATTTATTTGTTTATTCATATGCTTTGTGTCATATTAATACATTCATAATGAATTTACAGTGCTTAGGCGATTTGGCTGGATTTTCTGTTTCTACTCCACTGTATATTACTTCAGCTTAGAGTATTTTGTAGAAACAAACAATATATGATTTTCTCTTAAAATGATTCTGGTTGTTGCACAAGTTAAAAAAGAAGCGGAAACATAATCATATATAAATTACACACACATTCCCACAGCATAACAAATATTTCCTGAAGGCTGTGCAATTGCTGTGTTTTCCCTCTGAGTAAGTCTTGAAGTGCTGCTCTTATGATGAGTGTCAAGGATTTTGCAACACTATTGCTGATAAATTTCAGATTGTGGATGGCTGTGATGTTAATGAAGTCCTTAACTGGTGGATTGCAGAAATTGGGTTGCAGGTCTGTTTGGGGGACAGTGTAAAAAGCTATGATAAATTCAAATAATATAATGTAACTAACAATATAATTGTACATGGATAACCTATGATAACAAAATAAATGGCACATTTTTTTAAAAAAGGGGGAAATATTTTCATATCTGTTTCTGACATCAAGTTGAACAAATTCAACAGATGCCAATATGTATGGGTTGCTTGAAATTTTCAAGAACCATGAACAAACTACACAAGGTAGAAGAAAATACTAATACTACAGTTTGTGATATTAAAACTAGGCCTATTTCTTGTATTCAAAACTCACTTCAATGTTTTTATATTTTAAACTTATTTTCCTGATATTACATTGAGTCAATAGAGTCATTACCCTTATAGAAATATATATTTTTTTAAATAAATAAACATCTGATATCGCTTGAAGAACACAGACAAATCAGATATTGTCCTGATTCTTTATCTATTTATTGGCTTAAATCCTTTCTGTTTCACAATTCAGAATGTCTCTAGCTTGTCCATGTTTGTCTGTATAAATAAAAACAAAGCCACTTTAATGTCATCTCTGAATAAAAACATGCTGCTACTCATATATTGCACTCAGAGGACCAATGTCTGAAAATGTCGTTGTATTCATAGATGGTCGTATCTAGAGCAGCATCTGGCTTTGCGGATGAATGGACCACACCATTTGAAAGTGTTTGTTCAGACTGGCAAAACTTAGTGGAAAATGGACTTGAATTATGATTCTCGCTTAAGAAATGTTAAGTGCATATAAGGATAATCTGTTAACTCTTTAAGGTAAACAATTTGGACTAAAAACCCTAATGGAGCAGGACAAATTCACCAGAGCTCGCGTGACTGACAGGTATGTGCTGCTTTATTAGCCTTCATAATAAACCACTCCAGTCCCGTTTTCTTTGATTGTGCATGTTTTCATTTGTTTTCTCAACCTAATATATTATTGTCAGTGGAAAATTGCATTTAACCTACTTTCTTACTAACAGTGGTGCCCAACCCTGTTCCTGAAGATCTACCTTCCTGCAAAGTTCAGCTCCAACCCTGATCAAACACGGCTTAACCAGCTAATTAAGATCTTCAGGAGCACTTGATAATTACAGGCAGGTGTGCTGAAGCAGGGTTGGAACTGAACTCTGCAGGTAGGTAGATCTCCAGGAGCAGGGTTGGGCACCACTGCTCTATAATGATATATATTTGTAAAAATGGATATATTTTGACAGTTCAACATGCAGTAAAGTTGGTGCAAACTGATGCAACTGAATACATTTAAATTTTTGCCTACTGAGACCATGAAAGTGTTGACAAACCAAAGTTGTGGTAAATTACACTTCTGGCATTGTTTATGTTTCTACAAAGTGAATTATTAGATTACAGTATGTCTCCTATATTCAGCCTTGATTGATTGCATGACAAATCGTTCTTTTTTTCAATTGGGACTTGATGTCCAGTGTAAAGTCTGGGTCTTGAAACCAGTTGACAATCAGTTAAGTGCACTTCATAGACAATGGTGGAAACTCGTTCTTCTGCAGTAATTCTTTCTTTTATTTTTCCCCCCTCCACAAAACATTTTAAATACGTTTAAGTATCTCTGAAAAAGCATAGGCTCTGTAAAATGCCAATCACTCTAATAAAAGCTACTGTGAATCACCCTACCAGTGAAGCAGGCTCTCAATAAGTAATGCACAATTCATCCAGATTTCACCAACATTATTACTTTATGTTCTCTCATTTTGATCAAGTACTACAATGTATTTTACAGTCATAGGTTTTTGAATGAAAAACGAAAGCTAAACTGAAAATAGTTTTTACAGCACTTAGCAAATTCCTTTCTTGAATAATAAAATTAATTTTAGCATGATAAATGATGGGTGCAGTAGAAGAGACTGCAGGCAACTGTAACACGCTTAATTTCTTCAATCACAAATAAATCAGAGTGATGAAACTTATTCAGCAGATGATTTGTAAAATTCTCTTTCTGCCTGAAAAAGGAGTGTTTTGTTTTATGAGAATATTTGAGGAAAACATTGATGTATGAAAATCTGTTTGCGTAATAATTTTTTTCCATGTCCGATATTTTTGGATGCTTGTGAATTGTAACATTGATTTCTTGTATTACATTTCAAGTTCCCTTTTTAAGTCTTTTGTACTGTTACAGTTACCTGTGGAACATACAAATGTTTCTAATACCAAAGGATGGCAGGTAAATTTGCAATAATCTGTGCTTTATGAAGGATAATATTACAATTGTCTTCCTTATCATTCATCTTTCCATACAGCAGAGCAGGAGTAATACTAAACCTTGCAATATTTCATACAGTATACTCTTACAGGCATTACAGTTGACACATTCATAGGTTATTTACATGTACAGTAGGAAGCGCTTATAATAATTATGCATATCAGAACAACTGTATCTCAAAGGATCATTACATTCGTTAGGTAAACACACATATGCAGAGTGTACTAGAAAGACCTTTTTTATTGCAGACCCAGCAATTTCCACATTTTCAGTGCAGGTAGAGAAAAGCTGAGGCCACAGCAGCACTGCCCTTCAAAGTGGAGTGGAACTAATGCTGAGGTGAGTCCATATGGCAGGCGAGATATGTGGGAAACCGTAGCTAATGTGCATTTTAAAAGGTGTCAGAATGGTCCAGAAAAACCAACATGCCATAATAACTCCTGGCCCTGCGCGGAGCATCACCCAATCGATTTGAGGTTTCCATGGCAGCCGGTCTGCGTAAATAAGGTAGCAAACCATACAATCAGATGATGTGAATCTGAGGCAGAGAGGCTTCTCTTATCCTATTCCCAAATGATCCGCCATGCTCAGGATCTCTCACACCATCTGACTCCCAAGAAAAATCATTATGGATGTTAATACCTTCAGAGAGGCAGGCAGAAGATAATAGGCAGGGAGTGGGAACCAATCAATTGTTTTTTACTCAAAAAGTTCAGCTGAGTTTCATATGAAAGTAGTTCCACTTCAATCTGTCTCAAACTGCAAGCTGATTAAGCCCCAGAGCACTACAGTGAAACTATAGATTTTTCAGAACCTCAATATTACACCGTTAATGTGACAGCATGGGGGTTGAATTCGCAACCCCCTCTCCGGCAGAACTTTAGCCTGAAAGATAAATATATCGCTTTAAGATAGAAATAATACCACATTTGCCTCAGGGACGTCAAAGTAGAAGAGCTAATAAAAGCTTTAAATAGTTGACCCCTTTAGGGATTATAAAAGCATGTACGTCACATCACCTAAACATTTGTGATTGAGCTATAAGGAGGACAGTAACTTTGTAAGGTTGTCGAACATGGATAACTACGCATTCCTGTGAAATAAATGCATGGAAACATTACACAGACCCCAAGTGTGTTACTGCAATTGCCTTAATACAAGTTTTAGATGGTTTTATGTAATATGCTACAAAATAAAATCATGATTGACAACAAAAAGAGTGTTAAACAGTTTTGCTGCATTGAAAGCATTTCCAAGTAAAATGCCTGCAGTGCTTGAGGTTTATTCTTGGTTGCCAGCCAGGAATTTTTCAAATATTACCCTTAGATAAAACCTCAAAAGTGTGGAGGAAAAAAATATGTTGAAACGTGTGAATTATGTGTTTTTTTATTGAATTTTATTGAACCCAACACCTCACATCTCTCCAGTGGCTTGGATTACCACCAATCTTTGAATATTTTAAGCTATTCATTAGAATGGCAGCTGCAGTAAATCAGAGCTTACATAGCTAGCAATTAAATAAACACTAACATATCCTAAAAATTAAATGTGCTAGCCATTAACTTTTATATAGCTTGTCTGTAAAATAATTCTCCACTTAACAGCTATTCTGCCCCTTTAAGAGCAATCAAGGCGTGATTGTAATTGTATTTGATCTGTTTTGTGGTGCAACATCCAAAAGCAACAAAGGAAGTTTATGGCATGTATATGGGTTTTTGAATGGTTTAAGGGCCTAGTGATATGGATGTCAGAGAAAGACGTGATGAAGAGGATGGAAAAGAAAAGCATGAACAGATTGATGGGTAAACAAAGGGCCGTAAAAAGCTGTTCCCCAAGGAGCAGAGGAGCTCAAAACAGAGATGTGGGTGATGAATGGCTTGTAATAAGCCGGCGACTGTCTGACGGCCACTGATCTAAGGTCCCTTTGCGATTAGACGCTCTCACGCTCACGGGGGAAGCTGCGATGACAAGAATGTGATCTGTGTGTTGATGTGTTTGGAGGCGGGTGTGTCATTGTGAAACAAACAGTCGCTGAGACAGAAGGGCCACGTTCCGTCAAACTACCTCTGCACTCCTGTTTTAAAGAACAAACATGTGCTACATAAACTTCAAGGAATGATAAAGATATCTGGGTCTTTCAGAACAGTTAAAGTCGGCATGAAATGAAAATACACAAATGCATGTTATAGAGGTTATTGTGAACAATTCATCCATGCATATGTTTAACTCTTTAACAATGTTTTGACCTGTAATGTTTAATCAAAATGGCATAACTGGACCCCACTCTGGTAACATGCGCAGGACGTCTCCAATCAGTTGTTCTGCTTGAACCTCACCCCTGCAAGTTTGCGTTCATCTTACTCCACTTTTGAGTGCAATGTCCAAATATCAAAACCTTGGTTCTGCATAAAACCAATTTCAAGTACTTTTTTCTTTTTTGATAATCTGTTACACTTGGATGCACGTCACAGTAAGAAAATATCTGCCACTTCAGCTTCATTGTGACTTCCTAATTCTGGTGCAGTAAAACATTTCAAAGGTGTGGTATGCTAAAAGAAATGTTAAAGGAATAGTAGTCTCATCTAGCCAGAACTTCAGACAGACAGCAGAAAGTCTGGACTCTATCGTAGCTTTCATTGGCCAAGAACCACCCAAGAGGCCATCTGACTGACCTTTAAAACAGCCAGTTTGTTTCGATGTCCCTACAATAACAGAGAGCGTCATCTTCCTGTCATCCTCTAGAATTCAACCAATCAGATGACAACTTCGAAAGTGTTTCCCATTTTGTTTGCCTCAGAACATTTGAGGCTGAGACTAAAGGTGTAGTTAACCCTAAAATAACAATTCTGTAATCATTTATCTCACAGTCATTCTAAACCTGTTGTTTTTTCTGTGGAACCCAAAAACATTTTCCCCCCAAAATATCTTCTTTTGTGTCCCACAAAGACAGTTTGGATTGACATGAGGGTAAATGATGAAAGAATGTTCATTTTTTTGGATAAACTATCCCTTTAAGATTGCAGCATTACATTTTTATGTATCACTGACCAAGCCCTGCAACAGAGCTGCGTCATTTTTACAGACAATCCCGAGTCAATTACAGCATGGATGCAAGTGGTTTAGATGAATCCGGAGGGGGGGAGGATAAACCTGGAGTAAAACAAGACCTGTAGTCCCTGTCCGAGAAGAACAAAGGATCCGTCTCATGGCAATCATTAGCTGGTTAGCACACTCCTTACACCGATAAGCAGGTGTTTATTTGTGGGCCCAGAGACACTATGCCACAGGTGTTGGAATGGACCATTTCTGGCTATGCTTACTGTCCCCTGGGCCACCGTGGTTTAATATCCCATCACTACAATGCACCAAGGTAGAGACCCACATCTGGCTCTTCTCAGCTGCTGTCACATATCATGCTAGAGGCGCTGGAACCGGATCTACCCTCATCCAATAATTAGTCTCATTTATCCTGCTGGTCCCCTCGGAGTGTTGCTCTGGGCTCCTGCCTGCTCCTCTACGCAGCTTTCATCAGTAAACCATTAAAGTTTCATAAGTATTAACTACTGTCTGATGACACTCTCCCTCAATGGAGCAGCTTTATGAAACTGATGGTGCCCATCACTCTGCAGCAGTTGATAGATCCCTCTGCTGCCGGTGCCAGAGAGAGACACTCTGACACGAGATGGAGTGAGAAGATACGTGATCGTTGAACTGATTGCATATGGACACTTGAAACAATGAAACCTTACATTCTTTTGACCCATATATTGTGTGCACTAGTGTTTTAACTAATATGCTACCATTGTAACATTAAAAACTTTGGCTGAACCTAAAATGTCACAAAGGACCTTTCTTTAAGTGTGTGGGGACATAAATGCATCTGTTTTAAAGATTAATTGACCTTACAATGTCAAGTTTGGAAGTTAATGTAGAAATGACTGAAGTGTTCTCAGCTTGCTGATGCTCAGTAGGTACTGTGGATGTCATTTATAATTTATAACTATCACAGCTAACCTTGGACGGACAAGTTGAGGTTTGATATTTTCATGTTTAACGGAATGCATTAATGAAATGTAAATGCCATGAATGTCATGAATACAACTATTATATTAACCAATAAATCATGCATTTTTTTTTTTTTTTTTTTTTTTTTTTTTTTTTACAAAAGGCCTGGACTGTCCATTTTGTGAATTTTGTGGGGAAACCTCTTTATGAATGTCTTTTAAGTGGAAACTTTGAGATTGCATTTGTGAAGATAAAAACACAAATGACTTTGAAATTTATATTGTTGCATCTGTTACTGAGTGGTCCATTGGAGTAGCATAATTGAATAATGTTATAATGTGTTTTGGTCAAAGTATGAGGATTTATACATAATTGTTATTTAGAATTATTAGGTATTTTAGCTCTACTTAGTGTTTTTGATGTTATTTTGCTTTTAAAACACATGGTTAACGTCACTAATGATATGTTTCTTTTGGTCATGTGTCTTCCTTTTTTGGTGTTTACAGGCTTTTAAGTTTGTGGAGTTCTTAAAAAATGCTGTTGCATTTTGTTTTTAGAAATTAATGTTAATTAGTGTTAAGCTTAAAAGATCCTGATCCAAACATTTTGAGTTTTACATTCACTTTAAAAAAGGTTTTGCAAGTCATTTTAACTTAAATTACATTAAAATGACTTAATTGAGTTGAATCTCATTTTCTAAAAAATCAAGATGTAATTGGTTAAATTAATTTGATGAGTTACATAAGTTACTGTGACTTGATAAAATTATTTTTCTACAGAATACATAGAATTTTTGGTAACCAAACTTTGTAATACAAGTATGTTTGTTATGGAGTGTGTTGAATTTTCTTGTATTATGTTAATTGAAAAAAAAAAACAGCTTTAAGTTGATTCAACTAATTTGCCCTTTATTGAGTAAACTCTGTGCAGCGAGTTGCCTCATAATTTTAAATTGAGGTGTTTTATATTTTATTTTGTGTGTGGCTTATAATGTGAATCTGTTGTGTTACTTACAACTTTAATCCAGGATAGAAAGTGTTAAGGATCAATTTGCAAGTAGTGAGCCATTTGGCAAGAAATGAATCCATGTTCTTCCCATGAGGGTGTAAACAATAAGCAAACACAGATTGTCAACGTTATCATGGAAATATTATACATCCATTACAGATGCAGCCTCGTAATTCATCAATATTTGGGAAAGTTCAATACGCTGTATAACAATAGTAGAATTATCCTGGTATTTGCTGAAGTGGCACGGGTCCTCTTCAAAGTCTGTTAGATGATGAGAGGACGTGTTTTTGATGATGGTTGAATGAGCTCATACTAATGTACTCATGCAGTGTCTGTCTCCTGTTGTTATAGCGGACCCCTCTGCTCTCACTCTCTCCTATTACTGCAGTGTCCCTCTCCATTGTAACAGCCTTAATTAAAGATTAATGGTAGGGTTTTCCCTGCCTGTAGAGTGGAGATAATTCATTTCCCTAGGCTCTTCTTTAAAAGCACCGCACTGCTGGGAGCGCTAAAAACGGGAGAGACTGCGGTGCTGCGGAGAACAAAGGCACTCTGGCCTATCCCCTCTCCCATTTTCCTGTTGCAGGCCATGTAATAACCGAGCGGAGCCTGTGAAAATAGAGGTGCGACGTTGAGGGTAGTCATTTCAATTTTGGCAGCCAAAGAGATGCAATCAGCTCATTTAAAAGCCTGCGTAGTGGCTACCTTTCTTTCCTCCCGTGTGACAATTACTGCCGCCGTCTCCATCAGGCTCTTTAATGGCTCTGCTTGTAGCCTGTCGAAGACCATCAGGCTTCTTTCTTCCTTTTCTAGAGGGAGCCTTAAAAAGAGCCAGCACAGGAGAGGAATAAATTGGATAAGGTTGCTTTTTGCTGTGGAAATGTTGCTTTTTCCTCTGCCATTCCATGTCAATGGGCGTATATAATGACATTTGTTTCTTTGCTTATCAGGAGATTTGGTTTTTATATTTCTTTGTAGAATATGTCATTACTGTAAAGTAAGATCCATGTAAAAGTTACAGCCATCGTACACATAATCCAAACTCTTGACAAGACTTTTTCTTGTCGTGGCCAAGAACCACCTACTTAGAAGGAGACTGTATGACCAAAGAAACATGTGTTGACTTTGTAATCAGACTTTATTTCTGCTCAAAGGAAAAAATGCATATTATTTAATAGACATATCACAAAAAGATATATGAAAATGCAAGTTTACTTGCTACCTCTAGTGAAAAATAAATATATTAAAAGTATTTGAAATACATTTATTTCATGCTAAGTATACTACAAATCCACTTACATATTTATGTACTTAAAAATACCCTGCAATTGTACTTTTGGTATACTAAACTGGTATACTTAATGTCTGCTAAATTGGAACAACTAATTTTGTACTTAATGCACTTTAATTGTGTGAAAGTAGCACTAAAGACCAACTAAAGTATACTGAAGTATATTTGATTGTGTTAAAGTGGAGCTATTTCAATTATACTTTAGGTACACGTTAAATATCTTGCATTTAAAGAGCGATATTATTCAAAGATTATTCAAGTACTCCAAATAAAGTTTATTATTTTTATACCAGCAAGTCTCGAACGATATGTCAGTAAACATGTTAATAGATTTGAACGAAGTGAAATAAAAGTATGAAGTAAAAGTATTTTAAATATATAACTTTTTTTACTAGGGACTGTACCCTCTCAAAACTAAAGGTTCTTGAGATCTGTGGTTCCATGAAGAAGCTTTAACATCAATGGAATCTTTCCATTTCACAAAACTGAATATATTTCAAAAGTTTAATGGAAAACTTATAAAACAAATCCATTGATTAATTCTTCCTCAAAAGCTCATTGTCATACTGGTTCCTCCAAATGGATCCAAACTACTGGACCCAAACTCCTGAAAGTTGTGTACCACCAGCCAATCTGATTGAAACTGGCAATTTTTGTGCGCAGTACGCATCAGGTGGTCAGTCAATTGCCACTACTCAACACCTTATGATATTTCTAGATGTGGCAACATGTAACGATCACATGCCCTGTGGTGTCAAATGTCCAGGTGTCCTGTGTTTCGTTAGGCCACCGGTACATTAATTTGTAAGTAATAAGTGTAGCTCTGATGAGGATCTGTCTTTGCTTTGGGGGAGGTCTCTTCAATTTGGTTAATTGCAAGAAGACAGTAAGTTCGATTAGTTCAGTTTCTCTTGTTAGAGGCTGTCACTTCTGAGCTTGGTAATACTGTCCATATGCAGGCCCTAATTATTTACTCTGCAGGCATAGAACAAGGTCATGCTTGTTATACCATCATCCAATTCACACAATCAGATTCAATTCACATAATCAGATTTCTCACAAAGAGAAATAATTTCGTTCTTTCACAAGCAATTATCTTGATGTAACCGGCTGGTAGGAGATGCACCACCCAGCCCAGATGAAGGCAATGACTTTCATTTTGCATCAGGCCCGGGATGAGGCAGAGATCCGTGGCTAAGTTAAACTGTCAATCTGTGCTTCTTTTGGAAAATTTGAGCTAAATTAAAGAGAGCTCCAGCACTGGATTCTGGCCAAAACAATTAAGGAGCACTAGCATGGACACAGCAGATGATGCTTAGGAGGAATGCATTTCCCCCAGTGTCCATTCACAATCCATGACCTTTTTCAAAGTGTTGTGACATTTTTTGCACGAGTGAAGTCTTTGAGGCAGTTTACCGAAATGGATAGCATTTTTATATATAGTTTTTTTTAAATAATATTTCACAGTATTACTGTTGTTTTTTATCAAATAAATATAGAATTCAAAAATTTATAGATATCTTTTTATTCATGAAAATTTTATATTGATAAACATCACATTTTTATATAATATTTTGAGGACATGAAGAAAGGCACAGCTGCCGCTTTGCTCAAATATCAAACACATTGCAGAATACAAACACAACCATCAAATAATCAGTGTTCTGTAAATACAGAGGTATGTGGCTGTCTTCCTATCTGTATTGTGTGGGACCTTGTTGAAGGACACGGCTGTTTTTCCCTAGACTTCAGCAGCAGGCAATAAAGTGAGTGACAAACAAGACAAGCAGCCATATGCGATCAATGTCTGCAGAAATGGTAAAAAAAAAGAGAGAGAGAAAAGCACTCTGTAAACAGGACTGCACACATGTGCATCAATAAAAACATGTCATGTGATATCCTGTATGAATCATCTCAGTCATGCAGTAGCAGCATAAGTAGTGCAAAGGTAACAAAACTTTTTCCGTTATCACATTTAAAACATTTAAGTTGAAAGAGACAACTTTATTTACTTTTCACAGAATGACAAATTGTTATTCCTCTCGATGTAAATGGCACATTCATCTGAGCGCTTAAGTGCTTACAGTTTTAACAACTGATTTATTTTGGCACTGAATCATAGAACTGATAGCTATGACTCTTAGTAATTTCATTGTTATGTGACATGTTTCTTATATAGTACTGTCCAATGAATTACACAAGTACACTGATATATAAAATATGTTTTTTGATATTAGAAATATAATAGAAGATAAAGTTTATCACTTGAAAGATGACACTTGCTGGCTTTTGAGGGCTTGTGTTGCATTAGACTGTACTGCCATCTGCTGGTGAACAGGCTCTGATTACTAACTAAATTATCTGTAAAATATTGCTTTTGTTTACATTTGTCATTTTTGTTGATATATAACTTAGTACACCATGAATTTGGGATTTGAATTGATTGTATCAAGATCATTACTACTGCAGCAGCCTACAGTCAGTGTCAAAAGGCCACAGAGAAATAATATATTTGGTCTATTTGAGTTGTTCAGCACTTTTCAAAGCTAATTACTTAGCTGCATTAGTATTTTTAATTAGCAGTGGCCAATTAGAGAAATGGAAACCAACAAGCTTTCTCTTTTCCATTTCATTAATGAAAGTGATGTGCATATAGCTCAGGGTTTGACAAATCATTGTGCATTCATCAGAGAGATACTGTTTTGTTACTCATGAAATAAGTCAAATGTCCTTTATAAGAATTTTATTTTCTTAGTGGAGAGTAAAGAAATAAATTTCCCTGTTATTTTCATAATTGCTTTGACATCTCAGCTATAGTCCAAAGGACTGCTTAAAGGCAGACTCACCAAAATATAGTTATCGTTTTAAGGATGTAGCACTAGTATGGAATTGCAAATTATGTGTTATTGTCAGTAATTTATAATATCAGTCAGTCTCAATCCAAATTTACCTGTAGGTGCCACATAATTTCCTTAAACTGAAAGCTCAAGTACAATTAATATCTTAATTTGGTTCCCACTTTGCTTGTTTATGATTTTGAACAACCCGTGTTACCTTTGAGAGTCTTGTGATCCATTTTGTATTCCTTTTTTCTGTATGTGATTGGTTAAAATCTGTTTATGCAGAAATTATTCGTTCTGTGACAAGAATTCAAATATTTTCAAAATGTTTTTACAAGAAAACTAGGCTTATTTCAGTTTTTCTACTTCAAATTTTCATGTTTAATTCAATGTATCATTTGCCATGTCTTTATAATTGTTTCTGAAATTTACTAGCAATTTCTGAGTAAAAATTGTTTGTACATCATTATTTTTCAGTGTATGTGTATACACTAAAAGTAACTCATTTCAGTATTTGAGTTATATTCACAAAATACTTCACAAATGTTCTTCTCATCACGGAAATGTGAAAAAAAATACTTCCTTCTGTGAAATAATAATAGATGTTTCATAAACAGTTTTAATAAGTATGATTTTAATTACATTGGAAGAAAAATAAATATACATTAAATAAATCAATATAATAAACTCTTGAATTGACTGCTGTTTTATTTACATCATCCATCCCATAATAAAGGATTGATTTCTGAAGCACATAAATAAATAAAGGTTTAGCTAAAACAGAACATACAATTACTATATTGCTACTATAATACTACGACATTGAAAACAGACACATATTCACAAAATGTAAAAATGTCTTTCCATCGGTGGGTCTTGGGCATCAGTAATACACACTTCTCTTCAGAATGTACGGCCGTCTTGATTTATTGGTGCGCAATTGCCTTTTAAGTATATACGGAGATTTCCTCTTCAGTGGACTGTCGCTGTTTTGGTCCAGCTCCAGATATTCTTGGTCGTCTTGAAGCTGAAATGAAAGACAGAATGTTTGAGATGTTTCCCCCAATGCCACTCAGATTATTACAGGGCTGAAAATCACAGCAATTGGGTGGACAATGCTGTCAATCAACTGCCATGTCGTGACTGATGCTCACTTTGTCGCCTGGCTCTTTCTAATCATTTCTCCTCAGAGCTGCACTGAAGTGTGCTTGAATAAGATGTATAACTGATGGAGTCTACTTCTCAAAATGATAGGGCTGCACTTTAAAGGCAAGGGCAATTTCTGTGAATTTTAATGATCTGTGAGGTCACCCAGGAACTGGAGATTTACCAAACTCCCCGGTTAAGTTTTAGGAAAGGAAATTCACCCAATTTTGTATTTATTTATTTTTTAAAAATTATATATATATATATATATATATATATATATATATATATATATATATATATATATATATATATATATATATATACAGTTGTGCTCAACATTATTCATACCCTTGGTAAATATGATCAAAGGCGGCTGTGAAAATAAATCTGTATCATTAATCCTTTTTATCTTTTATTTTAAAAATTTACAAAAATCTAACCTTTCATTGGAGAATGAGAATTTAAAATGGGAGAGATATCTCATTATGAAATAAATGTTTTTCTCTAATACACATTGGCCACAATTAATCATACCCTTTTATTCAATACTTTTTGCAACCTCCTTTTGCCAAGGTAACAGCTCTGAATCTTCACCTATAATGCCTGATAAGTTTGGAGAACATCTGACAAGAGATCAGAGACCATTCCTTCATCCAGAATCACTCCAGGCCCTTCAGATTCACAGCTCCATCTCTTCAGTTCACCCACCAGATCCAACCACAGCCCATTATAAGATTTCTAGCATGGACAGTCAGTTTTAAATTTTTTTATCTGTTGGTATTTAATTGAATCCATGATGCCATGTATCTGAACAAGATATACAGGACCTCCAGCAGAAATATAGGCCCACAACATTAAAAATCCAGCAGTATATTTCATTGTACACATGGGGTACTTTTTTATCCCTGTGTGCACCAAACCCATCTTGAGTGTTAGGGTTACGGCCAAATCACAGCCGTGCGATATACAGCCATATCGCACGTCTACGAGTGAGATATTGCGTTTATACAACAGTTCGACGGCACAAGTGTGTAAATAAATTAGAAACAACAACGAAGTGTTTTTAAAAGCCCTCTTTTGTGCAAAACTACTTCCTTCCGCCACAGATTTAAATCTAAAATTGACACTTTAACTGCTGAGCCCAAGCCTCCGTTACTAATTCCAAAACGTCACTTTAGAACTAACGAAGGAACGCTTCACTGAAAACTTATTGTGTTACTGCAGTAAAAGCTTGTATTATGTAGAGTGAAGTATTATGAGAGAGAGAGAGATGGACTGACTGTGATTACCTGCATCTGATAAAGCATCTCCTACAGACAATAAAACATAAGTCTGAATGTTCACTGAGGAAAGCGTTATCTTTGTCGTATCGTTAATATCCTTTCATCCGTTAAGCGTGATTTGTGATGACAGCACTGCTCATTTGTTAGCCGTGTCGTTGTTGAAAGTAAAAATAACCTCTGTTCACAAAAGTGTTTATTTTTCAGAGTAAAAGTCTTTACTGCAGCGCTGACTCATAAAAAATCTCTTGTCGCCATCTAATGGCGGAACAATGTAACTAAAATCACCATCACGAACACGCACCATGCCTTGGGGACTAAACACTATTATTAAATACTATTATTACTTATATAAAATATTATTTATTGAATAGTCATATTTACTGTAATAAACAACAACAACAACAGCCATCATAAAAGTTGCTAGGCAATTAAGCCAACCGTACAAAGACAGCGCGATGTACAGCACTGAATTTAAACAAATATGATAATATTTTGCCAAAACTATTTGCTCTGGAACAAATAATAGTTTAATGAGACCAAAGACTGGCCGTATAGATTTACCCAAAACGAATTATATATATCGTGTTTAACCACTATAGAGACATCAGAGCCAGCGGTAAATTCCAGAAGAAGTGGCCGCGGTCAGGCACTCTCTGTGGGTGTAATGAGTTCTGAACGCCCGCTGAACGGATGGATCTCCCATCTCCGAAAACGTCGAAGCAAATTTTGAAATAGACCTAATCTTTATTAACAAACCGCATATTTGAAGTCCAAGCAAGCACATTCTCGCCTAAAAAAAAAACTCTTAAAACTGCATTCCGTGACACAAAAGAGTATTATTTTTTTTTAAATTATGGTGGATTTGGCCGTCCGCCACGACACTCACTGTGAAAAATATGGCAACTTCGGCAAGCGGAGCGATACAAACGGTGAAGAGGACGAGGAGCTCTGTTGGACTCCAATATCGCATACCTATCAGCCAATCAGATTCGAGAACCAGAAAGAACTGTTGTATGTGTGTATATATATATATATATATATATATATATATATATATATATATATATGATTTTATTTATTATTTATTTTTTAACCTTACACTTATTTTACTACTGCTTATTGTTTAACTTGATGTACTGAAATAACTGAAAACTGAAATCTGAAATTAAAACAAAAATTTTATTGATAAAATGAAAATTACTAATGATAAACACAAACGATTACTAGTATGAAAATATAAAAATAGAAAATAAAAAATACAAACTAATTCAAATTACTAATACAATCTACAATAGTATCTCATAGATACTAAAATAACACTGCTTGAAATTGATGCTGCAGTGCTATTGAATAAAAATCATCAGAATAAAAATCATCAGCTAAATGACAAGCATTAAAATGTTAATAAACCATTTGGCCTCTTTATGTAAGCACTCTTTTTTGGCTTGTGTTGTAAGCCATTTGGCAGCATTTCTTTTGAATGTGGTATTTCTTCCAAAATGTTTAATTTCATGCTGTTTTTTACATAAATTTGAATCAATTATTTATGAACCACCCTATATTTCAAATATAAAAAATCAGTCTTAATAAACTGTTAGGTGACTGAAGAATAAATATAAATTGCTAAGCATTTATTGACTTAGTGTCAATTGTTTATTGTCTCAATGCCTATGTGTGTCATCTCTCACCTCTCTAGGCTGCAAGACCCTGCAGATGTTCTGAAGGTCATGCATTTCCTCAAGCATTTGGGTGAGGGTACCTGAAACCCTCTGCTCATAGTCAGCCTGAACCTCTGCGTCCTCCTGCTCCTCCTCACTGCCCCAGGCCTCTTGCCACGACTCCCCGAGACTGTTCATCATCTTGCACACATCCTGGAGCGGCAGCTGCCACAGGGGGGCGAAGTGCTTGCTCTGCTTTACCTGTACACATGGTGAGAGAGCAACAATGTTTAGTTACCATGACTCACTCTCTCTCTCAGATTTATTTCAGCTTTTAAAAAAAAGTCACGCTGTCTTCAGCCATTACTCTATTCTCAGTCCACTTACAGGCTGCCAATACTGGATAAGCACATTTTGAGTTTTCTCTAGTGTTTTTATTGGCCTTCACAGGATGAGTCTAACAAGATCAAGGCCTGGTGTGATATCTGGAAATCTGTTTTCAACCTGTTGGGTGTAAGTTTGTCTAAGTCTTATATTACACTGTTCTTAAATAACACAATCACCTTTCAGTTCATACGTTTGATATTAAAAATAAGAGTAAGTGTTCTCAGTAATTCAAACACAGGAAAATGTCACCTGCAAAAGACCTGCAGGCTGTCTGCCATTAAAGAAACTATTTCTCTACATTTAATTAGACTTGGCCAGCTGACATTTTAAAAGCATTAGCCTTAAAGACATCATATTTAATGTCAGTATTTAAAGTCATAATTATTAATTAACTCTGCAGTAGAGAGGATGTCTGTACGGAACGTTACAAAAGCCAGAAATTGTGGTCAGGGTTCAAAAAGCCTAAAAAAAATTACAAACACCATGATGCTACACAATTCCCTATTGATAATGGATAACAGTCAGATGTGCTGACGATAGATAATGGATGTTAATGCAGTGCAGAATATTGCTCAATGAATGAAGGCAGCTGAGCATCATTTCAGGCAATGACACATCATTTGGTCCACCAATAGAGCGTAAAAAAAAACTTCATCCGTTTTGCTTTTTGAGTACACTGCTTCTGATTTGCTGCCTGATTGGAAGCATTCTTTTTCAATCAATAGTTTACAAAAACATGTAATTTCGTGCTACATTTGTGGACCGCTGTACACAATCGTTGAAGACAATAGCCATTTTACAAATTGTTGAATGACTGGAGCACAAACCTAATTTTACTATCAGTCCCAAAGCCCTGTGCTATTCAGTTTTTACTGTCAAAGTGCCTCTCCAGATACCATAGTAAACAGATGTAATGCTTGTGATGGTACTGAAAAAAATATATGTAATTATATATTTGTCAAAAATAAAAATCCTCTTAGATTTTTTCCTCTTCGATGTTGTATTCTCAAAACCAGAAACCATGAAATAACCATGAATTTCATTTAAAATTCATCTGCCCCACAGTCAAAGGGCATATCTATATTAAGGCCCCTTATAAGGCCAGTATTGGCTTGCACTCAACAGGTGTTTTAAAAGCAAGAATGTACCTTTGAAGCGAGGAGACTTCTCAATACCTCTTCTTCTATTGCCCTTTTTCCCTGGTCTATATCTATAAAGAGGGAGAAAACACACAATATTGACATGTTTTAAGGGTAGGATTGAGCATATACACATCAAAGTACAAAGAAACCAGACGAGTTTCTTGTCTGCAGCAGTGAGTCTGTTTTAATTCAAGAAGATCTAAAGAAAATGTAACATGGTTCTGTATTTCCTATGATGGTGGTACATCACTTGCCTGACATCATGTTTAAATATATACGATTGAAATGTCTATAAGACATTTAGAGCATCAAGTGAGTGGAAATTGTGATTATGCCATATACTGTATAAAAGCAGAAAATTGTTCTCCAGCAAATGTGACCAAAAACAAGGGACATCTGTCAAATTTGTATTTTTATATATGTTAATATATGATTCCATCAATTTAAGTTATATTTTTAAGTTTTATCTTTATTCAGTTACTAATAAAATTACCTTGATATTACACCGATTTATTTTAGATAAAGATATAGCAGATTGTTGTAGTAAAACTAGACCATCAAAGACAATATGTGAATATTAGCTATCAAAGATCATCATCATAAAATCTTTACCTTGAATAGATTAATTTTGAATGGTAATTTAAAATATGCTGTTTTATAGAGAAGTAAAATCAGTCTGTGTAAATGGATAAAAGTGCACCTACCTGAACACAGTCCATTACACAATAAAAAAAGGAGCATAACGGAGGTCAGCTGCATCTGCATTTTCTTAGTAGTCCCACAGTTTCTGCACATTCAAGCTGGGCCCAAGTCCATAGGGTTAAAGGTCATAAAATGGTATGAAAACGGATGGAAGAATAAGAGAGAGAAGTTGTAAGAGAGTTACAGAGGCAGAGAGAGAAAATAGCACCGCGTCCTGCAGAAGTCACGATGCTGTCTTCTTGGTTTCTTATCCAACCTGTGTCTTCTCTTGGCTTTCTCAGAAGTGAAGTGAGGAATGGCGGGCTCCATTCCACCCGGTATATAAGAGCCTCTATGATGTCAGAGGAGCGCACTATCATTCCTACCCCTCCCGTATCCATCTCCATATCTCTCTCTCTCTCCATCCCTCCCTCCCTCCCTCCATGCCCCCATCTCCTGTGTCACGATGACATCAGCAAACACCTCAGAAACCACTTTGATTGTTGACGTCAAAACTTTCATAAATGCTCATTTGATGTTCCTCTCTTCATTCTGGTGGAGGGAGGGGGGAGTGAAGAAGTTAATTTGTGATTAGTTCTAAGAAGTGTGATGATTAAAGTTGGAGAGGATGTGCAATGCCTTCATCTGAACTTATTGATATTGACGGTCTTCAAGAATTACTAATCTTAGGCTGTATTGTTCAACTGCATGTCAATCCAATAATAACACTTACTGGCTGTCATATTTTCCATTGTTATAGGTTGCTCATACTGTGCTGAGATAAAATCCATTGTGTCATGTTTAACCTTGAAAGATTTTCTTGGTACAGTTTGTAATGAAACAGTCTTTGATTTTTGATTTGCTTCCAAAAACAAATATTTTATTCAGACACAGCCAATGTCAAGGTTGAATTATCATGATGCATTATAATTCATCATTATATAGTGTTATAGACCAGGGAGTGTTGTAACACTGTCAGTTTAACCAATCACTATCACACATGACCACCAACCTCCTGAGGTGTGTTAGATTCTGTGTACAAATATGAAAGAATTACAGAACAAACAGAAAACTGTTTGTAGAGCATTACATTATTATTGTGGATTATTGTAGAGCATTATTGTGGCATTACCACAAAAAAAAAAAAAAAAAAAATTAAAAAGGAAGGATATCCGAATATTTGTAGGATATTTTCTGTTGAAGTAAAAGTAGTGGTTTATGTTGTAACATCAACGCTCTTTAACAGTTTGTAATTCACTTAAGCTATATAAGCTTTATTTTCTGACGTCTAACTGATTCATATTGTTGCAGGTAAGTATGTGAACATATCGAGACGTAACGTAGGGAAAAACAAAAAATACAAAAAAAATAAAAAAGATGTTCTCGAAAACAGGGCAGAGATGCTATCACAATCATCAGCTTCACACAGTTCTCCGACAGGCGAGTTTTGTCGCCTCCCTCCGTGTGAAGTGGGCCGGCTCTGCCTGAAACTCCTCTTACTTTGAACTTCCCAAGTTGTTCAACTTTTTCCACGAGCAGCACTTCAGTGGCACTTTCTTGATTAGGTTTATGCGCTCCGTTCTGATACGCGATGTCTTGGATCTGACTTGTGATCATATTGACGCGCGATGGCTCCTTTTGGAAAAAACTTTCTGAAGGCGCGTTTGAAGAACAGGTATGATTCACACACCATCCATTTCATTTAAGATTGCGCAGTCTTACCACAAACATTTCACAGAATATAGAAATATATATTTATTTGAAAGGTCGAAACAAGCGTAAAAGGTAGAAATTGCGAGAAACCATTACACGTTTTTTTTTTCTTCTCAGAATCGGTCGTAATTAAAGGCGTACAGTTATTGTTATGGGCTGTAAACGCTCGTAACTGTAACAACAGCACTTGCTCTCACTCAAGTGTTTCGCTGCATGGTCGCAAAGAGTCGAGTTACACTTAATGCTGTTGTTCTGCTTGCACTGGTGCCTCTCTTGGATGCTGGTGGCTGGCGTTAAGTAACGCAAATGTGTCTTCAAAACGAATAATTGTTTTGTAAATATTAATTCCTGCATGACGACAGATGTGCGTGAAGGTGCGTCCGAGTCTGAGCTTGATGAAATGAGCTGAAAAGGCTTAATGATGTAGTGTCGTATTCTGTGTATTTGACCTATTTATTTTGTTTAGGTCTTAGATTACTATTATTAGTATGGAAGTTAGTACAAGTACGTTTTTTGTCCTAACGTACTTGTTTAGAGAATGTTTGAACAAACATGTAAAGGATTCTGTGTGCGAACTATAAGGATTAGACTTCATTATTAAGGCTAGAACCCCTCAAAACGAGGTTCAAGAAAAGGGATGAAGGTTTTAGTGTTCTTTTTAATTACAAGTATACAGGCTATGTATATCAAACAGTAACATAACAGTCAGTAAAATGTGCTAACCCAGATAGCACACGTACATCTGCAAGATGTCTGTTAAAGATCTCTTGATCTGGAAAGCATCTGCTGTCTACTAACGTCTGACAGACGTCTTTCAGATGTCAGTTTTACATACATTCTAAATCATAAACATCTTAAAGACATCTAATAGACGTCTATTTGACATCTAAAAGGAAACGTCCCCCAGCAGGCACAAAACAGGCACACAACGTCATAAGACGTTGATATTTAGTTAAATTTTGGTTGCGACGTCGGGTGACCAAAATTCAACGTAAATTCAACGTCTTATGTCAATGTTAAATTGATGTCCAATGCTGACGTTGAGATTTTGTTGTTTTTAGGTTGTGCAACCAAAATCCAATGTTAAGTCAACATCAAATTGACGTCAACCCGATTTTCATTTTCAACCAAAATGCAACGTCTGTCCGACGTCGTCCAACGTCAACCTGACGTTACATAGACGTCTGGTGCCTGCTGGGATAGACGTCTTGCAGATGAGCAAACACTCTAAAAAATACGTCTTGCAGATGTAAATGCAGACGTCAAATAGACGTCTCCGAGATGTACGTGTGCTATCAGGGAAATGTGTAAACTCGCGAACAGAAATTTGCGTAAACAGGTAACCATAGCAACCGTAATTGCACGATCGCTGTCAGTTTCGGTGGGACGGTACATAACAAAACATAAGTATATTTTCATTATTTATCGCAGTGTTAGAGATATACACATGATAAATATTATGACAAAAAGCGTTAGTTTTTGTTTAGAAGATATCCAATATAGTTGAAGGGTAGCTACTCCAGTGGCATCAAAAATATTGTAGATGAGGACGGGTAGTGGCCAGAAAAAAAATGTGAGTTGCGTGAGATGAACTTAATTTAAGCCTATAAATTACTGCCAGACTTCTTTTTAAAAGTTTGCACTCTTTAAGGTTCATGTCATCAACAGCATAATTGACTTTGCAGTTTAGCCGAAGTGCTTTGGTTTACTTTTGATGTCTCAGCGTGGCTTGTCTAAATGGTTAATTATTCAATAGTGTTTGTTGTGGGCTGATTAAAGAGGATTCTTTCTTGGATGGCTATGCCACTGTAGTTTGCATCAGGGTTTAAGTTATGTTTTGGTGAATTTTTCCAGTTTTATATGTGTTCTATGCAGACAATTTATTGCACGGCAAGACATTTTAGTTGTCTTTACCAGTCTTTTTAAGCTTGAGACTCTCTGAGGTGACATTATAGTTTTATGATGCTGTAAAATCACCTTTAAAGCATAAGCCAACTGTAATTATCTCAAATGTTCAGAGTGAAATCTAATCAAAGGTAATCTAACTCTATGTCTGCTTTATTTAATGTGGTCCATGCAGAATATCATTCTGACTGTTGATTTATACATGCTTTAATTCATAAGCTTGCTTTTTGTGAACATACAAAGGTGTGTGTTCAGACAACAACAGTTTAAACTGGAGGTGGTTATTACACTCAGCTGAACTACCTCAGCTGCCGTAATTGTATGGGTATTTTAGTGCACCAAATATAATGTCACTTTGTTGAGGCTTAAATAAGAACCTTCTAGAGCAGCATTACAATTTTTAACCTATACTTTCCCAGCAGGGACAGGACATCAATATAACGTCAGGTTGACGTTGGACATGACGTCGGAGAGACGTTGCACTTTGGTTGAGAATGAAAATCGGTTGACGTCAGTATTTGACGCCAATTTGACGTTGACTTAACGTTGGATTTTGGCTACACAATCTAAAAACAACAAATATCAATGTCAGCTGACGTCGGTATTTGAAAATCAAATTAAAATTGACATTAGACATTGACTTGACATTGAATTTTGGTCACCTGATGTCGCAATCGAAATTTAACCAAATATCAATGTCTTATGACGTTGTGCGCTTGCTGGGTTGCTTTGCTCAAGCTATTGAGATAAACTGCTCCACCTAAACATGCAGTGGAGATGTTTACTGATGCTTATCAAATAGAGATCTTTTTTCATCAAAAATCTCTCATGCTTTTTAAATAGGGCTCAGGAAGCACACAGTTTTTATCCCTGCCTCTATATTTCTGTGGCTACACCAAAAAGAAAAAAAAAGAAATACTCAGAAATTGCTAATGAATTCCACAATTAATTACAAAGAAAATGGCAAGTAACACATAGCATTTCTGAAGCAGAAAGACTGAAAAAAAACATGCTCCATTAATCTTTGTTTTTCCAACTTTGACAAATATTTTTTTACAGTATAGATAGTATGTTTCCTTTTCATTATAATGTGAACATTTTACATATGAATTCTTTCCTTCACTTTTGCCTCTCTCCAGTTCACATCTGCTCACTAAAATCTTTCAGATACGTGTTAATGAATCAGGTGACACAGGCAATACCCGTATAATATGATTTCACATCTGCTCTTAACTTACATGGTCACAAATTTTACATTTGCTGCATAAAGATTTATTATGTAATCAATATCTACAACTTTGAGTTCATTTATTAATGTAAAGATAATGAATTATGGTAATGAGATATAGCACTGAATGATCCGCACATCTTTGTTAAATCAATGTTTAATTTCCCAAGCATAATTTTGTACAGCCTAATAAACCTTGATAGACTGAGTTCAGGAGATTATGTTCCTTGTCCAGTCACTGTGTTGAGTCTGTAGAAGGATACGGCGTGTTCTCTGTAGTACAAGGATCAAGTCTGGTGGTCACACGTGTTTTTGTGAGTTGAGAAGCAGAGTGTTCTGTTCTTTTCACCTTCAGTGGTTCTCTGACAATGTCTCTGGTGTTGTGATTATTAGTGCACAACAGATACGTCTAATTTACATTTTAAACCAGGCTTTTGTTTTATGCATGTACAAGTTTGTTACTCGATTTATTTGCAATATATCCATGAAATGGAATTCAGAATTTTCCATTGCCTCACAATACAAGAACTTGGTGGCAGGATGTATGTAACAGGATGCTGCTGGTCACCATTGATTTTCCCACAAGACAAACACAGGTGCTTCCATTCCCCCTCATTTGTTTGCTGTACTCATGACAATTTTGGAAAAGACTAAATAAAACAGACCATTTCATGAAAACAATATTGAATTCCCAGTGTAGATTATTCTGACATTTCATATCGCTCAGACTCATTCAACAAGCTCTTAAAATTGCACAGCAAGCCAAGAAAGCACATAGTTAATAATTTGAGTGTGAATGCTTGTATTGTATTGCAGCATATTGTCTGTTTCAGTGTAATGTGTCTGACATGTGGACAAGCTGCTGTATACTTTTACTTGCTTATTATGTAAATGCCAGCGTTGTACACTTCTGTTATGATGTCATGTTGATGGTGTCATGTGGAATTACTAGCACAGGTGTGAATGTGGGATTAACTGTTAAAAATAGCATTGTATAGTGTAAGTTATGTCATGCAACATTTAACAAATAGCAATCTTGCATTTAGTTTGTATACTTTCAGTCTACGATAAAGGCCTGTAGCCCTACAGAATACAGTATATTTAAGGATAGTTTGTTTGTATACCAGCGGTATATTGGGTGGTCTGCTATGTGAATAGCTCAACTATTTACTTTTGTGTAGAGTAGCAGCAGGATCTTCTAAATATTAACTAACCACCTGCATTCTTACATATATATTGCATTCTTCTGAGGTCATTCATTAAGACAAAATACACCACTCGAATTTTATGTCATCATATAACAAAACATCAGCAATCAAACTATTTATTTATGTATTGCTAAGAAATAAACATTACCTCTATAAATTTTACATTTAAATTTGCTTTTAGCTTTTAATAGTTTTTAATTACCCTCTACAGTTCTGAACTGAGAGATAATTAGTCATAGCTGATGTTAATGACCTGAACAAAGTAAAAAATTATGAAACAACCATTTCAGATAATTGAGGCTATGATACACTTGTCATGAAGCTTTCTGCTCATCTGAATAATGTCAGCCATTTAGTGTGGCATTTCAAATCTGAGCTATGGATGTGAATCCGTCATCAGCAGTGTTAAGTACAGTTATTGTGACTGTAAAATGACTCTTGCATCATAGATATACAGTATTTGAGCTTTATGTTTTTCACTTCATTCCAGATTGTATGTAATAGTGAAGAAACAAGCCACTCCAGTTAGTCCATTACAGTCATTTACCACGGTTATAGGGTGTATTTAGGCATGAGTGTCTAAAATATATAACTGTGATGGAATCACTATATTCTTACACTACAGTGTTACAGTATTGATTTTATGCTAGCTACTGCCATATGTTACAAAACATTAGTGTGTAATGAATTCTTTATGAACAATTTGCCTAGTTTGTATAGTTTGTAACTGTTATCCATTTTATTTGACTTTATTGTATAAAATGACCATATTAGTAGTAATTTTAAGGGATATTACACTTGTGATTGTTGTTTTTTTATAATACACTTGTTATATTTCTTTACCAGGTCTAAGCCTGTAGAGGAAACACCAGGCAAGGAAATCCAGGTGCTTGTATGTCGAGAAGAAAAAGTAGTCTGTGGCGTGACCAAGCACACAACCTGCGCAGATGTAGTCAAGGCTTTATTGGAGGACCACCAGACTTTACCAGAGAGTAAGAGGCTGTTACATGGGGAACCTAAAGACTTCTGCATCCTGGAACGGTGGAAGGGCTTTGAGAGAGCGCTGCCACCTCTCACTCGAATTCTCAGACTGTGGAACGCTTGGGGCGATGAGAGACCCTTCATACAGTTTGTCCTCATGAAGATCAGTGATTTTGTGCCATCATCCAAAGGAGCCAAAAGAGCCTCAAAATCTCGAGGAGCAAGGGCCAAAAGATGGGAGCAAGGACCTGCACAGTACGCCAAGACTGTGTCTGCGGAAAAGCAGAAGCGCATGGTGAAGAAGGCCTTCCGCAAATTGGAGAAGATCCAGAAAGCAGAGACATCAGAAGGATCAGAAGAGATCAATAAGCTGGTGCAACTGATCATCTCACAGGATCAGACCATCCGGCAGCAAATTCACCAAATGCATGAGATAGACTTGGAGATTGAACATGCGGAGAAACAGCTGAGGAACAGCCCCACACCTCATTCCAGCATCACGGAAAGTGATGACAGTCAGTCCTTGTCCCAATTTGACACCCAGCTTCAGGAGTACCTGTACACCAGCGATGGACTCGAGCAACTAGAACTACATGTTTGCAGGCACAAAGAACTCATTGACCAGCTTTCTCGAGATATTGACCTGGAGCTGAGGAACTGGACTTTAGATTTAGAGCACTTGAAAGGAGCAGCAGCTGCAAGTCCAGAACTAGAACAGGAACCTAACCTCTCGTTGTCCTCCTCAGATCTCCTAGAGCTGGAAAGCTTACGCAATGAACTTGAGTCAAGCATGAGAGCTGGGCTTTCCTTCCATGCCCAAACACAGGAAATCGAGAAGGAACTACAGTGGAACAAAACAGCCCTGCAGTCCCAGAACCAAGAATACCAGCATCTGGTTGCCCAACTCGATGCACTTGAGCTGGGGGCCTGTCCGGACCAGCCTAGCCCTGTATCTCTGAAGAGCCAGATAAGGGCCACTGTCTCTCAGCAGACATCAGGCAAGGTCAGACTGAAATGCTCCCCTACAGATGCAACAGACACAGACTCAGACACTGGAATAAGCTCTACTCACAGTCAGGACTCGCTGTCTCCCTGTGTGGATAGTTCACCTCCCCTGGACACTGATGTTTAAGTTGAGGATTAACCAATGGTGTTTTGTATTTAATGATCCCAACAAGGAAACACACAGTTGAAATGGATATTCCACACAAAAAAATTCAAATTCTGTCATTTACTCAGCTTCATTTCATTCCAAACCTGTGTGACTGATGATGAATCACAAAAGGTATTTTGAAGGATGTTGGCAACCAAACAGTTTTGGTTATGGTTGATTTCCACAGTATGGACAAAAACACAGACATTTCTCAAAATACCTTCTTTTGTCTTCCAGAAGAAAGAAACCCATATGATTTTGGAACAATATGAGGGAGGAGTAAATGATGACAAATTTTTATTTTTTATGGCTGAACTAACCCTTTAAACTCTATTGTGCTGTTACAGTTATACTATATAGATATTGATGCTTAAATGAACTGTGTGAATTCATGTTTATCATCTTATATTTATAATATGCACTTAAAGTCTAAATTAAATATGTAAAATAACCTAAAAAAAAAAAAAAAACATTGTCAATAAGCTAAAAAATATAAAATTTTTGGGTGTCATTCAACTTTAAAAGTACCCCTCTGATTTTGTTTATTTTAAATCCTGCTGATATTTATTAAGCCCATATTTTCCACAATTTGAATTTTTTTTTTCACTTAGATACAACATTTAGTTATATATATTGTCAATGCCATTTTTAAAGAAAAATATTAAATGAATTAAAATATTTTAATGTAATCTGTAAATATTAACAGCAGTATACAAATGTTTATAGCTATATAAACAAGGTAGATGAAAGAACATAAAATTGTTTTATATTAAAACAAACTATAGACTTTGTATATAAGCTTTACTTTTTAACCTGTTTCTTTTTTAAATATACAGTATGAACATGTGACTGCACAAATTGCAAAATATAGAGATAAAAGTTATCACATATGCATAAATTATTTTTTTCTTTAAAATGTCTGAACTAAATTCAACTTTATTTGCAATTTGGAGCCTTTTTAGCATAGCAATTTCTCTCTGTGCTTTTGCGACGTAAGATGTGTTATCAGCTATAGTCTGCAGACTGTGACTCATGTTCCCTTCACAGCTAAAGTGGGTTGAGACAGCACTCGGTAAAAGAATGCATTCTGACACTAATACAAACACAAGTAAGGAATATTTGAATTCTAATGGGAAAACCTTTGTACATTTCTTCAGTCAGTGCCAGTAAAGAGACATTCGAGCCCTTTTGCTTCAAGTAATTGCCTCATCCTTTCTTTAAAACCTGCGAACAGCGGAGACTTAGCAGTCCTATTAGACTGCGGTCTCATTGCTTCATTGAATTAATGCAGGGTCTTTAATGCCAAGTTCCTGAAGGGTAACAACGTGTTACGCCGTTGTCATTCAGCATGACTCATAACAAATGGGATTTTAAAGAAGGCTCCATTTTGTAATGCAAAACAAATGGGTTTTAAAAAACTTGCATTATGCAGCAGGCCTTGATATTCAGAGGGTGTTAATGAAGCCTTGCTTCATTGGCTCCTTCAGAGCGCTGGTTTCGCACTGAGATAATAACCAAATTCCCCTTCATTGGCTCTGATCCCACACAGCACCCCCTGCAGGGTGTTGGCAATACAAAGTCCAAGGGCTCTTTAATGTCTCCACTGTCAGCGTCGTGACTTGTTTACCTCCACTGTCAGTTCAGGAGGAGCCTGAGAGCTGCCAGGACTCTGTCGTGGCCGTAATTTCCTGTGTGAAAACGGCAATTACTGACTTTTATCTCTCGCTACTGCTGCGGTAGTATTTCCAGCACTAACAATTACACCGGCCAATTCTTGTAAACAGTCCTTTTAGATTGTGTCAGGACAGCTCCCCCATGTTGAATTTTCAATTACAAAGACTTATGCATCCTCACAGGCCGAAAATACAGAAGATACTTTAAGTGAAGTGGCATAAAAAGGGATGAGGAATGACTTTTTACATGGGCATCATGTAACAAGACACGTATTTTCTTTCACTAGATCAAGGAACCCGTCCTGCCTAACTTTTTACATTTCTTAAACACATGATGTAGTTTTTGATCCAACAAGTGATTGGATCATCTCAAGACAAAATAATCCTGTCGCCTGCATGCTTCAGTCTTCAAAAACAACAGTCACATTATCTTGTCAGTTTGCCTTGAGTCTCCTGAATGGGCTTTTTTTCTCGTTAGCCCGTGATTTGTATATTAATGTTTCTCTCCTACATACCAATAAGTTTTGAACTTATACCAAAAAGCAAATAAACTAATTTTAGGATCTCTTTTAGACTGACTCACTGTATTTTTTTGCCATTGTTCAGAAGAAACTGCGTGGGTGAGGGTGTATGTTAACAGGATTACTGAAACCGCAGAATTGCTTGCTTGACAGCAACTCGTCGTTCTTTTGTTTTTAATCTCATAATTGCATGTTGAAAGCTGTAATATCTTGTATTAAAGGGTACCATTTCAGATCGTGTTGTACACAAACCCATCCTTATGTGAATGACTAGCTAATTTAAGTTGTCTCAGTTAAAACAGAATCAAAATGCATTAAAGGTAGCAAACAGAAACAAGCAGTGGTGTTTTACTTGGCGTGTTCAAGTTAACTTTGCAATCTTAACATTATGCAAACATGTTTTATAGAGTTTTTCAGCGTCATGGCAAGAATGCTGTATCCTTGTATGTACGTTCAAAGCGTTCAGGCAAAACTGTGTGCACTTGCAGAATCGTGTCAGGGAACAGGTTCATCTTTTTTTTTTGAATCTCATAAAAATAACTGCATCTGAAAAGAGCTCACTGTGTCTCTACCTCACATAAACTCGACATGTCTGAACTTCTTCCCAAGTCAAAGGTAATTGGCTGGATAAAAGCAGTTCAAAAGGGTGATGCCATTTGACAAAACTCTTTGAATTAAAATTAAATTAGTTAAAAAAAATCACCCAACGTAATCATAGTTTGCTTCAGTTCTGTATGGTCTAATTTGATACATTTATCTGAAGATGTATGAAATACCTTTTGGCATAAATTTTGTGTCAACTCTCATTAATATTTAGTTATTTCACTTCAAAATCACTTAACGCGTATAGTTTTCTGTTCTGCGTTGATCTATTTACTAAAACTAAATTGTGGTGGGATATAGAAATAAATGTTTATACCCCTTTTAATAGCCAATTTAAAAGCATAATATATGTAAAATTATTTGGAACAGCCAGAAAACACGTTTGTAAGTGGCGTTAGCTGGAGGGACGTTCTTATTGCAGAGGGCAGTTGATTGGACAAAAATCTGCAAGTCAACAGTCTTTTTGTTCATTTCCATTCAAGAGAAAGTCAACTATTAAATCATATACCGTATATCTGATAAAAGTTTATTTTGTCGACTTTCAGGAGCATATTGATGGCTTCAGACCAAATAGACATGGACTAAAAGCCACAAAACTCCAATTCAGACTGTTGAAATATAAGATGAATGTATAAAGAGCAGTGATTTTACTTGATCACAAAGCCAAGTCTTCAGGGTTGTCATACATTGGCAATCAATCTTGCTCCCCCAGAGGCACAGCAGTATTTTTATTGCAGTGCTGTAAATGAATTTATATGAAGGCTCTGAAAATGCTTGCAGAAGCCTCTGGTTTGAAACAATCGTCAAACACACACACACAGAGACCTCTCTGGGGTGGTCTATTGTCTCCAGAGATCATTCCCAGAAGGTGATGGTGAGTCTGAAACACCTTTATGTCTATATTTTTCTCAGTCTTGCCTGGCTCAGACATTAATGTGCTCTTATTACGGTTGTTGTTTCTCAGAGCATTTGCTCTGCCACAGGTGTTCGCCAAGGCTCATCAGCAAACCTCTTATTATGGCGCCAAAGCCGAGAGAGAGGCAAAGGGGTTGAATGTTGAGATACAAAAGAGGAAGGAAATAGATTAGGACATTTACTAGATAGAAACAAGTGGCTCCGAGAGAACTTAACCTGACTTGGCAGAGCAAGCGTTCAGACGTAAGTATTCAAAAGTGCTGGTTAACCAGAAGGATTAATGTAGTTGTTTGGATTGTTGCCAATGCGTTTACTCTTTCCATGTTGGTTGGTAAGAAGGATTTGATGTTTTTCCATGGGTTTGCATAAAGGCGAGACATTTTTCTGTTCCCCCTCCTCCTTTCCACCAGCCCTCATAACCCTGGTGTGTCTCGCTGATTAGCTGCTTATATAAACATTGCTTTTGCCACCTCACCCTCTGTGCTCGAATCCTCCTCGAAGCCTGGTCCTCATCTCCCAATCTCTTCCTCTGAGGCCCTCTCTGCGCGTGTATACGCTCTGATTGCCTACAGCATGGAGAGTTTATCCATTACAGCTAATCAGCTTAAAGCCATGACCCCATCTTGTTTCTGCTGATTCGTATGGGGCGGAGGAGACATTGGTGGTGCTCATCTACAATTGAAAATTGTAATGAACTGAAAACAATTTTAAATAAAATCAACGCTTCTCATGAATATTATTTGTGAGCGTGAATATATTAACTTTCCTTCAGATTCCAGTTGAATTCAAGGCTAAATATTCTCATATTCAGGTGTTTTTCAGTCCCATTGGTTTTAAAAGCCTTGAAATCTCATCAAGGCAGTTTAACCAACCTCAATAGCAAATTCATATTATCCTCATCTTCCAGATGCATTTCTTAATTTGTTTTTAATCTTTTGATTCGCCCCGGAAGATCAAAACACGAGGGGATACGTCGCTGAGTGAACGCACAAACACAGATGCCGGGTGCCTTTGTGACACCAGGTATATTCAGAAGTGTCTGTGATGAAGACTTTGAACTGAGGCCTTCACTCTCACCACTTGTAGGGTTTGAAGTACCAATTACGGAGAACCCATCCTTGCCTGGTTGAGATCTTGTACGGCAGGCCTTTGATCACATGGATGCCCTGTCTCGCTCTCTTTCACTCCTCCTAGCTTCTTCTAGAATGGGCTGTGCACAACACTAATCTTGATGAACTTCATCCTCAGTCTTCTGTTCTCTCCTCCCCAGTTTGTTTATAAGCTTTAGAGAAGTTGATGTTCATTTCCTGAGAGCATGTCTGCAGCTCTTATACTACAAACCAAAAAACACACTTTATAAATCAATATGGCAACTAAGTGCTTTGCCTTGATAGTATACTACGTTATACAATGCAAGTTTACATTGCTAGCTTGGTGGTTGTATGGATGGAATACTAAAGCGGGGTGTCATATTTTTTTTAATGCTTTTGAAAATTAATTTGTGCTCACAAAGGCTGCATTTATTTTAAAAAAAAACTAATATTGTGAAATATTAGTACAATTTAAATCTGAATATATTTTTAAAATGTAATTTATTCTTGTGATGACAGCTGAATTCTCTGCAGCCATTATGCCAGTCTTCATTGTCAAATGATCCTTCAGAAATCGTTCTAATATGCTGATTTGGTGCTCAAGAAACATCTATTATTATCAATGTTAAATAGTTAATATTTTGCTTAATGTTTTTGTGGAAACTCTGATCTATGTTTTTCTGGATTCTTTAAAAGTATATATTTTTTTAATTTAAAAATCTTATTGACACAAAATAAGAGTTGCATGGTTTTGACAGTGGGCAACATTGAAGGCCTTCATATCTCTGAGATATACTGATAATATAGTGACGTTTGTGGGTCTCTTTCCTCTTGCTTTTGTACACTGTATGGGAGTGGTTTCCTCTGGAGTCAATGGTCAACATTTCCTGTTGAATTCCAGAGTCAGAGATTAGGGAAACATTTTACAGTTTACCCAGTTGGCAATCACCAATAAAACTGAGCAGTTAAAATAAATTAAGTCTGACATTTATTAAAATGTATTGCTCGTTTGTCAATTTCGTGTAAAATGAAAATCTAGGCGCTAATATTGCAAAACAACATGTTGCAAGATACATCTTTCTAATGGTTCAGTGTGTCCAGTAATAGGATAGATGCTGTACAATATACCTTATATGAATGACACTCACAGTGTAACAAACAGTCTTATTTAAATCCAGTGAAAAGCCATGTTGTTGATCCTGTAATGCTTTTTCTTTTGTAAGGCTGTTATAATTTTGTTAAATATTTTTCTTTTTAAAAACAAATAGAAATATCCACAAATGCAGAAATATAATACAGACCCAATAAGAAACAGTATGAGAGTTCTTGGCGGGTTCTTGAGGAGTAACGCAGTTCTTCAGTTAGTTTGCAGTACAGGAGTCTCTTTATCTCAACAGACAGCTTCATAGAAATGAATCACGTAGCCTACTGTAATTGAAAAGGAATAGTATTAAAGTGTGACATTTTGATTAGCTCTAAAGATTCTACAGTATAAAGCAAATAAATTTTGTCAAAACAAATTTTAGTAAGTTTAGTCTAATTTTAGTCCTACCTGTTAGCCTTAAGCAAACTAATGGTGTTTCATTAGTATGAAGTTTTGCCAAAAAAACATGGTTGCACTTTTCCTATAGAAAAACCATTCTTAATTTCCATAAGGGCATTCAAGTTAAGTAGGCTAAACAAAAATTATCTCTAAATAACGTTTTCTTTGTCTATTTTTCTCTATTTTGTCTATTTTTTGTCATAATACAGTTCCAAACGAACTTTTGAGCAGCACAGAGGCATTTAATTCCTGCGTGAATCTGCGTTTTTGAACGAATCGATTCGGTTGAGTGAGTAACCGCCACCTACAGGCGCAACTATGTAACCTGCAGAAAGTCACTGAAAATACTCACCAGTGTTGTTGCCTTCTATCAGTACTCTGAAAAGTAGCTATATTGTACAGTATGTAGTATCACAGGGAATTTGTAATGAAATTGGTGTCCTAGTGAATGGTTGCTAAAATTCTATTGCGCTCAGTATATAGGAAGCCCAGACACCTAGGCAGAAAAAAACACAAATCATCATTTGTCTCCCTGTGATTTTATCTCCGGCTATTACAGTAATTTTGACTTTTTACAAAATACCAAAGTAGATAAGTGGAAAACGCCCTAAAGACACTAAATTTTAAAATTGTAATCCAATTTGGTAACCATAGATTAATTTAATGCTTCCCACCCCTGACTGGCACAGTAAAGATGTTCCTGGAGGCGACCGGATCATGCACTTTATATGACTGAACAAGATTATGAACCATAATTTCCTTTAAACAATTGGACCACTATCAAGGAAATGAAACAAAGCCTAATGACAATGTTCATGCACCATTTCCTGGGATATTGTGAGCAGGTCACAGGAGTAGACTGTCCCTAGAGTAAGACAAGGCCGGCCTCTGGAGCAGTGGCCCAGATTCCCCGTGTAAAAAAGTGAATTGATGTAACCCTGAGGGACTGTGAAGATAGGATATCACTGGGAATAGAATGGAAAGTGTATTGTAAGCACACTTGCAGAAGTGAAACATAACAAACTTGTAGACTTAGAAATTAGACTGAGAGCATTATGTTGTGTTAACTGACAATTCAAAAGGAAATGCTTCTTTAATTTAAATTTTGTAATACCAAACTTAAATCCTATTTCATTAACTCTACTAAAAATACATTTATACTTTATATATATATATATATATATATATATATATATATATACACACACAGTTATGGCCAAAAATATCGTCACCCTTGGTAAATATGATCAAAGAAGGCTGTGAAAATTAATCTGCATTGTTAATCCTTTTGATCTTTTATTTAAAAAAATTCACAAAAATCTAACCTTTCATTGGACAATAAGAATTTAAAATGGGGGAAATATCATTATGAAATAAATGTTTTTCTCTAATACACGTTGGACACAATTATTGGTACCCCTAGAAATTCTTATGAGTAAAATATCTCTGAAGTATATTCTCATTCATATTCACAATTTTGAGCACTCCATGGTGATTATGAACATGAAATTATCCAGCCATGGCTTCCTGTTTCATAGAAATATAAATAGGAGGGAAAACAAAGCCCAAATTCCCTTAATCATCCATCACAATGAGAAAAACCAAAGAATATATTTCTGATGTGCAGCAAAAGATAATTGAGCTTCACAAATTAGTGAAGTGACTTTAAGAAAAGAGCTAGAGCAGTGAAAATTCCCATTTCCACCATCAGGGCAATAATTAAGAATTTCCAATCAATATAAAATGTTAGGAAACTGCCTGGAAGAGGACGGGTGTCTATATCGTCCTAATGCATGGTGAGAAGGAGAGTTTGAGTGGCTAAAGACTCTCCAAGGACCACAGCTGGAGAATTGCAGAAAATATTTGAGTCTCGGGATCAGAAAAGCTTAAAAAAAATAGTCAAACAGCACCAACATCAGCACATGTTGTTTGGGAGGGTTTCAAGAAAAATTCTTCTAGCTCATCCAAAAACAAACTCCAGCATATTCAGTTATCAGACACGACTGGAACTTCAAATGGGACTGGCTTCTATGGTCAAATGAAACTAAAAAATGAGCTTTTTAGCAGCAAACACACAAGATGGGTTTGGTGAACACAGGGATAAAAAGTACCCCATGTGTACAATGAAATATACTGCTGTATTTTTTATGTTGTGGGCCTATATTTCTGCTGGAGCTCCTGGACATCTTGTTTAGATACATGGCATCATGGATTCTATCAAATACCAACAGATAAAAAAATCAATAAGTGACTGACTCTGTTAGAAATCTTATAATGGGCCATGTTTGGATCTTCCAACCGTACAATAATCCAAACACAAACCTCAAAAAACAACACAAAAATGGGGCACTGAGCACAAAACCAAGCTTCTGCTATGGCCATTCCAGTCCTCTGACCTGAACCCTATAGAAAATGAGTGGAGTGAACTGAAGAGAAGAAGCACCAACATGGAGCTGGGAATCTAAAGGGTCTGGAGTGATCCTGGATGAAGGCATGGTCTCTGATCTCTTGTCAGGTGTTCTCTAACCTCATCAGGCATTATTGGAGAAAATTTAGAGCTGTTAAACTGGCAAATGGAGGTTTCAAAAAGTATTGAATAAAAGGGTGCCGTTAATTGTGGCCAATGTGTATTAGAGAAAAACATTTATTTCATAATGATATCATTTTATTATGATTACATTTTATTATATTCATATAATTAAATTTGTATATTATATTCTATTATTTAATTTGCATTAAATATAAATGTAATTATGAACAAATATATTTAATTACATTTATAAATATATATTTAAACATAATATAATATCATTTAATATAAATAAATATAAACTTCTAAAAACAAACTTAAATCCATTTAATTATACTAAATATGAAATATGATTAGAAAAATCTATAAATATATATTTAAATGTAATTATATTTATATAATTCTCTTTTTATATTTGTCATATTCTATCATTATATTGTATCTATATCATATCATTCTATATTATATCATTGTATAATTTTATTTAAATATAATTGTGTAAAATAAAACCTAAGCTAACTCCATTTAATTCAATTTAAATAGTTTTGAAAACAAACCTAATTTCATGAACTGTAGAGAATGGTAACAGTAGACATTGTGCGTCTAGTAACATTGGTTGCCCGAGGAGGATTGTGGTAGTTGAAGTATGTCCTGTAAAAAGTATTTTTGTATTCTGACCTTTCTTTCTCCGTTGCCTCTAGTTTCGCTTTCTTTGGCAGTGGATAGGTTTGATGTGCCTTTGTGTTGGAGGGTGATGTCAGTTGGGTTATTGGGAACACCTGCTGAATTACGCACAATGCTGCCACAAGAGGGAAAAAAGGTTGAGACCTATCCCTTCTGTGAGTGTATCCAAGTACCATTGTGTGTGTTCATGTGTACACGTGTGCAACCCTGGAAACAGACACCCGGCGTGGGTTCCAGCGTATTGTCAAAGAGGCAGTGTGCTTCCTCTGCTTTCTGAACTTCCTCACCATCCTCGTTCCTCATTTCTCTACCTTTAATGTCTCTAATCAGAGTGTTTGAACTAGAGAGTGAAAGCCTTCATTTTATGTGGACAACACCCTTCATTGTGTCCTTCATGGCCTGAACTTTATTAGTCGTAATACACACACATTGTGATCAGTCTTTGACTTAAAAGAAATAGTTCAGTCAGAAATGAAAATGTTGTACCTGCATGACTTTCTTTCTTGGAACACAAAAGGATAAATGTTGATAAGTGTACTGGCTACTCATTTTTAATGAAAGTAAATGGGGATCTGCAGACCATAACAAGAATAAAAAAGTTGTCATACAACCTTTTCTCATATATTCAGTTTCTTTTGAAGTCATAGAATATCTTTGAATGTGAAACTTGAAGCCTTTATTTATCGATAATCTATTCCTCTGCTGTGACAATTGACTTGGGAGGGTTTTTCATTCATTTTGCAGTTCAGCAGTCTGAATCCACATTCTCTTTCATTATATGGAAAATAAACTTTGAACTGGAGTTTAATGCCGTACTGTTATGAAACTTATGGTGTTTTTTCTTTTCTTTTCTCATTTGACAGCTTGACAGTCCCAGCCTCACTTTCATGATATTTAAAAGAGTGGCCAGGATATTCAACATTTCTCTTTTAAAGTTCCAAAGAAGAATGGTTTGGAAAAATCAAATCAAACAACCAAATCAAAAGGCTTCAAAAACAAGCACAATTTTTTATACTGCCAGTAATCTACAATAGAAGCCCGTTTCAACCACGGAATAAAATAAAATAAAATAAAATAATGCAGGTAAGGTTTAATTGAGGTTTGTATTGTTTGTTTGTTTGTTTAATTATTTATTTATTCATTTATTTATTTATTGCAATTTTGAGAAAAGTCAGAATTGCAAGATATAAAGTAAGAACTGACATTTGTCTTGCAAATCCGAGTTTGTCTTGCAATTGTGTTTTTGTTTTGGTTTGGTTTGGTTTGGTTTGGTTTGGGGATTTTTCCCACCATGGAATAAACAAAAAAAATTTGTATGAGTTTGTGTCTCACAATTCTGAATTTATATTTCACAATTCTGAGATAAAAATCCACAATTAACTTTTTTATTTTTTTTATCTAGAGGTAGAAACGGGCTTCTATAATTTGCAGTTTTATTCAAAGACTGAATATTCTAACCTGAGAGATTATTCATTCATGCTTGCTTGTTCGACTTTTCATTCATTCATTCATTCATTCATTCATTCATTCATTCATCTATCAAGCAAATTGCACTGCATGATTAATTTACTAGAGTAAATATTTCACAAGTGTAAATATTACTTTTTGCTTGTGTTTTAAAGAGTAACTTACTACCTGAATTTACTCCTTCACTTACACTACCATCTCCATCACCCAGCCCAGCCTGATCCAAAACGTAATTGGTGCAAAAAAATCCATAACACTAAAGAGAAAAACAAAATGATCCAACGAATAGTTATGTCTAGAGTGTGTTCTAATTCCTCAGCCTCCTTCAGACTGTATAGTCTCCCATGTAGCGTTCAAGGCGGGCAACCCTGAGGGTGAAGTGGGAAGTCTTTGTTTTGACACTGTGGAAAAGCAAGCTTTGTTCTTACTTATCTTATTCCTCAGGGTTGCACTGTGCTCTCTCTCACCACCCTGAGCGCAGAGCTGCAGACATGCACTCAGAAGTGGACGCTTTCATGTGGCTGTATCAGCACACATGCACAGATCCCCCCCATCTCCAGTGAAGACTTGGAGCAATGGAGGCATTTTCAAAATAGTGTCTGGCTTTTGTCTTAGTATAAGTTAGGAAAGTGTTGAATAATGGGTCTTTTCATGTGGCATATGTTACGACTGACCCACATACTATATGGTATAAAAATACCTGTGAGAATCGTTAACAGTAAACACCAAGAAGAACAGAAAAATGTTTTTATTTTATTTTATTTTATTTTATTTTATTTTTATTTTTATTTATTTATTTTTTTTGCCCACACTTTATTTTAAGGTCCAATTCTCGCTATTAACAAACCATTAACTATGACTTTTGCCTCAATAAACTCCTAATTTGCTTCTTATTAATAGTTAGTAAGGTAGTTGTTAAGTTTAGGTATTGGGTAGGTTAGGGATGTAGAATATTGTCATGCAGAATATGTGCTTCATACAGTATCTCACAAAAGTGAGTACACCCCTCACATTTCGACAACTATTTTAGTATATCTTCTATATTATAGAAATTAAACTTGGATATATTTTAGAGTAGTCAATGTGCAACTTGTATAGCAGTAAAGATTTATTGTCCTCTGAAAATAACTCAACATACAGCCATTATTGTCAAAAAAGCTGGCAACAAAAGTGAGTACACCCACCCTAAGTGATAACAGCTATATGTCGTTTAACCATGCAAAGCCACATGTCCTATTCATCATATTCATGTTTTTGTCTGCTTGACAGGACCATACAAATTTGTTTATCTTGTATTAGAGCAGTTCAAATTTGGTGCTTTCAGTACAATTCTCTCATACTGACCACTGGATGTTCAACATGGCACCTCATGGCAAAGAACTCTCTGAGGATTTGAGAATTAGAATTGTTGCTCTCCACAAAGATGGCCTAGGCTATAAGAAGTTCGGTAACACCCTGAAACTGAGTTACAGTACAGTGGTCAGGGTCATACAGAGGTTTTCCAAGACTGGTTTCACTCGGAACAGGCCTCGCAAGGGTCGATCAAAGCAGTTAGGTTCTCACGCTGTGCGTCAGGTGTGTTATCAATATGTTATCAATAGGCATGCTAATAAGCAACTAGTTAATAGTGAGAATTCATCTTTATACTTAAGTGTTACCATTTATTTTATTTTATTTTATAGGGGACACTAGAAAAGTAAAAGTTTCACAAACAGACCTTTTTGTGGTGTTGGGGCATGTTGTCACAATGGAACCTGCTAATAAAACAGCCTATTATAGGCTTTTCAGCTCAATTTTAAATTAAAAATGAATAAGTTTTGATGTCACTTTAGCTGAAAAGAACTTAAGCTGAATGAATTTTATAACTAACATTTTTCATCGTAAAACAATTACTGAAGACAAAATTTATGAAACAGAATAATGTAAAATATGCATCAAGCCGATGTTTTGACCAACAAATATTATAATTAAATATTGTAATATATATATATATAGTACAATATTGTAGTATATGTATATATTTATTTAGTTTTATGTATTTATATATTTTTATACATTTATATATTTCATTTTTAGATTTGTTAAATATTTATGTTTATGCAAATTATATAATTTTTTGTCATTTCCTCAAGGTTGTTGTTCCATGCATTTTGCCATGTGCATAGGCACATATTGTGTTCTGTCCTGAGGCAAAATATGTCACATGTCCCTAGCAAGAGAGAAACACTCCATAGGGAACGTTGTGACAAGTAACCCAGACCGGTTTTCATCTAATTCTATCGGATTTCTGAGAGAGGTGTGAAACATGAAGGGAGGGTAAAAAGAGGCCAGTATAAGCTCAAGGCTATACAGAGAAGGGGTTAAAAATTGCCGCTCACATTCATAGGGCAATGCATTTTACAAACTGCATGGATTTGGTATATAAATGAACAACCTCATTAAATGTTTCCTCTCCACCCCAAATTGTATGAACATCAGTGATATTTACCACCAAGACACCCACAAGCTTCCACTGGCATTAGATGTTTTTCATATTTTGAGCATCACATGATCACATTTTTCCTGAACATTTACTAATGTGCACCAACGTCTCTTCACATTAAATGGGAAGGTGTGGCACGACCTCCCTTGGGGTGCATTTCCCAATTACTTTTGCTCCCCAAGCCAAGATCATTTGTTAACAAATATAACATGCCCGACTGTAAAGTGCATAAACCTGATACGAAATTCTGTTTAAATGCATGACTGGAGTACTGAAATGGTTCCAGGGGCTTATTACTTACACCTTATTAAGGAAAAAAGCACTGAAGTTTTCAATGGGTAAAGTGATCTTGAGCAGAAAGATCAAGCTGCCTGCGTTACAAGCAGCCAACAAAAAGTTTTCTTTGCTTTCTAAAGCAAAAAGATCATACATGATTTCTCTAACAAGTACTCTTAAGAGCTGCAGATTTCATCCACCCAAAAAGAGATTAAGGATCTTTTGATGGATTACATTAAATGGAAAGGTTATGAGAAACATCTCTGTCTTTATTTCTGTGATGAATCATACTGTAGGATGACTACCAATTGTTGAATCTTAGACGTGCTTGAATTACAGTCTCTTGTATAGTCTTTTGTTTAACCTTTGTTCACTGATTTTCTGTGAAAAATGCATGCATCTGTTTCTGTTATGGTCTAAATGCTCAAGATGTTGTTGGATGAAAAGTCTGTGACAGCATCGCTGTGTCTGTATGATTCCAGACAGACATTATGCTATGTGTGTGGGTTCCTAGTGCTCCTTGAGACGGCATTTCAGGAACACATCAATGATAGGTTATGTAAAAATGATACAACCTGTGTGAGACATACTTTACTTCTGCAAATTTTACTTTTCTACAGAAATAACCCATCTACACCTATACAGTCAAACCAAAAATTATTCAGACACCAGACATAATTTTTGATATTTTTTTACTAGTGGGTGCAGGACACTATTAGTTCATTTATGTAAGTGAGGATAGCAAAATAAAGTAAACTGTGACATATACCAAAAAATTCTTCAAACAGTGAACTACCAGTAAAACTGATAAAAATCTGGGACCAAAAATTTGATTTGACACTTTGACCTGGCCATATTTTGTTACATACCTTTCTATCAAAGTTATCTGACATTATCAAGAAGAATTTGTTCTGACACAGTTTAACTCTTGAGTTCTTGTCATATTTTATTACCATTTTCTAAACTATAGCGAATAAACTGTGACAATGTGAGAAATTTTGAAGGTGTCAATAAATTTTGGTTTGACTGTATATTCTTAATATTCTAATTTAATATTTTCTAATATCTTATTTTGTTTTAATTGATGTACTATATATGATATGATGAAGCTTTACATTTTATACTTTAAATTTTTAAGGAATTTGTGGATTTTTAAGGAACTTCCATTAAACAGAAAAGTGCTGACCAGCCGTTAAATTATTTGTATATCAATATTTGCCCTGCGTTTTTGTTTAGGGAATATGGACCCTACAAATTTCCTAAATGATACTGTTCTCTATTGAGATTGCTCAGCAAAGCATCAGAGATGTTCATTCAGTGTGAGTGTGTATGCTATTACATTCATTTAATACATAAAAGTCATGCAGACTTTAGAAAGAAGAGTGAGCAAAAATACATTTAAAGGGGACATCGGATGCCCATTTCCACAAGTTGGTATGAGTAGGGTCTTCATGAAATGTCTGTAACATACCAACCCAGTCTCATGGCAATTCATAAATATTAATCAATGTGGCTAATTCATACAAATTCGTACGACCTCACTCATACGAACTCATAGGATTTGTGAAAAATCGTTCGTATTTTACGAGGTGGCAAATTCGTAGGAATTCGTACGAAGGACCACACTTAACCCCGCCCCTAAACTTAACCGTCACAGAAATCGTATGAGTGGCATTGTACGAATTTGTACGAATTAGCCACCTCGTAAAATACATACGAATTGGCCATGAGATAGCGTTGAACATACTTTGGTTAAAATTCTTCAATGGTCGTGTAAAACAGCACCCTATTTACCTTGTCAAAAACAGCTCTGTTCACGGCGACCCATTTCGGTGCATGTCTCTTTAAATGACAATGAGCTACTGCTCACTCCACCCTTCTCTTCCGTGGGGCATGTTGACACAAGACATGTGAATATAACCAACCCGACCTCAAGGCAATTTGTACATATTTTACGAGGTGACTAATTAGTATGACCTAAAATCCGTACAAATTTGTAAAAATTTTTGAAAAATCGTATGTATTTTACGAGGTGCCAGATTCATAGGAATTTGTGTGAAGGACAACCCCTAACCCCGCCCCTAAATCTACCCCTCACACAAATCGTACAAAATCATACGAGTGAGGTCATACAAATTCATACGAATTAGCCACCTCATAAAATACGTACGAATTAGTCGTGAGATTGCGTTGATATATCTCATGATAAATGAGATTGTAATCAAGCCAAATCTCAGATCTGTGCATTACATTAATTTCACTGTGAGTCCTTCATTTGTACTCATATAGCAATGGGAGATTTTGGTTCTGTAAAATCTTTCTGTTGGTTCCAGTAAGGCTCAATATGGAAAGACTGACCTGTCACATTTGAAGACAGGCCTGGGTTTTTGTGCCCCAGACATACTAATGGTCCAGACATGATGATGTGACATTACAGAATATTTCCATTAATTATTGTAATGTTGCTCTGTTCAGACCTGTTATTTACAGAGGTTGATTAGCTGAACCAATGCATGTTTCTTTAATATGATATAACTGGTGAGTATGTTTTAGATTCTTTAAAGGGCACAGACAGTTTGAAAGCATATCATATTAGCAAACGGCCAAATATTAATCAAATATATAACCTAAAAGACATCGTGCGACTTCTAATAAGCATTTAGCCTAGTCATAGGCTTACATAAACCTCCTAGCAAAGATGGAGGACGTTTCTTCTTGATCCTACCAACGAGTAAATAAACATTGGCCTTTATGAAATTGTGGACATCTCTGGACAAGTACAGTATTAAAACAGGATTCACCATAAAGTTCTGGCATATCCCCCAAAGCTAAAGTGATTTCAACACCTGTTTCTTTTTTCCTTCAGATCCTCCTCTAAATATTTCCAGCCTGAAACCTGGCAATAAAAACGTTTACTTGCAAGACATTGTCCATTTTAAGCAGAGAGTGGTGTTAGGATTTTAATAGCAATTAGTGAGTGTGCGGCTGAGGAAATTATGTTAATTAAACAGCACAGCTGTGCGCTATGAGGGACATTTTAACTAACTAATGCTAATACTGTCAGCATACAAAAGCGTGTGGAGTGAGGTACACAGCATGTTCACTGTAATTTTCTAGTATAGTGAAGAAGAAAATGATTTTGAATAGCAATTCTGCAAATGCACAAATGAGTCTTTTTATTGCTAAAGCAAACTGAAGATTGCGACCACTTATTATTGACATCCATTGAGTTTCCTTTCCAGGAGATTCAGACAAACCAGTGTATATCTTCTAGGGGCAATTGTGTACAGTACTGCAGATTACCTTACGGTTTTTCAATTATGATTCTAGAAGCAACAATACTCCCATCCATTGTTCGGCATGTAAACATATGTATTTATGGACTATTTGTTTTGTTTGGCAGTTGGTTTGCATGTGATTCTTCTAGTTTTTTGGATCCTCGTGCCTTTATTTCTGCAGGTTTTGGAAGGAAAATCAGTATATGCAAGTGTGTGTTTGTGAGATTTCAAAATGCCATCACAATGCCTCAGTAATGAGGAAGGCCAGGAACGGTGCCAACAAAAAGAGCCGGCTTGTTTTATATTTCCCTTCATTATCAGCCTCAATAAGACCTGAGTGATTTCTAACAGGCCCATAAAAACACTCTATAAATCTGTCCAACTTTACCTTCAGCCGTTTTCCTCTGCCATTCCGGGGAGGGCATAAGCAATGCATTTCTCTTTGATGCACCGTTTCAAATCACTTGCATCGCCCTCTGTTTATTGCTTGGCGTTAAAGTTGTCGCGGGCAGTCAGATATGTTCTGTATAGGTGGATGAGGCATGGTCATTAAAATGTGTCAAAATAAACGTGTTTGGTCCCACATTTTCAAGTTTTAAGGTAGGAATATGGCGCTGTGTTGCAGTAACTTTATATTAAGTGTATATACAGTGGGGTCAAAAAGCCTGAGACTAGTGAAATTTCAGTAGAAATTTATGTCAGCATAAGAATTTACAGTAAGTTTTAATTTAGTCTATTATTTAAGTGTAATTTAGTTTAATTTAGTCTGTTATATGTGATCCTGGACCACAAAACCAGTCATAAGGGTCACTTTTGTGAAATTGAGGTTTATACATCATCCAAAAGCTGAATAAATAAGCTTTCAATTGATGTATGGTTTGTTAGGATAGGACAATATTTGGCCGAGATACAACTATTTGAAAAGCTGGAATCTGAGGGAGCAAAATAATCTAAATATTGAGAAAATCGCCTTTAAAATTGTCCAAATGAAGTTCTTAGCAATGCATATTACTAATCAAAAAATTTTGATATATTTACACTAGGAAATTTACAAAATATCTTCATGGAACATGATCTTTACTTAATATCCTAATAATTTTTGGTATAAAAGAAAAGTCCATAATTTTGACCCATACAATATATTTTTGGCTATTACTACCTGTGCTACTTATGACTGGTTTTGTGATCCAGGGTCACATATTGAGTCTAAGAACTCATCAAGGCTGAAATTCAGTAAAAACAGTAATACTGTATATTTTTTAAAATTTATTTTATTCTCTATTTTAATATTTTAAAATGTAATTTTACAATGCTGAATTTCCAGCAGCCATTACTTCGGTCTTTGGTGTCACATGATCCTTCAGAATTCACATCAAACCAAATGCTGATTTGGTCCATTGTTTATATTTAATAATAATAATAATTATTATTTTTTATTATTATTATTATTATTTAGCACACAGAGCTGCATAAGGTTCAACTTAAACATATAACAAGCTACAGAAGCTACAGAGCAAAGGAAGAAGACAGAATGAAAAAATAAAAATAAAGATAAGACAACACATGGGAAATTGCACCAATGAAAGCCAGCAACTCAATTCACCAGCCTTGCTACTTCATTCCCTCGCTTCACACCACAAGCTGAAGTGGTTTTTATAACCTTGTCTTCTTCTAATTCAGCTGCCAGTAATTGGTAGCAATAATTATATAGGCACTCACATTGGTATATGAGGCAGGGTGTGCCCAGGGCAACAATAGGATGATCAACTCCTTCATTACCCATGGGAAACACTTACATCTCTCTCCAGCATAGGAAAGCAAGGGCTAAGACAGCGGAAAAACAAAATAGCAGGCATGTAACAGACAGCAGATGCTCCATTTATGCTTCTCACTCCTTTTGGGAACTATTTCCTAATATTCTAAGAACAATCTTTTAGGTTTTATTTTTAAAACCTTAAAGTAACAGTCCACAAACGTTTTGGGAATCAAAAATTGTTAGCTGGATCCGCCCTGCTACCCTTAAGGTAAATCTTTAAAGGCAGAGAAACAGAGAGAGCCCTTCTGAAGTAATTGCAACTTCAATAAAGAATGAAAGTGTTAGTCTGGCTTGCCACCTTCTATGAGGCTTATAAGGGAAAAAATGATTTCACAACACAACGACTGAGGTGACTGATGCAGTAGTCAGGAGTCCATTATATGCCTCACAGATAAGGTTAATGCGGTGACAGAGTATAGGTACAGACTAGAGCCATGAATCTCCTCAAAAGGTCAATCATATTCAGCATTGCTTTTCATATTTTATTTATATAGCTCATTGTTTGATGGCTGGGTGGTCATGTGGCTCTTGCTGAATCTTTTAACTGATTTTTTAATGCTATTTAAGACTGCCTAAGAGCCAAAGCTGTTAAACCCGATCCAAGGATCAGGAAGACAAAGCTTTGAAATACAGACGGCAGACAATTCAATGACTCAGTGTGCAATACCCATTAAATCAACCAAGCTCAACATATATATCTCTGCGGGGAGATTCATACGCTATTTTGAGCAGGAGCAATTATGTGAATAGCGTGCACTCTGACTCCCCTGTCTCACTGTTCTTAAATTGATTTGGTTCATTATGGATCCTACGTAAACGTCCAGCATATTTGGATGAAACAGCCTGCTAAGTGTTTAGTCACTCTTGGACAGGTTATTATGTGGGGGATTTTTGGAAGGGGGGGGTTTGCTGAGTCATCCACAGGTAAATTACAGACGTATTGGTCAGTTCAAATAGTTTAAAAAGTAAGTTCTTGTGAATTAAGCATGAACAAACACCAGGCAAGAATGACCTCTTTCTTACTAGATGGTCTTAATGCTCCATTTCCCTTTAAAACGGTAAACACCTAGCACCAATAAATGGTTAATCATTAGTGAAAAGAGCTATCATTTAGGAAGTTGAGTAAATACTATAGGCTTGAAAGGCTTCCTGGAATGTGAGGAATGTTCAAGTTCCTGTACACAAAGAATTAAAGTGTGGAATTACAGCCTCTGGAGTAGGCTATTATTGCATTGAGATAAAGCATTACACAAAAGTTAGATCCGGGCATCGATTTTAATGCTGAGCGTGTTTTCTATTGTTTTTTCAATAACATTGGGACTTTTTACTGTGTGTATCACTCCGCTTGTCCATGTCTGTGCCTCAGTTTTGACTCTTTATGAATGTTACATCATTCCGCCAGAAGGTGGCGACAAGTGACCATCTTTATGAATGAGTCCTTGAATCGATTTTTTTTTCAACAAAGGGCGAATTCCAAACGGAAGTGAGCATGCCCTACTCCCTTCGAAGGGCAGAGCCCAAATAAATGTTTCACCATACTGCTGCTGCTGCTGCTGTTGTTCTTTCAATAAGCGAATTTAAAAGGTATACAATAAATGAAATGCCAAAAGAACATACAATAATAAACTTTTGTTTTTATCAAATTATGACAACACATAAAATATAAAAACGTGTAATAGTTTATCCAGTTTAATAAAAGACCTGGATACACCTTCATTGCATCGTTGTTGTGTTTAGGGCAGACGGCGAGCGTCGTGACACATGTTTACATTAATCTACGCCGCCTCCAGCAGCGCGGAGGTTTCAGAATGTTCGAAAACAGTATACCATCGCTCAGCCTTTTCGAACTTCTTTTTGCCCCCAAATGAAGAACGAAAACGAAAACGAACTTCGTTTGAAGTATATCGGGGCCTTTACTGTCTCTTATTTGCATTTGGAATTCCCTTGGTGAAAGGAATGACTGACATTACCTTGACAACACTACACGTGCATGCAGCATTCACCACTTCATCAGTTGTTGCAAATAAATATTTCTTCTCATTATTATTATTTTATTTAAATATTGTCTCACTGTCTCATTTACTATTAACTTTTTGAAACTAAACGTGCTTAAACTTACACTACCGTCTTAAATCATATTTCTATCACTGACAAAAATATTTTGTATCACATTAAAATAAAGACAAATTTAATCCGCCTATTCTACTTACATTTGTATGTGAAGTCGAAATCAACCCCAACTTTGCTTTAAAATGTATTGCAAGAGCTCCAAACTGAAGATCACATGATCACAAACGGAAATCACTTCCGTGAAGTGACCATGGCATGTTCCTTTCGCTAACTGACTTCTGGAAGGGCCATTCGTGAAGGGATTCAGTTGCTCACTTTCGTTTGGAACGTCCCTACAGATTTTTTTTAAATTGAGGTTTAATGCATCATCTGAAACCTGACTAAATAAGCTTTCCATTGATGAATGGCTTGTTAGGATATTTGGCGAGATACAACTATTTGAAAATCTGGAATCTGAGGGTGCAAAACAATATCAAATTATTGAGAAAATTGCCTTTAAAATCGTCCAAATGAAGTTCTAAACAATGCATATTACTAATCAAAAATGAAGTTTTGATATATTTACAGTAGGAAATTTACAAAATATCTTCATGGAACATGACCTAATTTTAACCCATACTAAGTATTTTTGGCTATTGCTACAAATATACCCGTGCTACTTAAGGTTTTGTGGTCCAGAGTCACACATTTCAAATAAATAGGCCTATTGTTTGAACTTTATGTTCATCACAGAACCCTAAAAGTGTATTCCACAAAATAATTAAGAAGCAAAATGATTTAAAAATTGATAACAATAAATATTTCTTGAGCAACAAATCATATTTCAAAGGTTTCTATAAAGGCCGGGACACACAAGCCGACTTCAAAGAACTAACGGCGACAAAGCCGACGGTGTTGTCGCCTCGCGTCGGCAGCGTCGGACAAAAAAGCTGCACGTGAACACACCGCACAGACTTCAGCGGACTGCAAACTAAACACGTGCGTTCTGCGCATGCGTGAGATGAGTTAGCTGTCTATATCAGCAGCTATCAATATTAAATATTCGTCATTCAAACGGAGAAACCGAAACAAAGAGATAAACGCAGATATATGAAACGTAAACAAAGCAGCGCTTGCTACCATTTTGAATATCAGTTACGTTGATAACTTTCTTCATTTTAAGCAGCTCACGTTGTTATGATAATATTCACACTTTGGAATGCTTGGGTAAGATCACGTAACATTAGTACAGTCTTATGTTTGTTCCACCTTCATTTACTTGTTTTCATCACTTTCGCTTTAATTCTTTGGCACTGACTCGTTTGCGAATCTAGGCATCCAATCAGAGTTCTCACTTTCCCCGACGCCGCCAACGAGTGGAGCACACCAAACAGACTATAGCCAGAGATTGTCTTACTATAGGGAGATGAGAGGATCTGTATTACTTACTATTGGAGAAAGCGTAACGGTCAACTTGGATCACGTGTGTCGTAATAACCAATCACATTACAGTCTTGACGTCATTGAATTTCAGTCAGAGTTGTGCGACACTCAGTCGCCGTTTACGGATAGCATAGGAATGAATGAGAAGTGCCGTAAGCTGAATCCCACCTGTCGCAAAAAAAGTGACTTCTCTAATAAAACAGTATTTTTTTCATGGTAAACTCTAAAAATAGTTCAATAGTTCAATTTTGTTTAGTGTAAAACATGTTGAAGATTAGCAGATAGGCTGTCGATTTATTAAATGATGAACCGTTTCCTCTAAAAAGCTGTTTATTCAGCGTAGTGAAGCCTCTCTTCCATTGACATCCATTTAAAAAAAACGGCCTCTGGTCTCCTTTCCCACGTACTGGCAGACCGGAAGCATTAGCTTTAGCCGTTACTCTTTTTCGTCTAATGCTTGCAGGCTTGCCTTCTAGTGGCTTTGCTAGATAGCCCGACCGTCGGCTTAGTGTGTCCCGGCCTTAATGACTACTGAAAATTCAGTTTTTCCATCACAGGAATGAATTACATATTGAAATTTAAAACACATCTTTCAAATTTTATTAATATTTCACAGTATTACTGTTTTTACTGTATTTTACTGATCAAATAAATGCATCCTCAGTGAGCATTCAAGCTTATTTCAGATACATTAAAAATCTTACAGACTTTTGAATGGTAGTATTTATTTTTTCATTATAATAATTAATACACTTAAATGTATTATATTTCAAGAAAAAATTATTTTAGGTTAAGGCATTACCAGGGTTAATATATACTAAAATAATGACTGATATTATTATTCGGTTATAGGCTATAAATGCACGTATAGGCTTTGCCTTGACAGATTAAGATTGTCAGTGAAACCACATACACTGAGCTGATTGACCAGTATAGTGGATTGGCAGCTGAATACTGATGAACTGATATTTGAAAAACACATTCGCCCCTGGGACCCACCTCTCCACGCAAAGCAGAAGAGGTTGGCAGACCACAGAGCATGGCCTCTCATTTCTAATCACCAGGGAGGCTTTAATGAGAGACAAACACCAGGCTCTCCCTCAGGACCATGAGGGATAAATTCATGCACAGTGATTAAAATGGCAGACAGCACAGGTGCTGAGTTTGCTCAATATCAGGGACATCACAACTTTCTTGTGCTGAGTTGAAGGGTTTCATATTGAGTTTTAGGCTCTTTACGTCTTCAGGCTAAACATGTGTTAGACTGCCATCTGCTGGTAGGAGCATAATCAAAACTGCTTAGCCTGAATTTGTTTGTAGTCACAAATGAGACAGTCTGTGCGATAATTATAAATACTTAATCATATTTTAGGTGTCATTGTGCAGTGGTAGATATAAAAAGACAATAAATGTTTGGAGTTTTTAAAAACTTCCTAAAAATGACTAATCTTTGTGTCTGTTTAGTGAACTTTGTATGTTATTTTTTGCCAGGCATGAATCAGAAGACTGCTCATTGATGAAGAACGAACAGAAATGATGAATCACCGCATGGTGTATGTAACATGAAATTACTCAGACAAGCACACACCAATGAAATATGTTCACAGAATATGAACATCTTCACAACCATCCAATTTCGATTTGTCTCATCCAGGCATAAAAAAAGACAAATGACAGAGAATGTAGTTATTACAGTGAAGCCGAAAACAAAAGCTTTGTTCATTATGGCAGAATTGATAATACTTCACTCCATTGACTTTCAGAGATCATCCAAGGATAACGTTTATCTTTCTCAGTGCTGCCTTTACTCTTTGGGTAGATATTTTTAACTTTGAAGGATAAAACCCAGCATGCAACATGGGTTGTTTATATGTGAAAACAAATCCACTATCATGCCAAGCAGATAATAAGATATACACAAGTGTGAAACTGCAGAGCGTTGGTTTTTGCCAGTTTTCAGGTTAGCGCCACACGCACACAAAAGCACTCATGTGTTTTTTACATCCCACTGGTGATTCAATTCTCACACTGTTTTGCTCAGTGAATGAGTCTTTTTCTGTTATAGCCACTTATTTGAAGAGGAGTGCTTTTGATTCAGCCTCAGTTGTGCTGTCACTGCATCCTGAAGAGAAACAGTAAAAGTACCTTGAACCTGGTTACCGTACAAGTGGGTGGTATTTCAAAGATTTCAAGTAGCTTTTCTAATCTAATTTCACCTTCCCTTCGAAGATGAAATTGTTTTTCATTTACCACCTCACTTCCCCTGCCTCTAAGGGCTGCATCTTACCCTCACACTCGAGGCTGGATTCCTCAAAGGGTTTATTAAAATACATCAGAAGATATTTTGCTCAAGAAAGTCGTGACAAGTGGGTAAAAATATAAATCCTCCCGCCACCCTACATTCCTCTTCTTTTACAGCTACATATTTTGACCTATATTCAACAAGGCTATGTTGTTTGATATTTAAAATAAAAAATATTTTGTGAACTTTATTTCGAAAATTGTCCATTTTAGATAAGATGGGGGGGGGTTTTTGTTCGTCATTATATGCTCATTTTAATGTCACGTGTATTTAGAATAAGAAATATTTTTAAAATTCCAATTAAGATAATATAATTATAGTTAACTAAAACAAAATAAAAAACTGAAACTAAATTTAAAACAATTAAAAACATTTTTGTTACTAAAAATATAGTAAATGTTAAGTGAAATCAAATAAAATATTTGTAAAAAAAATTAAGTAATGATACACTAAACTAAAACTGATATATGTGTATATATATATATATATATATATATATATATATACAGTATCTCACAAAAGTGAGTACACCCCTCAAATTTCAGCAACCATTTTAGTATATCTTCTCAAGGGACAATACTATAGAAATGAAACTTGGATATATTTTAGAGTAGTCAATGTGCAACTTGTATAGCAGTAAAAATTTACTGTCCTCTGAAAATAACTCAACATACAGCCATTATTGTCAAAAAAGCTGGCAACAAAAGTGAGTACACCCACCCTAAGTGATAACAGCTATACTTCGTTTGACCATGCAAAGCCACATGTCCTATTCATCATATTCATGTTTTTGTCTGCTTGACAGGACAATACAAATTTGTGCATCTTGTATTAGAGCAGTTAAAATTTGGTGCTTTCAGTACAATTCTCTCATACTGACCACTGGATGTTCAGCATGGCACCTCATGGCAAAGAACTCTCTGAGGATTTGAGAATTAGAATTGTTGCTTTCCACAAAGATGGCCTAGGCTATAAGAAGATCAGTAACACCCTGAAACTGAGTTACAGTACAGTGGCCAGGGTCATACAGAGGTTTTCCAAGACTGGTTCCACTCGGAACAGGCCTCGCAAGGGTCGATCAAAGAAGTTAGGTCCTCGTGCTCTGCGTCAGGTGAAGAAGCTGGCTTCAAAAAACAGACGCATGAGTGCTGCCAGCATTGCTTTAGAGGTTGCAGAAGTGAAAGGTCAGCTTGTCAGTGCTCAGACCATACGCCACACACTGCAACAAGTTGGTCTGCATGGCCGTCGTCCCAAAAGGAAGCCTCCTCTGAAGCTGGCTCACAAAAAATCCTGCAAACAGTTTGCTGAAGACAACCTGTCCAAGAGCATGAATTAGTGGAACCATGTCCTGTGGTCTGATGAGTCTAAGGTAAAATTGTTTGGCTCAGATGGTGTCCAGCATGTGTGGTGACGGCCTGGTGAAGAGTACCAAGAAAATTGTGTCTTGCCTACAGTCAAGCATGGTGGTGGTAGCATCATGGTCTGGCGCTGCATGAGTGCTGCTGGTACTGGGAAGCTGCGGTTCATTGAGGGAAACATGGATTCCAACATGTACTGTGACATTCTGAAGCAGAAGATGATGCCCTCCCTTCAGAAACTGGACCAAACGGCAGGTTTCCAACATAATAACCACCCCAAACACACCGCCAAGATGTGTTGATGAAGCTGAAGGTGAAGGTGATGGAGTGGCCAAGTCTGTCTCCAAACCTGAACCCTATTGAGCACATGTGGGGCATCCTCAAGCTGAAGGTGGAGAAGCACCATGTGTCTAACATCCAGCAGCTCCGTGACATCATTATGGAGGAGTGGAAGAGGATCCCAGCAACAACCTGTGCAGCTCTGGTCAATTCCATGCGCAGGAGGATTAAGGCAATGCTAGATAACAATGGTGCCCCGACAAAATATTGACATTTTGGATACAGTTTTGACATGTTCACTTAGGGTGTACTCATTTTGTTGCCAGTTATTTGGACAATAATGGCTATACGATGAGTTATTTTTAGAGGACAATAAATTTGTACTTCTATACAAGCTGCACATTGACTACTCTAATATATATCCCATTTTCATTTGTGTAGTATTGTCCCTTGAGAAGATATAGTAAAATTGTTACTGAAATGTGAGGGGTGTACTCACTTTTGTGAGATAATGTGTGTATGTGTGTATATATATATATATATATATACACACACACACACGATTCAGATAATATTTTTTTAATTCATTTTTATGCTCATTTTAATGTGATATGTGTTGTACTTATCAGGGAATAATATAATTAATCATTAGATTTTTTTTTTTTTTTGCAGAACTTTTATTCTGTGCAGTAAATTCCTCTTCCTGTCATTTCAATTTAGATTTCATTTCAACATTCTGCAGGTTGTGGCCAACTAAACTCAGATTCTGTTTTATCAACTGATTAGGCCAATTCTTAAATGCAATTTTAATATCCAAAGCTATATATAAAACTACTAAAAATGACAAAACACAACAAAATTAAACATACTAAACTAAAATTAAAATGAAAAATGGAGAATATAAAAACTCAAAATATTAATAAAATATACTAAAATAACAATGATTCAGATAATATCATTTTTAATTCATTTTATATGCCGTTCATTTTATATTTAACGTAATGTGATTTTTTTTTTTTTTTTTTTTTTTTTTTTTTTTTTTTGCATAACTTTTATTCTGTAAAATTTATGCAAAAAAAGTTATGTAAATTCCTTTTCCTGTCATTTCAATTTATTTTCCTTTTCAACATCCTGCAGGCTGTGGCCAACTGAAACTCAGATTCCATGTTATCAACTGATTAGTCAATTCTTAAATGCAATTTCAATATCCAAAGCTAATAAATCATATAAATCTATTCAGTCACAATATCAATTTATAGGAGGAAATCTAATTTTGTTGTAGGATAAAACTCAAGTAATGTTAACTACAGACTTTATTTTACTCGTAAACCAAACATCACCATTCTAAAAACTCATAGGAAATTGACTCAAAGCTGAAAATACAAAATCTCTTCCATTTCTGGGGATTGCCTCAGATTTTATGTTATGTATTACTAATTCTGCACCAGCAGGTGGCAGGATTCAACACTTGTTTTTTTTTTTGTTTTTTTAAATTATCAGACCCAGATTTATTTTTTCAATGGCTTTACCTATTCTGTACTGTGCAATCCATCTGACAGAGCGGTTAGCTACTGCTTTATATTTGTTAAAAATTATCAAATGAGGCTTTTAGATAAGCTGCAACATGACCTTTAGTTTCCCAGAGAATAATCACAATAAAAGCAGCACTACCACTAAATCCATCAGACTCTTGATTCTGTGTACCCCATGGGGTGAAATCCCAAAGGGACTTCGTGGGATTGGACTTTAGCTACTTAGCCCATCACCCTGGCCCAATAATGAGAGCCACAGGGGGGTGTTAAAGCTCTTTCCTCAGACCTGATTAAAAGAACTCATTGGTTATCAAAGAAGCAGAGCTGTGTTTACAGTACAGTTCTCCGGCAGGCTCTGTTACATAACCCCCTTCAGAGTAAATCTGTAAAATCAGCAGCGTCACCTGAGAGGGGTCCAGCTTGAGGCGAGAGCCCACTGTCAGTCGACAGGTGATTATGTTCCTCATTAGGGAACAAGGACAGTAGAGACAGGGGCGGTTCTAGACCACAGTAACTGGGGGGGCCAGACAGGGGCCACTTGTGTTTTTAGGGGGCACAATTTTTAAATTCATCTTAACCTACTTTAAGTATTATTCATTCAGTCATGGGGGGGGGGGGTCTCTCATGCTTGCCATGTGACACACAGCAGCCACAATACCACTGTATAACTGATATAGGCTTATGTCCCTACTGAAAAAAAAAAAAAAAAACAATAAAATCATCACAGAAAATTTTAATGGTTTACACTACAAATACCATTACAAACATCAACATTTAAAAAATGGCTTTCTGTAGTGTGTTTTAGGACATATTCAATTAGGATTTATTGGTTTTAACAAGCCACCAATAGAAGGCAACCAATTACCAGTAGAGACCAACAGGGTCCATTACAGTTTCCAGTAAAACCAATACAAGTCCCATTATAACCAGTAAAACCATTACTAATTTTGTAATGGTGTCTATTGTTTTTTTCAGCAGAGGTTTTATTTATTTATTTTATTCGATATATCCCTAAAATATATCATGAAATATCTCGATTCTCAAATATGCGTAAGTAAATGCATTATGCACCTTTATAGATTATGTTATTTGGTCTATAATGGGCGATGGGCAAATAAACCTAATACTGTAATCTATTAGTTACACATAAAAGCCCGTCTTTTTACTTAAGTACCAGATATGGGTGTCATGGCATAAAATACTTTTAATATGACTGACTTTGTATTTAATGTGAATTTAATAAAAACATTGTAAGTTACTAATTAGCCTATAACATTTTCAGTGTACAAGAAGAGAGCAAAGAACGTTTACAATATCAAAGAACATTTTTACTTCAGTCCAGTGAGTTCAAGCACTCTCAAAAACTGTCATAATAATCTCTAAAGCTGTTTACACTGTCAAATTAATATCTTACTTACATTCGTACTTCTTCACTTTGTTGTTTCTGGTGAGAGAATTAGAATTCAGTCAGCCAGCGCGCGCGGTGATGAAACAGCGTGTTTCAGCGATGACTCATCTGAACGCCTCTGATTGGTCCTTGCATTCATAAACTCAACAGATTCGTATGTGATTGGTTATAATGCGCAGTGCTTTAAAAACGTGCGTACCTCTGGCTCTGTGCCAGCCAGCGAACGCAGATTAGAATTTTGCAGCTGGTGATTTTTTTTTCTTTTTATATACATACAGTTGACAGGACAAACTGCGCATTTCACACAAAATTGTTTGCTGTAATATGATTCCAAATTTAGGGGGGCCAAAGGGGGGGCCAAGCTTATTGACAGGGGGGCACTGGCCCCCCTAGAGAATTCTTATCACCTGCCACAGCAACCTTCACAAATAAACAACGGCATCATTTCCAAAACCTCCAGAAAGTTTTTAGACAGTCAAAAGCTTAGATTAAACCCCTGACATCCACACAAAACAATGAAAATGCAACTATATTATCACCCAGCTCTTTATATAAAGTTAAATAAGTAACTTTATCTGCATGCATACACTATACTCATGAAGGGCATTATGTACTATAAATCAGTGGGAAAAGCAATATTTTAGATAGAGGACATGTATTTTAGCAATATTTGAAGTTAAAAACACTCTGATGGGTTTGTTTTTTACAAACTTCCAGCTTTTCACTTCACAAGACAATAACTGATGGACTGAAGTTGTGTGGATTACTTTTGGATTATTGTGATGATTTTATCTGCTGTTTGAACTCTCATTCTGACGGCACCCATTCACTCCAGAGGATCCATTGGTGAGCAAGTGATGTAATGCTGAATTTCTCCAAATTTGTTCCGATGATAACAACAGACTGATTTACATTTTGGATGGCCTAAGGATAAAGTTGGAGTTGCTGGAAAATAAATATGTGGTTTACAATGTCTTTATTGGTTAAAGACAAGTCCACGGATAATTTTACATGGAGGGCACTTTATGCTTTATGAAGTCATAACTTTAATATTTCAGAGTTAATCTTTGAGGTGACTTGGCGCTGAGATTTTCCAGCTTGAGGAGAATGAACTTCAAAGCCAGTAGGAGAAGGGAAGAGCCGTGTGGGAGGACTTGGCTTGACACTGGAGATGTGGCTTTAAATGCCCACAGGGTCAGCAGATCTCATTAATATACGTGATAAGAAACGAACATTTCTACCATTAGTTCATGAGATCGTGACAAGGTGATACGTCACTGTCTGAAATCTAGAGATTACTTTTGGAGGGCTTTGAGATCCATGTGTTTTATCATCAAAGGATTACTTACTTTCTCTTTCAAGACACCACGTTTATCTTTAAACTAAAGTCTGACTTTAAGAATAAAAGCTTTGATATTTGGCTGCTGCCATTACTTTGAGTGACCAAGATGGATCTAGCCTATATTCAATACATCACATGTACAGTAATTTATTTGATGTAAGTTGCATTTAAACTCCAATACCATGACTAACAGAAGTAAACAAGAAAGATTATATAGAGGGATGTATAACTAACCCGCATATTTTCACTTCACTCGCTGTTAGCTTCTCTTCAGATCTGTTTGTTCCTCATAGGGTTTAATGTTGTGAAGCTGAGGGAATAGTGCTTCTCATGATGTTTGTGGAGATAGAGAGATGAGCCAGTGCAGATGATGGAGATTGAGGGTTTTAGATGGTTCTCTCCTCCTGCTGGGAACTCAGTGAGAGTTCAGGCACTGGAGAAGAGGCCACTTGATTGTCATTTGATACAGTGATCGTGGTTTTAGCATGAGGTGGTTTCAGATCTAATTTGTGGTGTATGCATGTAGCAAACTAAAAACTACAAAAAAAAAATTTAAAAATAAATTGAAAACTAAAACTTAATAAAAAAAACTCTATAGGAATATAAAAAGAAACTAATAAAAATGATAAAAACAAAATTAAACTTTGAAGGAAAATTCAAATGAAACAGAAAATATTAAAATAAAATCTTATTCAAAATATTAATTAATTTAAAAAATGATAGTCGATCGGTGATACTAAAATAACACTGCATGTGACTGAATAACTTGAATGTTAGGTAAAACATAAAATTAGACTAAAACTATTAATAAGTCAGGGCTGCAGACTGCGGCAAAAATAAAAATGTGACAATAATGTAAAATTTCTATTCATCCAAATGCAGTTTCAGCATATATTCTATATAGTGTGTGCTAACATAATATGAGCCGTGATGTTCAATTTGCAAAAAAAAAAAAATAATTCTTTTTAATCAGTCAGTCAAATGATTCACAAAGAAAGCTCTCAAATTCTGAGTTAGGTTAGAGAGACTTGCTTAGTCAGTGAACCATTCGGAACACTTATAGGTTAGTACTGTTAAAGGAATAGTTCACCTCACCTTCATGTCATTCCAAACCCATAAGACTTTTGTTCAAGTTCAGAACAAATGAAGATATTTTTAATGAAACCTGAGAGATTTCTGTCCCTCCATTGAAAATCCATTCTACCAAATCTTTGACGTGTCAAAAAAGACAGTGGACACAATCAATATGAATCCAACAGTTTAATCAAGTTCATCATATCAATTGCTTTATTTGATAAACAGATATAATTTAGGTTTTTATTCACATATAAACAGTGATTAATGCAGAGCAAATAAAAAATAGTAACCGGAAGATCAAACGTGCAGAACTTGATTAAACTGCTTGATTCATGTGGATTTATTTTACTGTCTTTTTTATGAAGTTTTTTATCGTTTTGGTGGAATGGACTGCTCTCAGTGGAGGCCTCTCAGGTTGCATAAAAAATATATATGTATACATTTTAATTTGTGTTTTGAAGATGAGCAACAACATGAGGGTGAATAAATGATGACTTAATTTTCATTTTTGGGTGAAGCAGAAGCTGAACTAAAGCACTTCTGAAAACAATCTTTTGAGCGATTCTATAATTTATCGACGAATTTAAGATTTGGCCTCCCCTCGTCTTTTTTTTAGCTTTATATTAAGTGTGCATTTAATGTGTTATAAATAGGTTTTATCTAAAACTTGAATTTCATTTAAACTTATCATGATTCAAAATATTATTGAATGCAATATTGTTTAACATACTGATGTAATTTAATGTTGAATACTCTAATCTAGACATCACAGGTAATTGGTCATGTATTGAGTTTGTTTGTCTCTGATGGTTAATTGCCCTGTTTATTGCCTCTGTTTGTCTTGGGATTAGTAAACATTGTTATCTCAGCAGGGTGCCGCCACATCTGACTATTCATGAGCACGTTACACGTCAAGCCTGACACTCTCACAGTGACTCACCAGTCACAACAAATGAAGGTAAAGGCTTTCTGCCCACAGATTCAATGGACTAGCACTTTTCTGTGTGCTCCTTCTTGTTATTTATAGCTTAATCTGGTGTTAGATCATGAGTGAGTTTCAAATAAAACTCAACACTTTAAATAATTCCAGTTGATATTTTTAGTTACATTTCTCTCATCTGATCAGTCTTTCTGTCCTCTTTGTTTTCGGGTCTCAGATACTAACATTACTATTTGTTAGAGTTTGCATCAATCATAGATGCCAGTGTTGTGGCTTCTCCTCCTGATCTATATGACTTTATGTTGCTCTCTGAAACAGCCCAGCTCTGTGTGAAAAGGTAATAAAAAAATCATTTCACACACAATAACTCACTGGGCTTCTTTTTTGCGCTGGAGACTCGGTTCGGGGAATGCTTTCATTAATCATGAAGCCCAGTATGGACTCTAGCACCGCTGCTCCTACTGAACATACATAACTGTCCTGGCAGGAAGAGCGAACGCTGGCCCCTCGCTCGGCATAGGGCTAAAAACATCACGACCCGCTGCATGCTGGGAGTTTTTGTGAATGATGGGACCCAGCTGAAATGTCCATCAGAGAATGTATGTGGCATTTGGATAGAAAGAAAACAAGAAGTGTGACTGACTTAAGCAAAGAGCGGTGTATTCTTGTCTGGCTGGTCTTCAGCTTGTAGCATACAAGCCATAAGTGCCCCAGAGGTCCTTAAATGTTGCATTATCCAATATTTCACAACAGGCCATGTTTTCTTTTGTGTCTTGTAATGATTCATATTAAGTCCAAGAACATTCAGTATCATAAAGACAAGAGTTTTGCAGTGATCCATGCTTATGCTGTTGTTTGCTTTATGAGCTCATTGTTTGTATATTGTTTCTGACAATTGTTAGAGACAGGTCTATAGTGTTAATATATGTAAAATAATATTATAACATCATATGCAGAGAATATGATGAAAAATTCAATTGTCATCGTCTAACAATATAACAGACAAATTCTAGACTTTTTTTTTTCTCAAACTAACCCACACACATTTTCTGTATTTTAGGGCCCTGAAATTACATTACAGTTCAAAGGCTCACCAAGGCTGCATTTATTTGATCAAAAATACAGTAATATTGTGAAATATTTTTAAAATGTAAAATAACTTTTCTATTTTAATATGTTAAATATGCAATTTATTTCTGTGATGGCAAAGCTGAATTTTCAGCAGCCATTACTCCAGTCTTCAGCACCACATGATCCTTCAGAAATCATTCTTATATGCTGATTTGGTGCATTTTTGGGGGGATATTTGGTATTTGGGGCATTTCTTATTGTTAACAATGTTAAAAAATAGTTGTGCTGCTTTATATTTTTGTGAAAACTATGAATTTTTTTTAGATTTTTTGATGAATAGAAAGGTCAAAAGAACAGCATGTATTACACAGTAAAATCTCACTTGCATTCATTTAGGCAGAAGTCAGATAAATGTTCAGCTGTTCTCAGGTCCAGGGCAAGTATATATATATATATATTTATTTTTTTTATTTTTTTTTTGTTCAGTGTGCAGTTACACTGTTTGTAGATAAAAGCAGTGTTGTTGTACCTTACCTTTCACATTTCTGCTTCACTTATTGTTTACCATTAACATACAATAGGCTGTTTAATGAGCAGTTTTAGTGTGACAACTAGCCCCACTGTTGGGACACTGAAGGTCAGTGTGTGTTTCAGGAACTGTATCTCCTATTTTTTATTTATTTATTATAATTTTTTTTTTACTTTTTAAAGTTTATTTATTTTTGTGAATTTGTCTGCTTTCCAGTCTTTGTACTCTGTTGGACTTCATGATTATTGCCCAGAGTGAGTGTAATGCAGTGTGGGTGAATGATTGCACCGGATTGCAAAATTTGACCATTGGAATGTAATTGCGCGATACCTTCAATTCAAATATACAAATAAAAAAACTCAAAAATTATAGTTCTGACAGTGATGCGACATGTCTGACGTGCTATTTCCTTTGGTACAGCACCAGTTGGATGTGTGGGCAGAGAGGACTGAAAAAGCCATCCACAAGAAATACATACTAATGTTTACTGGCGTGTTGTAATTATAAAGACCACATTGTGCTTGAATGCAGAGTAGGGCCAAAAATGTCCATCAAGGAATCGTCTCAGGGCATAAATTGGTGGACAAGAGCCATCACATCACTTTCCACACAAAGTCCTGTGTGTTTTGTTTTTGTCGTTACACTTACCAGCTTATCTTAAAAATGTCTTTCACAAAATTCATGCCTGCTGTGTACAAGCCAGATTGTTTTTATTAGTTATGTGTACTTTATGACGGTTAGTGAGTTAGAAAGTATCCTTTGTGATTTTATTTTACTAAACTATGAGCGCAAACGTAAATATGACCAAATAATTTTTCAGTACCATCTCATCACAATAATAGAAATCTGTTTGTATTTTATTTTAAAGAAAGATCAAAGGGGAAATATTTAATGCATAGGTAAGTTTTTGTGCTTTAAATTTTGATTTTTTTTTCCTCCTAACTGCAGATCTGGAGTGCTGGGCAGCAGAGAGATCCGTCTCTTTCACGTGTCTCACTCCCCCAAGCATGTGAGGGTCTTTATTAATGAGCATGTCTCATCCCAGACGGTCAAACCCATTCGGCCTGCTGATGGATCTCATCTGCAGCAGAGTGTGGTGGGATCTTCTGCCTCACATGTGCTGCACCATCAGTCTTACAGTAGAGCTGTGGATCCAGAAAAATGATGGACCAGATGGACCAGTGACCAAGAGATGGATACAGAGATTACAGTGTAAGTATAGATAGACAAATATTAACAAAGGTTCTCACAAGTCAATACAAAATACTAAGAACAAGTAATACATAAGCTTTTATCAAATAAGTCATATAGAATAAAAAAACACCTTAAATTCTCATGATTAGATGCGTTTAAACTCATTTTAAAACTCATTACATAAACATACGTAAAACTCAAATGATTACATTTCTTTTAGATTAAGATATTCTTCTAATTTCTTCATTTTTTAAATATGCATCCCTGTATTATTTTTTAATACTGGTATTTGCTGGGTTTATACAAAATGTAGACAAAGTTTAAAATACCTTAGTGCTACAAACTTGTAGATGAAAAACATTAGAACAATAATATAAAATGAAGAGTTTACGGTTACTCCAACAGTTGAGAAACTTGATAAAGTTGTGTTTATTTCAAAAGGAGAAATATGTAGGTAAGTGTCAGCAGAGGAGCTGAAAAAGGTTCAGTATTACACCAGAATATTTTTGAACACTGCTTATTTTGTTGATTTATTCAAAAACAACTACAGATATAAGATAACTATAATTAAAAAAAAAAAAAAACTATCGCAAAGAACCTACACTACTGTTCAAAAGATCTTTTTTTTTTTTTTTTTTACGAAATGTAAAATTTTTACAAAATTTTTTTTTTTTATAATTAATGCTGTTCTTTTGAGCTTTGTCTTAATCAAAGAATTCTTTAAAAAAAAAAAAGGAACACGGTTTCAACAAAACCATTAAGCAGCACAACTATTTTAACACTGAAAATAATAAGAAATATTAGAATATATTAGAATAATTTCTGAAAGATCATGTGACACTCAAGGCTGAATGGCTGCAAAATTCAGCTTTGCCATCACAGGAAAAAAAATGTTAAAATATATTAAACCAAAGGAAATTAAAAAATTAGAAAGACATTAACTGTAATTTTAATAAACTTTTATTACCATAAGATAAAAAAGTGCTCTTCTGCATGTGGCACTGCAGACTAGCCACAGCTAGAGAGCGTTAAACAGCTTTGCTGCAAAGCACACAGACATAGTGTTAGTATGTGGCCATAACATCTCTGTCAAAGTCACGAGAGTATAATACTGTTGAGTTCTTTGCCCTTCATATTCACAACAACAAGAGATGCTAAGACAAAATAAGAACAATCACTGTTTAATTAAGAGGTTTCTTAATTAAATTATTTTTGAAAGGACAGAAAACTTTCAGAATTTTTGAACAGTCTATAATCATGGCTGATATCTTTGTTGCTCCAATAATAATAATAATAAAAAAAAATAGAATAAAAACTAATTCATGAAAGTAACTGGCTGATTGTTATTAGGCAAAAACTGTTCAGGGGTTGTAAGTTTCATTGAACTCTATTGGTAACGACGGAACTTGCAACCATGGTTGCTTTTGGGAAACGCACCCCAGATCAGCACTATTATATTATAATAAGCTCAGAGTTCACATGGCCCAAGATATGTTGGCTGTATGTTCCTTCGCCTTCATCCGCAGCACAGCAATGCTGGAGGACCGCCGTTCAAACTCAGGTTTGGTCTCAAATGCGGCGTGACTGTTCGGTGAAGGAGCCAGAAGTGAATCGGCAAAGAAGTTGTTGAGAGACACTCCAAACTGATTTTGCTGGTGATTGGGGAATCCCACGTAACTGTGCTCACCGGCTCTCGGCGAGTGGGGGTAAGGAGACGTCACGCAGGGAGGAGAACCACGCGGGATCATGCAGGACGAGACTACAGAGCTGCCTGGAGTGGGACCTGTCCATAAATTGTTGGAAATCTGTGTGGAAAGTGGAATAATGTCAAATCAAATTGCATGAAATCATAAAATCACAACACTTTAGGGCTTCTCACACTATAATAGTTAACCCTGCTTTTCAAAAAGTATACCTTTGTACCTTATTAACCCCTAAAGAGTGCATATTAGTATCTTAAAGGTACATATTAATACCTAAAGTGTGCATATTAATACCTTAATAGTACCCTTTTTAAAGGGTACCACCCCAGTGATAGCTTTTGTACCTTTTTTTCTGAGTTTAGGTCATTCTAAAACCCAGGTAAACCTAATCCTGTGTTATCTTGCTTTAAGTTTCACACTGCTCATACTTTACCCAGGGTTAACAATTAAAACTGGGTATTTATAGACTGATGTTTCACACTGTACATTCCTAAACCTCGGATAAACGTTCTTATTTGCATATATTGGGTGTCATTGATTGACCTGTTTTCATAAATGCTGTCGACTCAACGTTTTGTTTTGTTTTTTTCCCTGAATGGACATTTCGGTGGACCATAAAGGTAAGAATGAAACGGTCTCTTCTTCACTCCAGTTCACGTGTTTTCCGTCACCGTTTACCTCAAGCTGAAACCACCGTTTATACAATGCGTGCTGTTGTGATGCACGCGATTGGCTGTCAGTTGCTAAGCATCTAGCTGTAACATTATAACACCGCATGGTTTCACATTGGACATTTGGCATGGCAATATGGGGTTAACACATAGACTGTAGCTATGGGGTTAACAGCGCAAAAGCGGTGCTAAAACTAACTCTTCTCCGGTGAAGGGTTTCATAATCCCGGGTAAAAACAGTGCTAACCTTTACCCGGGGGTGAAAGTGAAGTTTAGAACGACGATAACTTAAAAGCAGTGTGAAAAGCCATTTTAATAAGCAAATGATTGAAAGGCAAAAACACTTTAATACATAGATTAAAATGTAGATGAAAAAAAACAACAACAACAGGCTTGAGCTGAGGCAGGAAGTCATGAAGCAAAAAAAAATCCATATAATCAAAATAAAGAAAATCTAAATGTTTGGAAATTCATGGTACATAAACAGATTGCGATTTGGAAAGTTAATTCAATTTTAAAATATAAATCGATGCATTTTAGTATGCCTGGGAAAATGCTTTGTGATAAACCGCGATGACATCATATCAGATGCACCCTCAATCTACATTAAAATACAGTGACAATTATGTCCAAGACATTAAATAAATCCAGACCAGGCTTTTAAAAAACAAACCCTGCAGCCCACAAAAATGCATTTGTGTTCGCCACAAAAATGTGGGCATAAGACAAACACAAGGCTTAGCCCTCCCACCTCTCTTTACAACATGCCCGGTGCAATAAAGACCTGCTCTTTAAAGGAACGGGATTTTTTTTATGTGACTATGAAAAACACACGAGTGAAGAATCTACTCTCTGATGAAGGAAATTGAGGTCCCGTGGTGCCATCTAAATCTTCATCTCCTATCCTCCCAACAGCTTTTGTCAGTTAGCGTGAGACAGCTCTCTGCAGTCTGACTAACTGCCCACACCTATCAAAACTGTTTAAAGCTTGAAAGGCTAAGGGCAGTTGTCCACAATTCATGCATTGTGTTTGTGTCAGTATAAGAACCATATGCTATTAGCTGAAATTTGGACAAATGTTTTGTGACTTTACAGTCAAATTTTGTAATCAGATCAATAAATACTCTGCCACCTTAAATGATTGTTTAACAAAATAGATCATGAAACCTACTTACACAATGTATGATAAATATGTGATAATAATAACAATAACAATGCTGGTTTGCTAAAAACACCAGGCCAGCATATATAGACAGTCCTATAGACAGTCATGAATTGTCTGATTTTATTTATTTGCAATTTTATTTTGTTTGTTTGTTTGTTTTATAGAGCACAATTAAAACAATGCAGGGTTGACCAATGTGCTGTACAATAACAACTAATAAAAGAGACCCACATCACAGAACAAAAGAGAGTAATAAGTAAAATAAGCAAGTAAAACAAACATCACAGGAAAAAAAAAACGAGACCCACTTTGTTAGCTCAGTGTGTTGAGCCAAAGGCTAACTAATAAATACAATTTCAAATTTCTTTTAAGAGAGCCCAATGTAAAAGTCTAAGATATAAAGGCAAGCTATTCCAACGCTTTGGGGCCACCACTGAAAATGCCCAGTCGCCACTCAGTTTTAATCATCCTAGGGACGTCTAAGATCATCTGGTTTGATGACCTTAGGTTCCTTTGAGGTTTATGTACATGTAAAAGATCTGTTAAATAAGAGGGTGCCAGATTGTGTAAGACTTTATATACTAAGATAAGTCATTTAAAATCGACCCTGTAGTGAACTGGAAGCCAATGTAAAGTAGCTAAAATAGGTGTTGTATGCTGGTGTTTACGAACACCCATCAGTAATCTAGCAGCAGCATTCCGCACTAGCTGTAAGCGAGTTTACAACGATTTGCTCACACCTGCATACAGAGAATTACAGTAATCCAGTTTTACAGAAATAAAGGCATGAATAAGCTTTTCAAAATTGCTAGGTGACAGAAACGGTTTTACCTTAGCTAGCAATCTCAAATGAAAGAAACAGGACTTAACCACCGAGTTGATCTGTTTATCAAATTTCAGAGAGACATCAAACTGAACCCCAAGATTCTTAACTACCGATTTACAGAAAGAAGCCAAGTTCCCCAAATCAGAGAGGAATTGAGACTCAGAGTTTCCGAACCAAATTACCTCGGTCTTACTTTCATTTAAATTTAAAAAAATTGCTGACATCCATAGTTTAACTTCATGCAAACAGTTTAGTAGAGATGTAATTGACCTCTTGTCCTGCTTCCGTAAAGGTAAATACACCTGAGTATCATCAGCAAAACAATGAAAAGGAACTCCATGCCTTTGAAAAATAGAACCTAAGGGCAGCATATACAGTAAGAAGCTTGGACCAAGAACTGAACCTTGGGGAACACCACAATTCAATGGAGCAGATTTAGAATAAGATTGACTGATATTAACTGAAAAGGTCCTATTAGAAATAAATGATCTGAACCACTCAAGAGCAATACCTCGGATACCCACAGTCTTTTCTAAGTGAGTAATAAGGATATTGTGAGCAATAGTATCGAATGCTGCACTTAGATCTAATAAAATCAAAATCGCAGAGTCACCAGAGTCAACTGAAGTTAAAATGTAATTTAATACTTTCAGCAGGGCCGTCTCTGTGCTGTGGTTTGCTTTAAATCCAGATTGAAAACTGAGATTGAGATTTTCATTTGTAAAATCATGGTACAGATAAATAAAGTGAATCACCTGTGAGTAGCTGTCTGTCCGGGGCAGCACTGATATGTCATAGGTCGCTGCAAAGTGGTTTTTGGCCTGCTGGATCTGTCCATATCTTTCTCGCTTCCTCCACTTGGCTCTTCTGTTCTGGAACCATACCTAAAAAATAAAAAGAAAAGTTATTTTTCAGTGATGTAAAATTAAGTATTAAATACTGAGTGAACATTTTATAAAAGCACAAATTTACAGAATAAATTGTATTTTTTATTTTATTATTCTGTCTGTTATTTAGCCTACTTTTTTAATTAAAATATGTTGGTGTAGTCTAATGTGAAGCCATAATTAATTACAGGGCTGTAACATTAAGTTAATCAATTATGACAGGGATAGTTACTAACTTTATTTGTTGCAAACACAGATCCATAACAATAAAGGTAATAAATGGCAGGTATGTAAAATGTTTTCATCATAAAAACATCTTTATATGCATCTGTTTTATTTATCACATCATTTATATTTTTTAATGAGTTTTCATAAGTTAAACTTTTCAAAATGTTAATCGGTAATTACATTTTAAAAATCGGTAATTACGGTAGGCTAATTTACATTTGAAAAAGCGCAATAAACTTTATCATCACTTTCATTTTAACTTCAACATTTAGCTTAAGGCAGAAATAAAAGTTGTTTTCAATGTTTGTTTTTGTGTTTATTATTTATTTATTTATTTTAACGGTGAGGAATGCATGCATGAGGTCTAGAAAGTGATTTGAATTTTTTTTAAGTGAAAACTAAGGCTTTTCCTCAAATGTTAATTCTCAGACAATTTTAACATTGAGAATTTATATAAAAAGTCAAAAACCACATACAGTGAATTTTAGAGAATTACCACAAATGAAAGTGAGCAGTTACCTGAACTCTGGCCTCCGTGAGCTCTGTTCTCATGGCCAGCTGTTCTCTCACATACACATCTGGGTAATGGGTTTTCTGGAAGACTTTCTCTAGTTCCTCTAGTTGAGCGCTCGTGAAGGTCGTGCGATGGCGTCTCTTCTTGCTGCTCGACACGTTGCTGTCGCATTTTTCGCCGATGTCGTCCAGGTCTGTTTTGTCTGGTCCGGCTGTGGCCGGTGAGACTCTGATACTGCAGCAGTTCTCCATTGCGTGCAGGCTGCTGTCCTCAGTTTTAGGAGCGCAGTAATTCACGCCTGATCATTATTAAAATATAGGTAGTTAACATAAAATTACACACAGTTTCAGCAGCATCCTATTTAAAATTAATCTAAAGCTTTGACATTTTTTTCAACACTGAATAATTTCCTCATGTGAAACCGCATTACATCGTTATGTGATAGCCTAATTTCAAAAGGTGAATAAAAGTTATGAAAAACTTAAGACCATATGAAAAGAAAATGCTTATGGACATATGTCAACTGTCAGTAACTTTATAATGAAAAGAAAGTAGGCTAGATTTAATATGTAGCCTAATATTTGCCCATTTAGTACACGTACAATGAAGTAAAAATTGATGTTTAGGCTATTTATTAAATGTAAATAAATCACTTATATGCAGCATTATGTTTACGAATTACTTTTTAATGACAAGTTGCCAAAATTAGCGGATAAATAAGAGCAATGTTTCTAAAAGATTTAAAAAAGGGCAAAGTTTATTTAAAATGACAAAGAATTAGGCTAGACAAAGGCCATGTTCCGTGAAAATATGTAAAATAAATTTTAAGCTTTTCTCTCTTTTCTCTTTCTGGACTTTTGAAAAACGTAAGCTTTTTTTAGATGTTAAAAAATGAATTTTTGAGAAAAAAAAACTTTTTTAAAAAATATGAAAAATGTAAATCTTACATTTAAATATTGGTCAAATCTGCAATATGCACTTTTCCACATTTAATTCTTACAATTTATTTCATCGTAAACGTACTAATAAGTACAACATGGTAAAACATTTGTCGTCGGAAATGCAAAACTGGCAATAGCTTCTAAATTTAATATATTTGGTTTTCTTGTTATTTTGTTAAAAAATAAAAGTTATTAAAATGGCTTTTATATATTGATGCCAGGAGAACATTCTGACTTCCACAAAGAACTGTTTATTTTCACTTTAGCAAACCACATATCGGTACTTTAAATAATCTAGACTCTAGACTCCAGTGCATTGACCTGAAGAAACTTTGAAGAACTTCATTAATATCTGGAGAACCATGTAACAGCTTCTGTACTGAACCAAGGTGTTGCAAAAACACTGAATAACCTTGAAATATTATGCAAAATGTTTTGTTACGTTGTACAAAGAGGAAGAAACTTTGTGTGTGTGTGTGTGTGTGTGTGTGTGTGTTTAAGTCAGACTTACTGTGTTGGTTGTCACACGGAGACGATCTGTCCATGGTGGTGTGTTGATCATTGCTCTGCATCGAGAAGGCCTGGACGCATTTAGGTGATGTCTTGTTGTAATACTGCGCATTGTCTAAAGTCTCCATGACTTGGTCCATGTAGTAATCGCTGCCTTTAATCGCTTGACTTTTCAAGGAGAACTTGTCGCTCAAGTACTCCATCATGATCCTCTGGCCTCGTCTCAAGAATGAAGCGCGTCAGTGGACACCATAAATGTTTTAGTGATGTCAAAAATGAAGCAATGCGGCCAATTATTTGTACAAGTCGTTAATTTGTCTTGTCTTAAAGAGACCGAGGGCCTCTCTTTATACGGCAAAGAGTGCAAGCTTCAAGCAGCCACCCAACTTCTGAATATGGAGAAGCTGAAACTCCACCCACGCGCATGCACAAGCGCTAAATAAGATTTATGAAACGCTGTGATGACCCGAAATGAAACAAACTTGCTTTCGCTTTCAGTGTGTTTGGATATCCCTAATGATTATTTAACTGATAAATCCGACTCATTGCGCGCTATTTAAAGTGTTAAACCGTGTAAACAATATTAAGTATTTCAGTAAACATATTAAAGTTGGTGAATGTTTAAAGAACAGCTAGTTAAAAGAATAGTATAAAGTAAATCTTTATTTGTTAACAGATTTTTCTTTACATTTGCATTACTTGCAGTTATTTCACTTTAAGTTAATAAATGTAGCCTAATATTACGATGACTTGAGAAAAAAAAACAAAAAAAAAAACATCAGAACCTTCTATCAACGGTAATGTTTGTAGAAAAAAACTACTGTAAATAAGTATTTAGCATATTTGTCTTGGAAAATAGCACCTTTGTTCCAGCGCATAATTTTAGGCTTTTTAGTGTTATTTATTTTTAACTACTTTTTTTTTTTTTTGCTCAAATAGGGAAATAACTTTAAACTATCCGCTTTTATTTTTCCAGTTTATTTAGGCTATTGTATTTAATTATTTTAATTTACGGTATACAAAAAAGTTTAGCTGCTGTTTCCAGAAACGCATTACGGGACGGCACTTGGGATAGTGACAAATACATTTACTTTACAGTTCGGTACATGTCATTAAATTACATACTGTTATTTAACTACTTTATTTTATCTATTAATTATTCGAATGATTATAAATCATCTATACGTTTTACTTCAATCATCTTTAATATTTTTAAAGTATTCATATTGTTAAATATACACATTTAATAAATTTTGAACACACTGTAGGCTACACAAATATACGTTTTCAGTGAACCAGTAAACAGGTATTTACTACAGCATTTTTAACATAATTACATATACGCATTTATAACATTTTAAACAATGTGTACCTAACAAACTATTAACTTTTTCTCAAAATGTCAAATATATAGTCATTATTTATAAAGATTATGTTCCATATTAAGTGGAATGAATAGACTATATTTCACCCAGCATCCCTGGTCTCATGAAATGACAATCTGAATCTTCCGACCAAGAAACGAATAATATCACGACGGCATGCAGCGCATGTGATGATGACAGGGAACATTCATATACAGCTGCAAAGAAATCCTGTTATATGACCTAAATAAAAAATACAATAAAAAGTTATCACTTTGTCACACGTAAAAACTACACCCTCTCGAAGTTCAGGAAAAATGATTATAAATATTTAAATGTGTGTTAAACATTACCAAGTTACACAGATTTTGTCAAATAGAGGAAAATATCTTATAGAACCTGTAAGAAAAACGATGACATGATAATACACGCGTAATATTAAAAAACGGGATTTTGTGTAATTTATTCTGCTACTTTTATCAATTATTTTGCTCAGTTGACACGCTTGGTTTTGTTCAAAATCCACTGATTACGCAAATAACGTAGAACTGAGCAACAGCACTAGACGCACAGTGAGCATGAGGCCGATTTTTGGATGCAAGACTATAAATCTCGGCACCAAAATGATTTTGTGACCACCCTGAACGTGTATTTCAAACAGGAAAGGCGTCATCCGATACCACCCTAAAGATTGTGTAAGAGATCACACATAGAAAAGCCCTCTCCTTTCTGCCAGCAAAACCTTACCACCTGCCAGGCTAGCCATATCTAAGGGTCGCTTACAATGCTTGGGGTTTGATGGTGCCACTCCGAGAAAAAATGAAAATAAATAGGGGTGCTCTTAAGTAGCAGGGGGGTTTCTTATTAAGGCTCTGAAATGACCTTCTATTTGGACCCCTTGCTGAGGGGAAAATGTGAGAAATTCTGTGTGGTTTGTTGAAATTTTGTCTGCGCATTAAAAATAAAGCACATCAAAGTGCAGAAGATGCTATGAGTTACAGTCTAATTTCACCCAGTTAGGTTCATAAGTACATCAAGCAATATTGCAAAATCAAATAAGTGAACATTAAATATATTTGAAACATTTGATCTGCCATTTGTTTCTTTTAATAACAAAATAAAAAAGGGAAAAGTGTCAAATTACAGAGTAAATATTCTCCGATTTGTCTTTTTTTATCATTATTGTTTATGATTTTGCAGTCATGCAGGCATTTAGACTTATGTTTTATGTTTTAACGAACTGCAATTATTAATTAACATAAAATGTTTATATCAATAAAATATTCATACTGTCATACTGCCACCTATAAATTGTATATGATGATCCTTGCATGTCATTGAAATGATAAAAATATACAATAAGTATATATATAGCCATTTATTTATTTATTATATTTATATGTGTGTGTGTTATATAATATATAACAATAATATATATGACTCAGGGATCTCCTTAGTCTGAGCTCTGTCAAATTGGTACAGAAATATGTTAGTGTTTTTCCTGATTATTAAAGTACATTCTTAAATCATATTAATGGTTTTGTACAGGCCACATGAGGCTTTCAGGCCCCTAACATGTTTGCCATTGATTCCTGCCTCTCTCTGTTTCCCTCCCTCTCTCGCTCTCTTATGTACTATAGACAGAATGAATCTCTGGTGAAAGTCAGAGGTCAGTACGAGCGTGTCAGCTGGGTTTGTGTACATACGCCTTTGCAGTCACTTAAGTAATTAAAATGATAATAAACGGTTTGGCCACATCCACTTCTTCCAACTGCTGCGATTGAGCTGCTCAGGTCAGGCCAGATGCATTGAGCTTGCAAAGTCAAATTTGGTTTGAAAGGCCTCTTCACTTTAGTGTGAAGGATTATTCAATGAGTATTTATTTTCCCTATAATGTGTTAAATACAATGTCGTCTATTAGAAACTCAAACAAACCAATAGGTTTTATATGACTCTGAAGGGTTTTACTAACCCTATTCAGATCGGCTCTCGCTGGCACTTGAAAAGATTCTCTCTCATGGTTTGCCTAGGTTTTCTGTGGGTAACAACTGGCATGAATTACTCGCTGGCATCAGTCTGCGGATTCAGTCTGTTATTCTGAGATTCTGCAAAAGTGGAAACTTGGAAATGTACTGTCTTTGGAGTCCCGCTATAACCTTTTTGCAGTCATAGTCTGTCTAACTATATGCTTTATTATTCTACGCACTCAGAAAAAAAGTACAAAACTGTCACTGAGGTGGTATCCTTTTGAACCTTTTTTACCTTTTTTTCTATCTATATACACACATAAACATGTAGTTGCAAAGTTACTTATAGTCAGTAGAATATCTAAAGTGGACTATCAAAATAAAGTGTAACTTATATTTATATCTATTTACAATATTAAATGTATTTATGTGTATAATTCAACAAGACAATACCACAGCAGTCAGCCAGTGTCTCTGGATTAAGTACGAGACCTATGGGCTGTCTGCCCAAACACGATGCCAAAACTCCCACTAATAAGACATCCCTTTTCAAGATTTATTTTAGCATTTCTATAGGCATAAAAATGAGCCTTAAGCTTGTGCCAGAAAGGACTTTTACAACCACTGTTTGTGAACACTCAGCTTTTTGATATCCAAATTAAAATACACAAACAAGGATATCGATATCCGACACGAAGGATAAAGTAAACACTTCTAACTCTGATGTATGCATTTCTTTTCACATATTTTTGGACTTGTTTGCCATAGATGCATTTTATGAGAAATTACAGAATAGGTGTTTGAGGCAGAACTGTGTATAAAGCAAATCATTTATTGACAGTGATCTTTGATATATTACTTTCATTAAATGTGCGTCGTCTTATTTTTAGCTTTAAGAACAACAAAAATTCCCAGTATAAAGAAAGAAAAAAACTCTAAAGTAAATTAAAACAGGAACGAGCTGGTTTCTATTGCCTGTCATTGTCTGCATATTAAGCATGTCATTTGTAAATGGTTTCCACCCAGTCCATGGCTCGCAGTGCTCATGTTAAATGGAGTGATACTTGAAAGCAATACGTATCCTGTGACCGCCTGCAGATATTTGGGCTATATCTCATCCATTGCTTCTAATTCATTTGCAGGAGAGGAAGCTGGATTTTAGTAAAAACAGCAGCTGCAAGGAATTTCAGCAGAGATCAAATGGGCATTGTAAGTCTTGTTAAGGGCTTACATCAACAAGACATCCATCACACTCTGAATATATACACAGCCGCAAATATGAAGGGCGAAAACAAAAGAACAAACTGAATCAATATTATCTCAGTGCAACAAACACAAGCTGATGTAGTTATCTCTTTACTTGTTCAATTTAGCTCTCTTCTTTCCTCCACCCCAGCCTCCGCTGTGTCGCACTGGGTTGTCCCGGAACGAGATGCGTTCATTTCGGGTCGGAGCTGAATTGACTCTTGTGGGTGATGGCACTTCTGTTTCTGTGAAGACAAAGGTAATTTTATAAAAAGTACACCTTCAGTTACCTGATAAGTCTTTGACTGACATTTATGGAGTTTCCAACAAACACTGTTCTTTCAAACACAGAGAACAAAGCAAGCTTTTTCTAGCTGATGCGTTCCACGTGTAGAACGCTCAGCAAGAAGTTATACACGGTAAAATGAAACGGCAAGGAATACTTCATTGATTCGGGAGGCTACCGTGCAGCACTCATCTTCCTGCACATAATTCTAAAACACAATATGTTTCTGAATTCAAAAAATGATCAGTCATTTTTATTTAAAAGATTCAAAGCCAAGAAACTCTTCCATTCCCTGGTTCTTTTAACAAATGTAATAAATTTTACAAATGTAGTAATTGTTTAGCTAACACAATTTTTTGTTTTTACTACATCTGTCTTAATTTGTTCCCTGCCTTTGCCGATTAAAGTGGAAAAAAGTAGACGTCTGCCCTCGACGGGTATTAATCGCGGGTATTAAATTAAACCTGGACGTTTATATTCAAGGAGACACATGTTGTTGCCCGTGTTCTGTGGGCTGATATTTAATAAAACGGCCACACACTCACTTAACCGCTGTGACCAAACAAATTGTTTTCAGCCATTTTGCTCCCATTACCTTTGAAAGAGGGCAAAAAATGAGGCACCGGGAGATTTCCTCTACACATAATGAAAACGTTTATGGCTCCCTAAACTGCTCTTTATGGCTCGGCCCCAGTAAGTAGAGGGTATCTTGTTGCATTAAACCTAAGTAGTATTTATAGAGTTCTTACTGTAATTGAACATTGTACTAAGCATGTCAACTTTGTGCTCATGACCTAATGACTCACAATGATTTAATTCAAATGACAACAGGCCTATGAGGAGCTGGGAAAATTTGTTTTATGTTAGCTGATAAACAGCCTAATTCACAAGGGGAATAAAACATTATTTTCAGAAAATGAGCACTGATATTTGTGGATTATAGAGGAATGGTTTTGCATGTAAACTGTAAAGTGAATTATCTATAAATGAATCTTTTCAATTCTCTTTGATCTGTAGAATCAGCCTTCTCTCCAATAAATCACCTATAAATACATCTATGTGAAAGGCTTGATTCAGTCCGTCATTCAGACAGCCAGTCAGTCATTCAGTCAGTCAGGCTGTCAGCATCCTCGTGGATTTCATTTTCAAATCATCATCAGAATCCAATTTAGCTTCATTAGGATAGACAGTGAAAAGCCTTCACAGTGTGACATGGCTGCTTGTGTCAGTCAGTGGGATCTTTGTCAGGGTGAGTCTTGAGTGGTATAGTGTGTGTGACAGAGCTCGCACTTAATCAGTGCGATTAAGCACCCAACACCCAACCAACCCACCCACCCCCCCCACCCGTCGACCCTGGCATCTGTCTGCTAAGATGACACACGCGCACATAGGCAATTATACACATACATATTCTCAAGCATGCTTGCATTTGCCAGAAGCATTCAAAAATTAAAAACATGTTTATCATGCATTCACTTGTGTAAATTTGGTCAGTTCAATTTTCTGTAAGGTGGAACTAAATGACAAACTTGCATTTTTACATATTATAACAAAAGTGCTGGTTGATGTCAAGTGGCTTTCAACTGTGCGAAATCGGATTTGTGTGATGTTGTAATGGGTTATCAAGTTAGCCAGATGATGTGTACAGTCATGTCAGTTTCCATCGTGTGCTTCACGTCACACCCACTGCGCTCTGTGTGCAGTATTTGATTTGGCACCTGACCGACATGATTCAACTTCACATCATTGTGTGAAGTCTGCAGTGTTTTAAAATTCTTCCTTAATTAATCCCATCCCTTAACATTTCAGAAATTATTACTGGGATAAATCATACGGAGATGATGCTCCGAGTAGAACCCGAAAGCTGGCGCCGAAAAAGAGATACAGTAAAAAAAAATGTATCCAATAGTGTGCTGTATGTATTCATAACAGAAGTGGAGAAGGGAGTTTGACTGCTTTCAAAAAACATGCTCTTTTGCTTGTGTGATATTATCAACAATGTGGACACAGATGTTTCTAATGTTAATGGGATGTTTGCATACTTTATAACTTTTATTTAATCAGCAAAATATGGTCAAATGTTTGGAATAATTAAGATTTTTTACCAAGACTGCATTTATTCAAAGATACAGTAAAAACTGTAATGTTGTGAAATATTACATTTTAAACAACTGGAATAAAATGTAATTTATTCCTGTGAAAACAAAGCGAATTTAAACAGCCATTACTCCAGTATTCAGTGTCAATGATTCTTCAGAAATCATTCAACATTACAAAAATCATATTCCAAAATATTTATTCCAAAATATTTGACCTGTAGTGTATAGAAGAAAAATATTTTTTTATTTTATATTTTAATATTTATATTTATTATTTATTTTATGTTATTTTATTTTGATAGTATGGATTTTAGTGAAATGCCCTCAAGTAAAAGACTCACTTCTGTTTTCAGCTGAGTATCTTCGAGGCTGAGTGTGCTTTTTAAGAGATGGAGAGACACTAGTGGAGTCAGTCCAAAATCTTGCTCCTGAATCTCCACTGTCTCTGTCCCCTATGGCCTAATAAAAAAACAGATACATTAAAGTATAGGCATCCACTCACATACATGAACATGCATAAATTCACTCTGTTGTAAACAATATTTACAGCGCTGAAAACAGCAGCAATTGTTAGTAAGTTTTCAAAGTATTTACTTTAAATTTAAATTCACAATTAATTAGCACAGAATCCAACAGTACTTGTAAAAAAAGTGAACAGTGGCAAGTTAGTGTGCAGGTTTAAGTATAATAAATAATAAAAATAATAGCTCTTACCACAAGCTGCACCCTTCCACCATTAAGAATATCCTGACCAATATCAGGGAGGAAATGATCCCTAAAAAAGTCACTGAATAGATTACCTCTAACACAATTTACACCACAGAACATTCACAACATGTGAGACCACTATAACTTATCACCATTATGAGTTGTTAATAATTTATCTTTTTCAGAAGCATATAGTTCAGAGCAATGTGTCTCACCGTCCTGTGCCTGCGGAGTCTGTGTGGGGATGGACTGCTTGTGTGGGGAGCAACTGGTAAATTCTTTCCTTGTAAGATTGGTTTTCCTCTGCTTTCGGTAATTTCTGAACTTCATTCACTGCTTGGTGAACTGCATTTGACATAAAACAAGAAGAAAGGCACCCAAATGAGTTTTTTCTGACACATGCATTTAAATATTTACAGAAATAAACATTCAATTTTGCAGGGGGGTTGTCTGCCAGACAACTCCCGATAAGCACCAAGTTAATCAGAAAAAAATAGTTTTGGACTGTAACTAATAAGTAGAACATACAAGTCTGCGAGGTGGATAGCAAATGCAAATTAAAGTTGTTTCGGGAACTTCTGTGGTGTATATTTATGCCTACTGAGCAATAAAAGAAAAACAAAATGAGTACGTAGGAAGTAGGGAGATTTATGGACAGTGTCAATACATGTCACCAAAAAGCCCTAATTCAAAATAAACATGTTCTTGGTGGAGACTAGCATGAATTGATAATGACTTCTGACGGCCAAGTGCTGGAACTAATGAGCCATTTATTTAAGTCATTTTCATGGTTTTGCCAAAAAAGTAAAGAGCAGACAAGATTTATGGGTTACAGTTGTCATGGGTTAATTGAAATCCACTAAAAATGTCAAGTGATTAACTCCTCCCTAAGGGCTGAACAAGAAAACAGAAAAAAGGTAATCCACATTTATTGCTGCTGAAAAGTCCTTAAGTGAAACAATTATTCAGCATTAACGGTATGTTTGCACTTTCAACAGATACGATTTTGAAGCTTTTTCATACACTTTAGATTAGTAAATGCAATAAACAAATAAAAATAATACATTTAATACAACTATTTGGACTCAAAACATTTGGATACTTAAGCATGAACACTTAAAATTTATGAATTATATTGCATTCAATAAAAAAATATCCAACCAAATTAGCTTGTCCTAATTTTCTTTAACATAAATGAAAACTGGTTTGATGTTGTCTAATGCAATAATATTCATACATATTAAAGTGTGACTGTCAAAATACTATTAGGGCCACTGTATGTAAAATAAGTAATAGAAAATAGAATAGAATAGAATATGTTCATATACCATTATTTATTCATATTAATAGTTCATTTATAGCATATAGCACTTTATAGATTTAATATAATTTGATGTCAACAATCCTAAAAATGTTGAGTTCATAAAAAGTGATTTATAAAAAGTGTGCATTAGAAGAGGTTCATGGTTCAATAAGTATTATTATTTGCTGAAAAGTTGCAAGAAATACAGAGTCGAAGTTGTGTGTATATACAGTGAACACACTGATTTAAGGGAAGGACCTCTAGAGTTAACCACAGATATTATATGATAGAAACACATGCAGCATCCAGTAGCTGTCAAACCCGCTTCCCCCCCCATCTATCCCACCCTCAGGACATTAGGGGGCCCAGGAGTCACGGCTGTTAGAAGGGCTCTTAAGTACATTAGGCCAGCGTTTCCCAACCTTTTTTCTGCCGCGGCACAGTTTTGATATGTAAAAAAATCCCACGGCACACCACTAAGCATTATAAAAAAAAAAAAAAAAAAAATCAATAAATATATATAAATATAAATATAAATATATATATATACCCAGAAAGGGGAAAAGGTTTTTTTTTCCCCCCAATAATTAAACATTGCGTCTTCAGAGTTGGTATTTTGGCTTTACATAATTATTAAACACGTTGATATTCTGATGATATTTTTTTTCCAAGCACATTTTACCAATTCCAAACCACATCAATCTTAATAACTACTATTGATTTTGTATTTAATCTTTTATAAGTGATATATAATAGTCCATGAAGGCTGGAAGTGAAAAACTCCTTTTATTCAGGTGTGCAGAATTATTAGGCATGTTTTCTTTTGCAGATAAAATGAGACTGAGATGTCAAAAATGATCTTGAAGGACCAGCACCACATCCTCTTGTACCACTGTTTGAAGAATTTATTTTCCAGAATCTAGCAGTAAGTTTTAGGAGCTAATTTTTAGTCAATCCTGCAAGACGGACTTTTCAGGAGAGGAGATGGAATAAAAATTAGCTCCTAAAACTTATTGCCAGATTGTGAAAGATAAATTCTTCAAACAGTGGTACAAGAGGATGTGGTACTGGTCTTTCAAGAGTCACTCTCAACTTATCTGTCCATAAAGCCTATAAAAACTCAGTCTTCATGTATTTCACAACACTTCAGCATGTTATTCTTATTAAGTGAGGGTAATTTTTATGATTTTTTACCCAAGCAAAGTCTCTGACACCTTGTAATTCTGGAGACTCCGGGAAGGTTGCAGTTCTGGAAAATGATGGCGCTGGAGACTAAATGTTTCCTGATGGTTTTACACCTAATTCTTCAAATTAATTTTTAATTATTTTGCAGTTAACGTGTCTTCTTCTCCACCTGTTTTTTTCTGACCCCACTGTCTAATGGTCATGTCTTAATTATGCAATTTCTGTATTGCATTAGTTTTGAATATTTACATTTGGGATTTAATAATGTTTTAGTTAAACCTCTTTTTTGGCTCATTTTGTCAGTAAAAGAAAACATGCCTAATAATTCTGCACACCTGAATATAAAGAGTTTTTCACTTCTAGACTTCATGGACAATTATCTATCAATTATAAATGATTAAATAAAAAAAATAATAGTAGTTATAAAGATTGATATGGTTTGGAATTGGTAAAATGTGCTTGGAAAAAAATATCATCAGAATATCAACGTGCCTAATATTTATGCACATGGTGTATATATGATCAGACACTTGCATTTAATTTCTGAAAATAATATTCAAATGGTGTTAAAAAGGTTTTTGACGACCGAATGACAGAGATCTGTGTTTTGTCCTTTATTATAATTAGAACGGAAGGCAGTAAATAAATAGTATCACGTTTTTTCATCAGTTTGCAGGTTTAAAGTTTATTGTAGCTATATGGGCACTCGGTTTCTCTTATTGTTTAATACATTTGGCCAAAATCTCACGATATAAAACACGAACCGCTATGCACAGAATATTTGAATCGTACAAAAGTGTATTGGCTACAACTAGACAGCAAATGCACACAAAAACATTAGCTTTTATAGACAGTGTTTCTTGAGTAAAGGAAACGCTGCTCTTACTCAAACATCAGTTCTTTATTTACCCTTGCATTGTGACGAAGTAGACGTTCGTCTTCAAACAGCGCGTCGTGGCACTTTTTATTCTGAATGGAGGCGGGGTGGAGTTATGAGGTTTGACTGACAATTTGAGGATCCAATGGCATTACGAGGTTTAGTCACAAGCTCTTTTGAATGCTTTTCATTGGTTAAATATGTGTAAAACCCACAAAAAGACATAACGATGACCAATAGCACTGATTTAAAATAATAATAATGAAACAGATAAGGAAGTTTTTGATAATTTTCCACGGCACACCCGACAACCTGTCACAGGAGTCAGAGAATCAGCTCTTTCACGAGGGTCAGGATGACAGAATCGAACTGCTGGGGGTGAGCGGCTCAAAGTGATTCCCTTAAGGACACTGTGCAGGTATTTTCAGAAATCCTGCTCTTCCTTCATACCAATACTGAGGCAATGACACAAGGTCAGTCCTGACAAAACCAAGAGAACAACTGCCCTGAAGTATTTAAAATATAATAGATTAATAGACATATATCATATTTTCATGCTTATATATCCCATCTCATGTTATGTCTATCAAAAATGCTTCCACAGATTTTCCAGTTATGTTTGGGTCTGACTAATTAAACTGTAATTTGGTGTCCAAAATGCCTAAATTGTTTCATTGCAATGAAGTCATTCCATGCACACACGCATAGGCTTTGCACAAGACACACTGTGCATGTGGGGGACTCTTGAGTGTGTGTGTGTTTGTGTGACTATGAGACATACCCATGGGGCTTTGATTGTTTGGAAGTTCTCTGAGCAGACTCAAAGAGGGAGGTCAGGTCTTTTATCGTGAGGTTCTGTCTCCCACTTTCCTTTACCCTGGGTCAAACCTTCACCTCCAGAGAGCAGACCACATGCGGTCAACCAGCGGTCAACACACACACACACACACACACACACACACACACACACACATACACAAACACACACCACGGAAAGGTTTGTATGTATGCATGAAGCTTGTCAATCACATCAATCCGAAGCAATCAAAAAGTGCACTGAAATGGAGGAAATCTGATAAAATTTTCAGAAATGGAGGCAATATGATAAATCGTAATATGAGATTTTGAGAAACTATAAATCCTTGGTTGCACTGGTGCAGAAAAAAAAAAAAGTTTATTTGAACTTTTTAAATTTAAGAACTGATGTTTTAAAAATCATCTCTGGTCATTTTAATTTCCTTTAATAAAGGAAAAAATAATTTGTCATTTGTTGAGAAAATCGTAATGTGTGATTTTGAGATCCTGTAAATCCTTCGTTGCATTGGTGCAGAAAAGCAAAAAAATGCTTTATTTGAACTTTTTGTTTTAATTTAAGAGCTGATGAGCTTTAAGAGCTAAGAGCTTTTAAAATCATCTCTGATCATTTTAATTTCTTTTACTAAAGTGCACAAAAACACAAAAAAATAAAACAATTAGTAATTTGTTAAGGAATTGAAAGAAATATGAGAAATCTTAATGTGAGATTTTGACATCCTGTAAATCCTTGGTTGTACTGGTGCAGAAAATAAAAAAAGAGTTTTATATGACCTTTTTAAATTTAAGAAATGATGTTTTAAAAATCATCTCTGATAATTTCAATTTCCTTTAATAAAGTGGAATAAAAGGAATAATTAGTCACTTGTTGAGAAAATCTTAATGTGAGATTTTGAGAACCTATACATTTTTGGTTGCATTGGTGCAGTAAAGCATAAATGAATAAATAAATACAAATAAAAATAAATATAAAAAAAATTAAATAAAATAATGTTTTTTTTTTCAAAATCACAGATTATTTTGAACCTCTCTAATTATTTTAATTTATTTTACTAAAGTAAAAAACTTTATAGTAAAAAGCTATATGCCCTAAGTAAGACACTGTATGTCAGTTAAACTCTTTCAACTGATCTAAAGTACTATTTTCCACAAAATATGACTCTCTTCTGTGATTTCCTCGCAAAGGAATCCACCCAAACCAAAAGCATCATCTACTTGAGAAGTGATACAGTGCCAAGCCCAGCAGATACAGGAGACTGGAAATACATGACACATGGTGCAAATCAAACACAGGAGAGCAGCGAAAACCTGCAGGTTAATGCAAAGCAACTTTGCTGAGTTTGACCAAAAAAAAAAAAAAAAAAAAAAGTGTCAGATGATTGTATTTCTTAAGATTAAAGATGCTGAAACCAACATAAGCAGGGTATGATGAAGAAACTGTGTGTCCTGGCTTTGGGGTTGGGTAAGGCTACCTGCTCTTCCCCTCTGCTGACCTGCGGAAGGCACCAGCAATACAACCCCAACCCCATCAGGGACGGCCCCAAGCCTCAGGCTACAGGCTGGCCGCCGCTCCCCTGCTCTCCCCCAGCAGGGGCTTACATTTCAGCCGAGCGCTCCAAGCTCCCTTCTGGAGGTGATTAGCCCCCTGAAGCCGTGACAGATTCTTTCCGAGATATCCGCCTCACTCGTGTTTATTTTATCCGAGCTCTCTTTTGTGGATGTGCTGGACATGAAGTAACCCACTTGAAAATGGGTATTGGCTTACATACGCCACGGGACTGACGGAGGAGTCGGAACAACAACAAAAAAAGTAAAGCAAGCAACCGTTCGCATCTAAAGAGGATATCTTTCCATTTATTTGCCCTGCTCTTTAACGTGACCCTTCATCTATCCCTTATCTCTTACACTCGACCCCCTCGGTAGCATTGCACTGAAAGCCCACCCCCCTCGGGTGGCACTAGGGATGTAGACGGTGCTCTCTCTCTCTCAGTCTGGAACCCCTAAGTGCCCTACCTCCTCTGTACTTAACTCAATTTCACACTTCAGGTCCGCTACAAAGTCTCCTGAAATACAATCATCTTGTTTATTCTCCACCATCCAAAACAACCTAATAGCTAGCTATTTACGATCCCATCATGTGCATTCAATTTGATCAGGTGATGTGTAAGTTTTCGTGTATTACACGCAAGGTAGATCCAAGCATGTCCCAAATGACTGGATGGATCCAGTCCGTGGGGAATAATGAAAATGGATCAGTTCTCTTAGAATTCAGGAAATTATGCAAACTCCATCAATTGTTGACATGTATATTATAAGGCAACAACTTATTTCCTATAATGAATCAATTGATTTATTTGGAGAATCAGTTTATTTATACAGAGAATAAAAGTATTCGTATGGTGAATCATTTGATTACTACTCAAATGTTTCAAATGGTGAATCATTTTATTCATAAAGTGAAAAAATGGATCCATATGGTGAATAAACTGACTCATTTAGTGATTCAATTTATTAATTTAAACATAGATCTATATTTGTATAGTGAATCAATTGAGTCATATAATGATTAAAATTGAGTCAAATAATTCATATAAAAATTAGTTGTGTCCCAACATTCCACACTTCGTTTTACTGCTTTAGTAAGTGGATCATCTGGGTGTTTAAAGTGCACTTCTTGTTGGAATTTTCTGTGTGGATACACTAATTGTGCAATTTATCCTAGAAAATGGCATTTAATAAATATGCAAATTGGGAAACATACTCTTTTTATTTATATAGTGACTCATTTGAATAGTAAATCAATTGATTCACACAGTACAGAGATTCAATTGGTTCATATGTTCCAACAACAGATTCAAAGGTCAATCAACTGAATTCTATATTGATTCAACTGATTCATACAGTGAATCAATTAATTCATATATATATATATATATAGTAATTTGTTGATTTGTGGTGCATATATGCATGAATTCAGCCATACCTTTAAAGTTGTCCTTGAAAGTAGGACGTGTTCGCCTTTGAGTTTCTTTGGAAACATACTGGTTACTGTGGCTCCTGAACAGGGCCAGACGTGGATTTGGGTCTAGAACACATAACAGACAGGACCACAGCCACAAATGAGCTCATACGAATGCAGGATTCATCGAGCAGACAAGCGCAAACAGAAAACTGACAGAAACCAAAGCTTTACTTTCCATTACGATACCAAAGCATCCATGGAGCAATGGCTCTGAGAGCTTGACACAGGCCCTCATTTCATGGGACCATGATTGGATTTGTGGCATTAGAGTCACGCACTCCTGACCTTGATCAAAGCCGGCTTCAGGCCAACCCTGGAGGATCCAGACCAGGGCCAGCACTACTGTGTCTGGGATTCTTCTCAGACTCACGGCCCATTGAATTTACGAGCGGTGATGTTTTCCTAGCTCCTAGTAATGAAGCTGGTTCTGGGCCCTTGGAGCTCAAAGCACGATGGAATATATGTAAGAATGTTTGCAGACGGGCCAATCGAACATGACAAGCCATGGAGCAGGGTGGAGCTGGTTGATGTTACGGCAGATTAAGCTTCTCATGGAATCACAAGCTCCATGCTAGTATGGCATGATTGTTTACCAAAGACGTAGAGAGGGAAAAATTATAAAAAGGCCTTGAAGCTTGGCATAAAGTTTTAAGGAAATGGGCATTGTTTCATTAAATGGATAGTTCACCCAAAAATGAAATAAACTGTACGAAGAACACAGTGGGGTTTTTTATAATGTATTAGGAAACAGGCTTTTTTTCTAAGAAGTCTCTGTGTCAGTACAGATTGATTGATTGCAGAATTTTTAGAGGTAGTGATTTTAATTTGACTAAATACACAGTATTATAATTCACTGTAGCTTTACTGACAGGAATGTACTTACGCTGTCTTTCAGATGCTAATACAGTAACAGTATATGGTATCTAAGACAGTAGTTCTCAGCCTTTTTGACTCCAAGACCTGTCCACAACAATATTCAAAGGCCCTTTTCAAGCTGTTTGTGATTTACTGGATAAGGATTAAGGATAACTAACAATTTACTCACAATTTCCATCAAATAAAATATAGTTTGGCCTAACTAGAAAAATGTATATTCATAAGATTTATAAAATGCAAGAGAATTTACAGAAATCACACTTTCTGTAAATCCAGGTTTTTCAAGACAATAGGAATCCTGGTTATTAAAAGGAATAAAACTGCTGTTGAGGGGGTGAATTAAAATAAGAAGTATCTATTGCTTTCAGTTGTTTTAGATGATTTTAATACTTGTTTTTTTTTCTTATTTTGTATCATTTAGGTCATCTTGAGGCGCACAAAGAAGTTTGCTGAAGCCCCTAGTGGGCCCTGGCCCCCTGATTGAGATGTACTGATCTACAGTAGGATCCAATAAAGGATCTATTGAATTAAAAGTTGAATGATTTTAAGTATACCTCATAAGATGGATAAATTGATAGATAAATATGCTTACTAAATAATCTCTTCTGCTGCTGTTTCCTGCCTTTCATTTTACTGGCTCTCTTCAGCATGAGAAGGGCAGTGGACTCATTAGTGATTCCCCTGAAATAGAAGTTAACAAGAGTAACTACACTGGTCTTTAAACAGTTTTTTATGTGGAATTTAAAATGATTTTCTAATAAATTTGATTAAAATTGTGGCACTGAAGTAAAAGGACTACACAAAGTAGAACAGAAACATACCATTCTTTGAGAATTTTTTCTGATTCCTCAGACAGTGTGTGGGTTTTGAGGACTGATCTGGAAATTTGTTTAGAAAACCACAGAAATTGCAACAAAATATTAGCGAAATGTTAATTAAAGTAATGATCAGTATTAGACATGAAGCCAATGATTACCTGCTACTAAGGTGAGGCGACACGCTTTGCTCCAAGCAGGCTGCACCGTCATTATCTGACCAGGCATGTTTTGGCTGCAGTGGAAAAACAGATAGGGTCTTTGGAGACCCTTGAATCGGAAGAGGGAGTGGAGACTAAGACACACAAAGACAGTCAAAGAAAAAAATTGCATCAGTATGTAGTTTCTAACACAAAGACTTGCTTCATGTGCACTTTCAAATCTTTTTTTTTTTTAAAGATAGATAATATTCATGCTGTTTGGTTATAGAACATCGCATTCAACAATCTCTACATCTCCACAGCAGCAGCTGCATCACATCACAGTGCCGCTACCGTGATAGAAAAGGCCAGTTCTCTCTAAAGAAAAGAAACCACAGGAGAAAAAGCACAGTGCTGAAAAATGACATCTGCTGACGAGAAGGAAGTTTGAGGCGGCCTAGAAAGTAATTGTGTTTTTGGAGGCAATAAATTCGGCACTTAATCACCCAGAGAGACTCTGATTGTGCCGGCCCACAGACAGAAGGAGGGTCCGTAGGGCTGTTACCTTTGGCAACGGCAGCTGTTCCGAAGATGGCATTATTCTGGCCGGTAAGGCATTGGAATCCAGGGTTATCCAGTCTTTCTCCAGCACTTTCTATTCATAACAGGACACAAACAAAATCCAAGAGCTGAACATGGACTGCACCTTTCCAAAATGGCATGTGATGGGATTTCTACAGCTGATAAAGTGCATCTTGATGTTTTTATTATTCCTTCAAAGCAAGTAGCAGATCACATTAAGCTAAAAGCACTGAACTGGTTTCCTGTGTGTGACAAACACTTGAGAACGTATCCACTTCAAAACAGATTTTTTTTCCCCCTCAAAGTCGTGACAGGCAGAAATTGGAGAGCCAACACGTGAAAAAGTCCAGAATTTTTAGATGTAGACCAATAATACAGACCAATTTAACATGACATTGTAATACACTATAATGAATCGCCTAATAAGCTACACAGATGAGCTCACTTAGCGTAATGCATAGGTTAAGCCAATGTTAAGTTGAGTAAACGTGATGCAAACGGGCAGAAAATAGCAGGTGACATAAGAAAAAGAAACAACGTTTTCCTTTCCCTCTTTCCCGCTCACTGACTGCTCTTTTTCAATACCTAATCACTGCTGACAGCCGACCACCTCACGGTTCTGAACGCTAGTTAAAGGACTGTCAGCACAACGGCCCAGGCTATTTGTCTACCGACTTCACCGTAATGGCAGGAGCACCAAGCATCTGCTCATACCTCATCAAAAATGAATTCGTCCATGTCCACCTCTTCTAAGTCCTCATCGCTTTCTGTGATCTGAGCAGCAGCTAGAGCACAGGCCAGCTTTTTCCGCAGAATGCAGCCCCTCCATGCAGCCTGCAGGGGCAATACACAGCCATGAATCACATGCAAGCATAAATATTGTGTGTTATCCCATTAGGAAGATAAAACATGTTAACCTCTGTTTAATTGCCCCGCGGTCTGCAGTTTGAACTTTCGGTGACTTTGGCTTTGTAAGACAAATGTAACACCGGGATGCCTTTAAATCTACGTATTCCCCGCGGGAAAAAAAAGACTTAACGGATCAGAACCCTAGCGCTCCCACTCCAGCGACACGTTGGAATCTGATTAATCATTTTTTTCTTTCGGTTCGAGTCCTTGGAGACTCATTAAACACAAAGAGAGAGAGAGAGAAAATATCCCTTAGAAGTTACATGTGAAAGAAATAGCCTGTTTTCAAAAGCACTATCTACCAACTCAAAACAAGCCCTTGGCAGTAATAGGTGTAATGAAGATGATTTAATTATATTCAAGTTATTTATAGCATTCATAAAAGGAGGCATGGAAAACACCTTTTCGGAGATATATCAAACAATCCTTGATCAAAACCAAAGTGAATAGAGGATTTTTTTGTGGAAGGAGCTAAAAAAAAAATAAAAAGTCTCACCTGAATAACAACAGCAGCACGTTCCCTCTCAGGACCCCCAATGCAGGTATCTTCCACCTTATGAAGATTTGATTTTGTGTTAGTTTTTTCAATTAAGCCTGGGAGGCCCTCACGTCTCCACAATACACATCTCCTCCGCCATCGTCGCTGGATCGCCACAGCTGCCGCTCTGAGTGATAGCAGAGAAGACAATTTTATCTGATGACTCACCAAGGTCATGAGAGACTAAATGAATGTCACTGAACTCAAGCCTCGGATGATTCATCTGCGTTAAAACATCTGGAGAGAGACACAGCAGGGGTGTAATGCAATCCGAATGATTTAGAGATGAACTTTATTTTGATTACCTTTATCTAAAATTAAATGTACCTTCAAATCATGGGAGATGCTTACTACAAACAGAAATTAAATGCAAAAGTAAGAAAATTTTGTGTGTGAGAGTCGTACATTTTAAAGTTCAGTGCCTGAACAGGTTCCTTCTCACTTTGTGTCAGCATGCAGTCAGCAGATCTTAGCTCAAGGTCAGACTGAGAAAGTTGAGTCTTTTGTGGATTCTGTTTCCGCCAATCTGCTGTATGCTGAAGTTGCTTCTCTGGACTTTGTCCCTGTGATAAAGATGCTTCAGAATAACCACATGATCTGTTAGCAGCTGCCACCAGTGTAGAATCCTCTGTGACACAGCTGTCGCCGTATTCATGGGCATAACGATGGTCCACTGCCAATCTGAACAGGTCTGCTTGGTGGCCAATGGCAAGTAGCTGGGCGTTATGTTGTGAGGGTGCAGTACTATGCAAAAAATGCAGGAAAAATAGCACAAAATTTCCGATATTAGGAGCCATTTACACAGAATGCATTTTTGCATTTAACTTCACTGCTTGTAAACTGTGCTGGACAGACTCGTTTGGCCTTAGTGATTTCATTTTGTGTCTTTTGCAGCATCTTGCACGACACGCCATTATAAAAAGGTGGCACTCAAGTCAAAAGAACTTTTAAAAAATGCATCTCTAGAGCTTGCATTTTCATTTTCATTCCAATGACCTGTGTCTTGCATTTTTTAAAATGTAAAATTTCACACGTGAATAGCTCATTAGAATCTTGGTAACACTTTACCAAAAGATCTCATTAGTTAACATTATTTAATGTATTATCTAACAATAAGCAAAACATTTGTTACAGTATTTATTAATCTTAGCGCTAATTAATAAATTAACTGTTCATTGTTATTCATGTTAACTCAGTTCCATTAAATATTAACAGATTTTAATAATGATTTTAATAATGCATTGGAAAATGCTAAAATTAACACTTAACTTAAGATTAATAAATGCTTTATAAATTATTTTTCATTGTTAGATCATGTTAACTAATGCAAATAACTTGGAACCTTACTGTATGGAACCTTACTGTAAAGTCTTCTTGATGAGAATTTAAACTAGCCTTTACCATAGAAATCAGAAATTTCTTGCGAGATGTAAAACTGGCTTATAATGAAGTTTTACAGGAAGTCTCTACAAAGGTGTTTCAATACCACTCTAATTGCTCTATTAGCTATGGCTGGTTTGGCCCCTCTTACCCCTGACCCTTAAGCCCATCTTTGCTGTCAACATCAGAAACTAGCTCTGTCACTATAGAGTCCCTGCTATTCTAATCCTCTGACATGGTTAAGAGGGCATCTGCACCCCTCCAACACACACTTTGTCCAGAATAGAGTCATAAAAAGAGCCTTGAAAGAGTCAAATGCAATGTACATTTGTACTGGGAAACAAAACTACTGTCGAAACATGTTGAAATTCAATGCAAGGACAAAGATCTATAACAAAATGGCTAATTTGATTACCTCATTAAAACAAATTAATGTCAAATTGCATATACAGTCAGCAATGAACATTCTGAAAGCCAAACATTATTACAAGCTGTAAAAATCATGCCAAGGCAAATAAATACAATCCTAGACCTTACACAGTTCCCCTACTTACTGACATCTGAAATTACCTCAGAGAAAAACCGGGAAAGAGTTTCTTTTTTTATATAGTTTGAAGAACTAACGTAGCTTTTGCAGTAACAAAACATATTTATGATTCAGTGGCATAAATTCCATTTTATTGCCGTGGTTTGATGACATTAAATGAATCCTTCAGTATGGTCTGTCACTCTAATCGACACAGGCATTGGTTTACCATTGTATCGCGGTCAGATGGCAGAGTCTTCACCTTGCCAAAGCTGGGGACTGACACTGGGTCATGTCAGATGTTAAACGGCTGCAGCGGTCCCCACGGGTGTGCAAAAGACTCTTTGTGCAGAACACGTGGCGGAAGGGTTAGGGGGGTATCTCTAAAGTCCTCCAAGCCATAAGAGACCTCAGTTTGAACCACAGGACACACAGACTTCTGTCAATCATGTTTCATGACACATAGCGAGTGTTCTGCTTTATTTGCTGGTGGTCTGCAGCAGTATCTGAGGGGGCTTTTGTATTTTTGATATTCAGCATGAATAGGCTCAAAGAACTAATAAATTTCTACATACCACAAAATTTGAAAAATAATTAAACACTCAGTTTAAATACCACATACATACTATACACATATATTGTAATAAATTATTTATAATATGTTTTATTTATTAAATATTTATATTTTTTAGGCCTGGATTTTTCGGATTCTCTGCAAAGACCCTCTGCATAAATTATGATTTGTTTTCATTTACCTACTATTAAAAGTATGATTAAACTATAAGCTAAATATTACATGCATTTTTCATAATATACTACAGGATTTTAACCAATTGGATCTTTATTAATACATTTGAAAAAAACAGAAACTGCTTGTCTACCTGATCTCCATCTTTTGCTGCTGGAGAAGTGAATCTCGCTGCTCTTGCTGTGCTTGACAGAGGGCCTGGAAACTCCACTGCTGTTCTGGACATTTATGGGGTGCTGTGGCAGCAGCAGTCTGCTCATTATTCAACTTAATCAAGCCAGGCACTGTCTCCAAAAGCAAGGACCTGAGGGAAAACAGGCATTTAAGAGATTTACCTGATGAAAATGTAAGGTGAAACGACCACACAATGTGCTCAAAGCTCTTTGAAATGATTGCTTTAATGGTTAGTGACTGTTGATTTTATAATGTATAACAAAGCCATAAAGTTTTAAAGCAAAGGTTTATAATTGCAAAAAAAAAAGGTATTTTTTTTAAAAATTTACTTTTAGTTTATGTGTAAAAAGAATCTAGATTAAATATAAAGAGGCAAAAAAGTTTATTTTTAATAATTATACTTTAAATAGCTTCTTTTGCAAAACAATTAGCAGTTCAGAGCAATATGTAAGGTTACTGCAATCATAAAAAAATAACGGGTAAACTTTAGTTCCAGCCCCTCCCTTTCTCAGTCTCCTTGGGCTTTCTACTGGAGAATATTTACATTGAGCAGATGAAATCACTTAGGAAACGGGGATAAAACGTTTAATGAGTTTGACATTCTGGACCCAAGAGAATCAACAGAGCGCCTGTGCATCAACTAAGAGGTTTAGTCAGAGTCTGCCTTTCTCAATGATGACACTCGGCTTGGATTAGAAGTGAAAAAGGGTTTGCTGGGCTCATTTCAGAGATGTGACAGCCATTCAAGTGAGCCCATGTTGTTTTTTTGATCTGTGTTTTAATTTGCAAAAGTGTATGAGAAAACACAGGTGTAGCCTAGTCTTTGCTGAACCCTGCTGAGAGAAGTAAAATTGAAGAACCATGGGTTGATTAATGAGTGATATATTTAGTAACAATGAAATTACTTAATTATTGTAGTCCCTTTTTTATTTCATTAATGTATTTTTTTTTGCTCATTTATTATTTTTAAAATAAATTTTAGCTTTTTTATCTCTTTGTTTTTATCATAATGAATATTTTTACTGATATAACATATTTAAGAACTTTTTCTTAACTTTTTTACTTTTTTTGTTGTTGTTGTTTTTTTTTTATTTAAAGACAGTAAAAAATTTGTTCAAAAATAGTTTTTCCAGTGGTACATTAATATTCAGTTAATTGTAAAAGATACACTTGATGGTAAATAAAATGAAGTGTTGGCAAATTCTGTCCAAGCTGATATATCCATAAAAGAGGATCAAAGAGGTCATCTCTAAAAGCCAAAAACTGCTTCACATTTACAAAGCAGGCATGGTCATGTGATACACTTTTGGCCATGTTGTGTCCAGCCAACAGGCTCCTGTTGCTACCAAAAAACTGACTCTATTCATTACTCATGAAAACTTCCCTGTAAACAAAGAAACTTACAGGAGTTTGATTAATCTAGCTAAATTCTGCTCTCCCAGACTCCCAGACTCGTGTGCTGTGTACTTCTTTGAAATATCTTTCGGTTCTTTAATTTAGGCTGTGTTATCACTGGACGGGGATGAAAGGGCTAGTGGAGAGCGAGAAAAACACTGGGTCTAATTCCGTTGTTGGCACTGAGGGTTAGACAAAGTTCAGTGGAATACTGAGCCTGATTCGAGTGAACTTCCTATCCGTCATTACAGAATAAAACAGATGTAAAGACACAACAGATATATTTCACCTCAAGACTTCTCTCTGGAAGCCACGTGCAAAATGTGGAAAATAAAGTTGAAAAAATAACTAACAAACTAAACGGCTAAAAATAGCACACCATATTCAATTTTATAAGAAGTCAATTTAGTAAGACGTTTCTGTCAAGAAAATGAATGTGTTGCCAACATTAAACTTTTTAAGCCTTCTGAGCTATAAACTCATGACAGTCAACAAATCACTTTGGTATGTATGATGTTACTTTTTTCCATTTTGGCTGAATGAACTGGATTGCTTCTTGAGAAATTAATTCCAACATGGTTTTGTATTTTTCTGATCTTCATATTCTGTCTCTAATACATTTTTCTACCACATAAGAACATTTAATTTGCTCATTAAAAATTCTCAGCAAACTGCTGGCACTTTAAGAGCACATTTGCTTAAAAAATATTCCCCCACTGAGCAAATATTTTCAGAATTACGAGCACTTAAATCCACGTGCGTACAGATGTCACTGAGTAATCCAATAGCGGACACAGATACAATGCCTGGTGCAGTGATATGGGCCAGAAGCTCAGTGGTAAAGAGGAATGTTTATTCTACTTTAAACGCCTGGTGCACTTCCAGCCAATGTCCCCATTCACATTAGTTTCACATTCTCTGACAATTATGAAATGCTTAGTGACTTTTGCTGGAATGCACACATGACAGCTTCTGCCCAATCCAAGATAAATCTCTCCATTATAAAAGGAGGAACCACATTTCCTTTATATACTAATATTCGCTCTCAACAACAAAAATACTCCAGATTTTAGCTTAGTGCCAGCGTGAAACTGAGAAACTGAAAAACAAACTTAACTGTCAATGTAAAAGGCCCTAAACTGGGTCCTTGGGTCACACCTACCTCCAGTTGCTTTCCTGCTGTAGTGGGTTATCAGTCAGGTTAAGTTCTTGAAGACTGGTGCATTTCTGAAGATTCAGACAAATGTTCTGCAAATCTAAAAGAGAGTCAGAACAGAGACACTTTGCAATTTACTCTACGAATGGTTCTAATTCTACTGCTTTGGATGCAATTCAAATGTTTGCCATTCTGGTCTTAATTGAAGACACTCAAACACTATGATTAATATTTCTATAAATTAGTATACACAAAAATGTTATTCTCAGTGGTACTTAAAAAAACAGTTCACTAAAAAATGAAAATTGCGTCATTATTGACTTTCATGTCATTCAAAATGTGATTGTTTATATTTTTTCAGTGGATCACAAAAAAAGAATTTTGAAAAACATTTATGATTCTTTAAAAAAAAGTGACATGCAGAATCTATGCAGCTCTATTTTATACAACAACAATATATAGTGTCCATTTGACTTGCACTATATTCTAAGTCGTCTGAAGTTTAATAGTTATGAGTGGTGAAAAGAAATTTGGATTGGGAAAATTTGGAGAATTGGAAAAAATAACAGCATACAGGCTATACAGGGGAGTAAATTACTGAAATTTATTTTTGGGTGAACTATCCCTTTAAGGATGAATGATATGAGATATGGAGATATGAGAAGTTCTCTTTTAAATAATTGTTTGTTTGTCACAAAGGTTATTCATCCATATTCAAGAATACCCTTTCAAGCAGCCGAAAACAAACCCACCCCACTTCATAAGCTCACCTGACAGACAGTTGTGACTGGCATCCAACATCTTCAGAGACACCAAGTCCAAGAGTGGAATTAAATGAGTTACACTGAGGGGAAAGTGAACCCTCATTTTAAACAATAAAACATCTTAGCACTGTATATTTGTCAGTGTTTATATTACATTTTACATAAGAATGTACTATATTTAAACAACTTAAAGACTTTAACCTTAAATAGAATTGACCTGTAAGACAGTGTTAAGTTTAAAAAACGAACTGGAAGAGACTTAAAACATTGTGAGCTGCCAACCTAGACATCACCTACAGCAGTGGTCTTCACTATTTTTTTCATGAGAGCCCCACCTATAGGACAAAGTCAATAGGAGAGCCACTTTTACTGCAAAGTATCAAAAGTTACATCTAATTGCATGTCTGCTTATCAATCTGTCATCGCTGAACATGCAATTTGAAATGCAATACAAAGGGGGTTATTTTTAAAAGTTATTTTTAAAGTTATTTATTTAAAGTTATTTGCTTCTACATTAGCACATCATGTATCTAACCATCCAAGAGTACGTTCGGCATTAAGATTGCCAAAACAACTACGCAGTGAGTCAATGTAAGGGCAGAGCAAGTTTAAATATCTTTCTAGTCTATATTTCCATTTTGTAATTCCGCTCTTTTGGGTATTTTTTAAATATAAATTATTTGTAATAGAGCAGACACTGACTGTTGTTCATGTATTTATGTCCTCATTTAGCGAGACGGCAGATGCTGAAAACACTGCGTGCTTAAGTGCGCTTCAGCTATGTGTGTGTAGTAAAAGAAACCGCACGTCTGTGCCATTCATTCATAAAGAGAATCGCAGGATTCATATTTAAATGGAATTTTTGCAGCTTAATATTTACAGATACTAGTCTATATCGCAATTTGATTTAAGTGTAATGATCTACTTTTGATTTATTCATCCAAACTTTGATAAATTCCATGACATTCCGCATTATACAGTAAATTCAGTTTTTATGACTGGATTCGGCGATTCCGTCCACATTTTCCGCATCGCGGAAATCATAAAGCCCTAATTATAATGGGTTCTATTTTCTTTTGTTGCACCTCACCGCGACACTCACGTCCTTGGTAGATACGGTGCGAGTTTATTAATGGGTTATGTTATAGCCCTGCCAATGTTTTTATGAAATATCTGTATTGATCATATCATCGTATTATTTACTGCCATGCGAGCCACAAATTAAAGCTTGGCGAGCCGCGCAATGAGTAACACTGACCTACAGTATGATGCCCTAGGTAGGCAGCTCACTAGGTTTTGAGACAAAGATATTCTCCATTGAGGCCTACCTGTTATAGGCCACGGAGAGGTTTTGGAGCAAAGGCAGCCAATAGGATTCCAGATCATCAACTGAAGATATAAGATTGTCATCCACGTACAGGTCCCTCAGAAGAACGTGATTCTGCAGGACAGGCAGCTATGCCACAGGCCCGGAAACAAAAAACAACAATTCCCTCTTGACCAGGTGATCACACAGAAAGTCATTCCTTCTGTTCCAACCATGAATGTCCCCCATGAGCTGAAATGGGTGGAAACTCATGCCTCATCATGAACATGACTAATATCCAAACATTAAGCACAACAAATAGAGATAATTCAATTAAAGTGATTGCAGCCCAGGATGAGCATTTTTTCTTATACGGGTATCATGTAATGAACACTGTCAATTTACGCATTTCCTGGACACTGGGATGGAAATATGTTCCTAAATAAATAAAAAAAGTGGTGAAAAGTCTATGATTTCAGTCGGGCTAATTAGAATAAGAACATAAACAGTTCTCAAATACTGACAAAACATCAAAGTAATGGAAAATTTTGATTATTCAATATGATCTTGAGAGTACTGCTGAAGACATGATAAGTCACGATCTCATCTTTCAACCTGTTTTTTTCTTTGGTTGTGTAAGATCTACCTCAGTCAGACTGTTTCCTCTGAGGTCCAGTGTGTTAAGCAGAGCACAATTCTCCAAACCCTCAACGTGGCTTAGGTGGTTGTACGAACAGTCCAGATGGAGAAGGGTATAAATTTCGTTCAAACCTCTCGTGCTGAGCAGCTGGTTATGGTCCACTGATAATCGCAGAAGCATTTTCAGGGGTCCTAAACCACCTAAGAAAGCAAAGATATTTCATTGAGCCGGTGCTGGTGTAGAAGGAGTGTATGAGTATAATTCTAGGCCATGGTGACAATATCTAATACCAGCCAAAGAATAATCTAATTTAAAAAGGCAGCGCTGACAGGACATCATCTAACAATGACAGCAAATACCTTTAAACTGCATTTATCCTTTTCTTTATGATACATTTATTCATATTTATTCAATATGAGGCCATTTTCTTAGAAATGTGACACATTAAGAGCAGAGTGAGGGCAAAAGGCCATTTGAAGACACCAAACTGGAACAATGGTGCCCTCTACTGGACAATGACAACGTTGAGCATTAGATACTAATTCTGTATCACACATGAGATCCAGTTATCTTTAACTGACCAACAATCAGCAAGTGCTTTCAATGAAAAATACATAAAACAGAGTCAATGAACACTTCTAGTGAAGATACTCACTTATGCGAGAGATGCTGTTGTGTGAGAGCTGAAGAACTTGCAGATTTTCAGCTCCATCAAGACCGTGAATGTTCATCAGCTTGTTCCTGCCCAGCAGGAGGACCTGAAGGTTGGCCAGACCTCCACAATCCACATAGGTAATTGAGTTCTCCTAAATGTAAGAAACAATGGTATATATACTACAGTTCAGAGGTTTGGGGTCCATTAATACTTTTATTTAGCAAGGATGCATTAAAATTTTCAAAAGTGACAGTACAGACTTTCATAATGTTACAAATTATTTCTATTTTAAATAAATGCTGCTCTTTTTAACTGTCTATTCATCAAAGAATCCTGAAGAAAAAAAAAAATGTATCAGTTTCCACAAAAATATTAAGCTGCAAAAACACTGAAAATAAGAAGAAATATTTCCTAAGCACCAAATCAGTGTACAGTATAACAATGATTTCTGAAGGATCATGTGACACTGATACTGGAGTAATAGCTGCTGAAAATTCAGCTTTGCCATCACAGGAATATTTTATATTTAAAAATAAATAAAAATGGAAAATAGTTATTTCATCTGTAATAATATAAGTGGAATAATTTCACAGTATTACTAATTTACTGTTTTTGATCAAATAAATGCAGCCTTTGTGAGTATAATAGACTACTTTCAAAATCTTTTTTTTCAATCTAAACTTTTTAATGGTAGTGTGTACTGTATAGCATGCAGAAGTAATTATTTTACTAGAAAGTTTAAAATTAATGCAGATAATGCAGACTGTATTGGATAGTTTGTTCTTTCTTACTTGTACATCAATATATCTGATCTGAGCGCACTGGTTCAATCCATCCAAGGAAGTGAGGCTGCAGCGTCTAAGGGTCAAAGTCTGCAGATTGTTACACTCGGACAGTGTGGACAGGGTACATCCTGGTAGGTCTTCCAGTGTCACTGTCGTAACCTGATTTTTTACAAGACAATTACAATAAAGCCAGCATGAACATGTCACAGCCAAGAATTGGGCTTTTAAGTTTAATTTCTACCTGTTTGAGAGAACCCCAAGCTCCTGTTTTGAGAATGGTGTCCACAGACAGAGGGGGTAAACTGGGGACTCTTCTCTTTCTTGGGCCTCTTTTTAGGGACTGTTTTGCAGAAGATCCCTTCCTTTTATTCTGCAGTGATAGTTTGGACCAGGGAGTGCAATTCATCATCCAGGCCAGTCGCTTCTGTTCTGTGCTGTCAGGCAGACATATTGAAATTGATTCTTGGTTTTTTGGTTTATGGTCCTCAAGCCCAATAGCTGTAGTATTTTGATGCCCTCTAGTGTCCATCTCAGGTGCTACAACAGCCAAATCAGAAGCTTGTACATCCAAGTTTGTATTTCCTTTAACACTTAGATGATCTGCAACACTTGAGGAACCCACTGGACTAATACCAAGGTCACTGGAGAGACCTTGATGTACATTTATGTGTGACTCTGTAGTGGTTTTGGTAACTTTAAGGCTTTTTCTTGACTGTGAGAGATTTATCTGAGAGTCAAGCTCTCCACTGCTTTTAACAGTTTTTTCTTCTTCTCGATCACTTTTTGTTTGTAGTCTTGTATAATCTAATCTTTCTGTGTCTTCTGTGTTTATCTTTTCAGTTTTGTCCTGTTTTTTCATCGTATTCCTGTCGTCCTCCAATGTGTTTTCCATTTTCTTTCCATAGCTTATTCTTTCATTATTAGCTTCTATTTCTCTCACATTTACCTCATTGCCTTTGTTCTCCTTTTCCCCTCTTTCGTCCTCTCTTTTACATTCATTCTTCTCCTGACTACTCCTTTCCACTTTCGTTATTTCCTTTTCTTTATTCTTCTTGTCTACATCCTCTTCCTGTCTTCTGCAATCATCTTTTACACTTGTAATGTTGTTCTGCTTTTCCTTCTTCTGCATTTTCTTCCTCTTCTCATCTTCATCCTCTTTCCTCTTCTGCTGTTCAAGCCTTTGCTCCTTCTCCAGGCGATGGCGCTCTTGTTCTTTAGCTCTTTCATAATCTGCTCTGCGTCTCTCCATCTCCTCCCTCTGAGCGCGCTCTTCTTCCTCAATCCTCTTTCTCTCCACTTCTCTCTCCTTCTTCACCTTCTCCCATTCCCTCTTCTCCTCCTCATGTCTCCTCTCCTCTTCTTTCTTTCTCCTAAGCTCTGTTTTGCTCCAGCGGCGCACTAATGTTCCTCTGAGAGCAGCTTGAATTTTTGTTGCTGCTATGCAATGAAGTTTCTGGGCTCTCCTCCTCTCCTCCTCCTGAGCCTTCTCAAAAGCCTGTTTCTCCTCCTCAATCTGCTCCTCCAGTTTCCTTATTAAGCTCTGAAATTAACCAAAAAACTTTAAATGGTACACTTACTTGAGTAGATATTTATGAGGAGATATAGAGTATAAGGTATAAGGCTAAAATCAAATTTCACTTTTTTTTTAATATAATAATTTCACTTATACTTGCATCCACATTATTTACACATATATATACACTGGGGGAAAATGGTGTAGGATTTACTTTACTGGTGTAGGATAACAAATTTCACTCTGAAATTGCAAGTAAATTAATTACTGACTGAATTAATTACTGACTGAAGAGTGAAATTTCTTATTTTCTTGTAAAACATACTCCAATAATCTTTGTTTTATTTACAACTTCAAAAAAATATAAATAAACATTCAACAAACTGTCTCATTTTTTACATACTACACCAGCTCAGTTCATATATTTACAAATATTTATTTTATACAAGTATTTATATTTTATTTTTATTTAGTTTTTATTTTGTACGCTTTTGCCACATTTAATAAAAGCACATCCTCAACAATCTTAGGCATATTTAAAGTCACCCGCTGTTTTTCCAGCTCCAGTTGAAGATCTTCTGTGTGGTCAACTTCATCTTTCACTCCAACATTCTGAAAATGTTATGAATTTCGATTTTGTTATTCATTGATCTTCTCTCCTAATTTTAAAAGATTTTATTTTTTTTTTTTAAAGTGTTAAAGACAATCTTACTAGAGTGGCCTCCTCTATCTTCTTCAACTCCTCCTCAAACTTCATCAGTCCTCTCCTCCTCCTCTCTTCTTCTTCTCTTTCGGAGTTCAAATGCAGCTCTCTTTCTACCTCCTGTGCTGCTAATTTCTGCTCCTCTTCCTCTCTCAGTCTTTTCTCTAATTCATTCCACTCAAAACTAATTTGCAGTTCACTCTCAGTGCTATCATCTAAAAACAGAGTAAAGATATAATTCTGTGAATATAAAGAGGCTGTGCAAAACCATTGCAGAATTAGTTTTTATATTTTTTGCATATTTAATGGCAGCATAACCTATGTTTTTACTAGTGTTAATAAACTTAAAGGCCCACCTAACCACATCATTATAGAAAATATACCTTCCATGCCTGACATATTTTGAATCTCTCGCTGGGCATTCTGTGGCACAATGTCTTTTAGATGTCCAACTTGTTCCACTAATTCAGAGATAACCTGACAAAAAAAAAAAAAAAGGTTAAAATAATTAAAGGACAAAACACAGACACTTCTCTCTTCCTCTGTTATGACTCAGATGGGATAATAATCCCATTTCCATTTACCGCAAACAAATAACCATGACTCACTCGCTCTTTCCACTTTATGGGGTCGTCTATGAAATCTGAAGCTGGTTCATTTGTAGGATTATCATTTTGATTAAGGTGAGGCAGGTTCTGGCTTGAGAAGTCTATGAGCAAACAGAAAAGGGGAAAAAAGTAATGCTTCTAGTAAACGTAGCAGGTCATTTTAATTAAGACTTTAAATCAGTTCAATTTTAAAACTGCTTACCCTTTTCTTCAACATCTTCAAGGATTAATTGTTCAAAGGCATTCATTCGATTTCTTGAAGCTTCAACATAGGTGAGTACTGAGTCAGGCAGCTCATCTTTTGCATGCAGCTTTTGTGAAAACAGAGGTGATTGTTAATGCTGTACTGACAGGTATTAAGCAAACATACAATTTTTTGGATGAACTACTTGAATTATAAATTCATCATAATGTCATTAAAGTGGGATAAATTATCACATTCAATGTAAATCTTGTTATGTTTGTTTTAACTCAAAATACTTTTCTTCACCATTCAAGAAATTCAAGAAAATTTGGTTTTACTTACAAATAAAGCTTTTATAATAAAGTGGGTTGAAACACAATGTTGAAAAGTCGACTTAATTTAAAATAAATAGATGTTTAAGAAATGAATACCAAATAAGTAAAAAATCCACTTACATTTTCATCCAAAACAGTGAAGTTGTCATCGTCTGACTCTGAATCATTTTCAGAAGGATGTTGGTTTAATTTCTTCAGCTCCTCATCTATTGTCTGTTCGATGTCATCCATCATTATTAGTCCGGGATCAAATCAACCAACTCCCTGGAAAAACAAAAGGTTTTTGAGAGCGAAGCAACAGTAGAGGCGCAAATTAGCAACTGAAGTAACGTTAAACTAACATCAGTGTCATAGCAACGGTATAAAAAAAATACTAATAATGACGACAGAAAAGCATTTCATAAGTATTAAACAAACACTTCTTCGTCTTTCTTACTCTTTACTGGATGCAACGCACCTGCTTCTCGGTTTACCTCATGTTTGTACATTTGAGTCCGCCGTAGTTGCTATGGAAACACAAAGTGTACAGAGTGGCGTGAGGGACAAACTTCGTGAAGAACCCTTGTGCTTGCGACAGGTTAAATATTTGCGGGATTCACGTCTTTCATAACATATTAAAAATGTAATCGTTAATTAAGTAATTAAGTGAGTAAGTAAATAAATATGTACAGAACTAGATGAAAAAAATCGTAAACAAAAATTGAAAATGCACATTTTTGACAACTCTTTAAAAACATTTTTGTTCATTTGTTTGTTACTGAACCACATTTGTTTGAGTTATTATCTGGGTAGTTATTTCCAGCACACATTATTTTTATATTTGTCGCCCCCTAGTGGCAACATAGTTTATTAAACGCAATCCTGGTGTAACCATTCTGTCATTTATGTGGGCTAGACTGCCGTTGATGTTTTGTACTTTTACTGATAATGTCTATTGACCAGCTTCTCCCAGCAAAAAGTCGTGACAAATTGTGTTTTTTTATTTACATTTACTTATTTGGCATGCAGTCTTTTTTATCCAAAGCATTCAACTACATATTTTATTCTCAGGATATGGGACACTTTTTGATCGTCAGTTCCTCTGAGTGCCTGCTGGAGTCTGCTTTTGAAGTCAAACCAACTGTCCGTGTTTCATCAGATCCTGAAGAAGCATTCACCAAGTTCAATTGCTCAAAAAGGCCCCATCAGCAAGCCTTGTCCGCTTCAATTAGCGGAGAGTGGCATCGACCCCTTTGTTAGTGGGCAAGATGTCCGGAGCTTTTGTCTGAGAGCATGGAACCCAGACAGAGACTAGACAGGCAGTGGCTGTGGATTTACACTGCAGATTAGGGCAGTCAAAGCCTGCTCAGCTCTGAACAGAGCTCAAGTTTGGACAGTATCCCTGTGTTTATACTGTAAAGGGTTTTCTGTTACTGGTCTGTTGCCATTATCTGGTCACTGCTCTTCAAGCTGATTGTTTCCATTCATTCTTTCAGAGTGGGTGAGAGGTAAAGAAAAAGAACTTGTTGAATAAAAGGCGGCTTCGGCTCTGGGCTGCTATCTGTGATCATGGATTCTTCCTTATGGACTACTATTATAAACCACATAAAATTACTGGTGAAGAGTTAGACATGGCATTTATTTTTCACATATTTTTCCTAATATGTCTTTTAAACTCACATCCAACTTAATCCACCAAGTGGCACATCAACTTGACTGTTACAGTATCGTATTAACAGCCATTTTAATAAGTTTAGGGAAAATTACCCCAAAGTATCAGTTGTGTGAATCAGAGTTATGGTTAACTGAAACTAAAATTATAAAAAATGTTGTTACTTAAAATAATATATATATATATATATATATATATATATATATATATATATATATATATAAATAATGCATCATATGTGAATATTTTAGTTTTCAAAGTAAACCTACTGATATAAAATCATATCTCTGTATTTCCTTCCAGTATCATTCCCAGCCCTCTGATTATTCCATGACTAAATCGAACCCAATGGCACAGGCCAATTTTCCTGAGAAAGAAGACTTTAGGACCACACTGAAATTAATCCCCTCATTATCAAACATCTCTAAGAGCTTGTGAAGGCACTGCTGTCCACTCCAATTCCCACATTAATTCCATTATCTTGGAACATGGACAGTTAAGATATGACAAAAAGGTACCGGACAGAGGGAGATAAAAAAGGGAGATAGAAAAAAACAGATGGGAAAGAGTATTATCCACCTTTTTTCATCAGGATAAAGGTAACTACACCATGGGTGGGTTTCAGCAATGCCCTGTGAAAAGTGTCAGACTACATTAAATACTGATTCACTCAAGGGTCCTGTGAAAAGCCTCCTGTGGTATTGTGATTGCTGGACACTCATTCAGTCCAAGACTGTTTTAAATGTACACACATACACATATATATATATATATATATATATATATATATATATATATATATATATATATATATATATATATATAATTCAGATGCATGTTAATTTAGAATAAAATCAAATGGATTTTACATTATATAGTAAATATCACTTATTTCAGTCAATTGAGCATCAATTCTTGAAATAACTCATCAAACTTGAGATTGGATGGAATCAAAAACCACTTCCAGGTATTTTTATTTCAGGTATATTTATGTATTGCATTGTCATTTTATGAAAAAAAAAAATCTAGAGTTGAATACTATTAATTATCATAATGATACACAGATAATTAATTAAACTCTTCAACTCAAAATATTGTATTTTGATTGCTCCACAAGTAAGCCAACAAATTTACCATCTGGTTTTGGTGCAAAAAATAAATAGAGCAAAACTTGTGACAGCAGCAAAGCATTGTGTTACCTAATTCATGGCGTAGTTAACACATTAACTATTTAACAGTTAGGCAGAACAACCTGCCATCTGTGACTGACTGGTGTGTATTTGTTATCATCACATGCTGGAAACATTCTCAAAATAATGCCCTGGACAAGAACCATTGGGAGATGTATAATGCATGTATAGTGTCACTTGAAAGTCTGTGAACCCTTTGCAGAATCTGTGAAAATGTGAGTAATTTTAACAAAATAAGAGAGATCATACAAAATGCATGTTATTTTTAATTAGTACTGTCCTGAGTAAGATATTTTACATAAAAGATGTTTACATTTAGTTAACCAGGACAAAAAAAAAAAAAAATTGAAATTATTAAAATAACCCCATGCAAAAGTTTGTGAACCGTCGGTTCTTAATACAGTGTGTGGTTACCTGAATGATCCACGACTGTATTTTGTTTTGTGATGGTTGTTCATGAGTACCTTGTTTGTTCTGAACAGTTAAACTGAGCACTGTTCTTCAGAAAAATCCTCCATGTTCTGCGGAATCTTCAGGTTTCCAGCATCTTTTGCATATTTGAACCCTTTCCAGCAGTGACAGTATGATTTTGAAAGTGAAAGTGAAAGTCGTGACGTATTGTCAAGTATGGTGACCCATACTCGAAATTGGTGCTCTGCATTTAACCCATCCAAGTGCACACACACAGCAGTGAATAGTGAACAAACGCACACACACACACCGTGAACACACACCCGGAGCAGTGGGCAGCCATTGCTCCAGCGCCCGGGGAGCAATTGGGGGTTCGATGCCTTGCTCAAGGGCACCTCAGTCATGGTATCGAAGGCAGAGAGAGTGCTGTTCATTCACAATCTCCACCTTCAATTCCTGCCGGTGAAGGTGGGGATTGTGAATGAAAATATGGATTGAGATCCATATTTTCACACTGAGGACAATTGAGGGACTCAAACACAACTATTAAAAAAGGTTCAAACATTCACTGATGGTCCTGAAGGAAATACGATGCATTAAGAGCCAGGGGGTGAAAACGTTTTGAAATTGAAGATCAAGGTAAATTGTACTTAATTTGTTTTCCGGGAAACATGCAAGAATCTTCTGTTGCTTCCGAAGGGCAGTACTAAATGGGAAAAAATCTTGTTCAAAAGTTTTCACCCCCTGGATCTTAATGCATCGTGTTTCCTTCTGGAGCATCAGAGACTATCTCGTGTTTTTCCGTGGGTGCTCGATCATTTCACGGGATCGGCACCTATGGTTCAGAACAAACAAGGGACTCATGAACAACCATCACAAAACAAAAAACAGTCGTGGATCATCCAGGTAACCACATATAGTATTAAGAACCAACGGTTCACAAACTATTGCATGGGGTTATTTTAATAATTGCAGCTATTTTTTGTCTTGTGGACTAAATGTAAACATCTTTTATGTAAAATATCTTACTTAGGACAGTACTAATTAAAAAATAGCATGCATTTTGTATGATCTCTCTTTTGTTAAAATTACTCACGTTTTCACAGATTCTGCAAGGGGTTCACAAACTTTCAAGTGGCACTGTATATGCATGTATTATGCATGATTCCTATGCAGTGATATTTCAATATTTTACATTTAGTTCTAGTCCACTGAGATGTCTGTAGCATAGTTAGCTTTATGTTTGATGTCATGGATTAAACCGTATCACCAATGGAAACTGCTCCTGTGGCTCATCACAATGTGCTGAGTGCAATGCAACGTCACACTAAAGTTCCAGGAACATCTGACATTATGATCACCTCCAGCTATCAGCAGCGGACAATCACGTCACAAACAGCGATTAGCCTACTGGGAACAAGAAAGTCCATAAACTAGTATGTGTCAGAGTTACTTTCCAGAACCTTCACATTCACTGTTCCTCAATGATGGGAGTGACTAAAAATCTTTAAGAGATGCCTGAAGACACAAATCTTCTGCAAGCACTTGAACCACAATCTGCAAACACATTCTCAAATTGCCTTTCTTTTTCTTTTTTCTTTTTTTGGTCTTTTATACAAGTTCAAATAAACACATTTTAGGAACAAAAAAGGCCAATAGGGGTTTGTGTAAAGTTCTTTCCCACAAGGCAAAACTACTAAAGTTGTGGAATTTTTCTAAGTCATAACAATCTATTTAATTTACAATGTACATGTCACTATTAGTGCCACCTGTTTGCTAAATAGCATCTAACTTTGCAGGCTTCCACAAGTTCTTGCTTAATATAAGTATACTGAGTTTTATTAAAATCTGGCTTTTTTATTCATTTGAGTTAATTTGTTTTACTTAAAATAGTGCATGCATTCATTGGTCTACTCTAGGGAGCCATGTTGATCTCAAAGTCAAACATGTTTTTGACATCTAGATAATCTTTCTGCAAGTTTCACTGAGCTCTGGTAAAAAATGCTAGAATTAGTCAGCAAAATGTGTGTTTTCAAAAATGCTAAATTTATGACTGAAAATAAATGGGGGTATGTGGGATTAGAACATGAGACAAGGAAACTATATATAAAACAGTCTATTATTGGCCATCAATTATAACCAAGAAATCATTTTGTTTACTCTATAGCGCCACCAATAGTGTCATCTACATGCATTTATTTCCTGAGGCACGCGTTTCAGACCTTTATTCCAAATTTTACATGTATACTATTTACAGTTTTATCTGTAGACTCCGCTATATCTAGCTTTATTATACAGTTTTAAGACAAAACAAAAGGTGTAAGATTCCAGACAAAACGGCAGCGTTCCCAGCACGTCGTTATTGGACTCACAGTGTCATTATATGAGATTTCAGCCATTATTGTAAAGCTGATGTAAGATTTCCAAGCACGAGGTACCGGTACACCCCTAAAAACCAGCTTGTGGGCGCTGTAGTGGGTTGTACCACTCTGTTTCATTTAATAGGGGGATTTAGATTTAAAATAATATTACAAACATAACAAACCCAATTTAACGAAAAATGCAATGCAATTTTGTCATATTTTTTGATGTGCAAAAATATATTGTATTAATAGCCTATACAAGACACGCCTAGTTCAGTTCTTCAGGGAACTCAGATCCGTTCCTCTACAGTCTCCTGTGGGTCGGACGACACGGATAGACAGAGCATCTGCGCCTCCTGCATCATTTACATCAGATTGTGTATGACCTGTACTTCTATGTCCAAACCATCGAATATAAACCGCCTTCAAGTCGAAACAGCACATTTTAAAACCTAAGCTCATTTCCTTTTGATTCGTTATAAGGTAAGATGATTTTTTTTCTATTCGATTGTGGTTATTTAACATACGGTATGATGATGAGAGAACGGCTGCGCAATCACATGCAGTGAATGATGAAACCTCGCACATGGGTGACAGTAAATTTGGGCGGGGGAGTCAGAATTAAGTTCTTTACAAATATATATTATATTTCTTTCGTAAATAATAACTGCTTTCCGCATGAGCGTAATTGCTTATTTTTATTCAGTATAATAAAAACCAAATACTAATTTTCCCTAAAACAAGCGGAATTTAAATAAGATCTACACATATTAACACAATGGCCTTTGCTCATAACAAATTATTTACTTTAGCCTATATTCTTGACATCCTATGCGCATATAGATTTTATGACCTGTTAAAAATGCCTTTTTTGAATGAGATGATTTTGAAATATTTTACAGAATTTAGAGTTAATTTTAAGCCTAAATTCACTGACAAAGAGGACAAAATGTATTCTACTGGATGCTGGATTATAAAAAGGTGCAGCCTTGAAAGAAATCTATTTATCACATGAGCTGCCACCGAGAGAGCGCGCGCGCAACATCATTCACATTTGTATACTCATGGTTCAGTGTACAATGTACAAACCAGACCTTCTGAGCCACAAAGGATCGGTTTAATAACGTTATTACTGTAATATTATTTTTTGCTTCAAACCGGCAACCTGCTATTCAGGGGCGCTGCGGCCACGTGACTACAGAAGGCGCGCTCTTGTCTGTTTGGGTTCGTATGCAAATGAACCGACCTCGTGCTCCGAAGAGGGGCTAAATTATTTAGATGCGAAATATGATCGTGCTCCGAACCATCCAGCTGGCTTGAATGACATATAATGTCAAATGGAATAAGCTGTGATGCAAGTGATGGTTATTCACAGCCTGCTGTCACGGAAAACACTGTTGCGCCTTTGCGTTGTGCATCACATTTGCTGTGACCACAATAAACGTGAAATTAAAAGTACTGTATGCGTTTTTTTTTTTCCGGTAGCATAGAGCAAAAATTGTTCCAACTACCAAGATGTTCTGGAAATTACACTTGTCTCAGCCATATAGGATACAGTTTAGCCAGTTAAAAAAAACAGCTGTGTCTGCCTGTCAGTCACCCTTAGCGTTGGGTTTGACTGATATGTCTTTAGAGGGTAGAAGTTTTGAGAAAGTTGAAGATATGGAGATGGAGCCTAGTGAAAGTTATTAAAAAATAAACATGTAATTTAGTGACACATTGCATCATATGAGAGGAAATAACCTGTCTAGTTTCTGTTTCGTTGTTTTTTTTATCTAACAGGAAACCTGTCCTGAAAATGAGAAGATAAATATTTCATCAACACTTTCCTCTATCTATTGACTAAATCCCACTCTCTGACCTACTTTTGTACATTTGATCTCAACTTGGCCTGCCCAAACGGATTTCCCAGAATCTCTCCCTCCCCATTGCTAAAAAAGACATTTTCAAATGCCCAAAAACAGCAAAACAGTCAAGAGAGAGATTGACGATGACGAAGTTACGGAATCTGTCAAAGATTTGCTCTCCAATGAAGATAACTGTGAGGACTCTTTCAAGAAGAGCTCTCTAATGGTAGGAGATGTTCCACAGAATAAGGAGCAGGATGTTGAGGAGGGCTCAGAGGAGGATGAGGAGGAAGAGGAAGAGAGGCCCGCCTGGAGCAGCAAGCTCCAGTACATCCTTGCCCAGGTGGGCTTCTCAGTAGGCCTGGGCAACGTCTGGAGGTTCCCCTATTTGTGCCAGAAAAATGGTGGCGGTAGGTTATGATGAATAAATGAAATTCAAAATGATAAATTAATGAATATATATGGAATATATACATATATACATTAAGTAATTTACCTTGATGAGCATATATATATATATATATATATATATATAAACTGAAACACCTCACAATTTCACTCTCAAATATTCTCCATTCATATAGATAGACAGATAGATAGATAGATATGAATATTTAAGAGTGAAACTGTGAGCTGTTTCAGTTCATTGACATGCTAAGACACAAAGGAACTTTATATCTAAAACTGACAACCGAAAGTCAGACATATCTCTGACACCTCACTTGCAAGTTCTCATTATGCATTTCCTCCTTCATTTCCTTCTTCAAGTCAAGTCAGTGCATTTTTAGGCCCAGAGGTCTTTCTTGGAAAAGAGACAAATAAAAGAAAATCACAATTCATATTATAACAAAACAAAGAATGTTTAGTCTATACAAACAAAGATCCTCCATAATGAAGTGATGGTATAGCACCATGCGTGGAAACCCCTCTGGCTGTAATTTCATAATTTTGTAAATGACAATCAATAAATATATCAATCAATAAAAACAAATTAGAATTAGTTGTTTGAGAGAGAAGTTCCCACAATAGTCAGGTGTGGCATTGAAATGAATCGTTTTGCATGTGCAGGATAATCACAGGCTATATTACCCATCTCCGATTATACAAAGCTGTTTAATGTCAAGAGAAAGCAGATTACAGTTCCTTACCCTGGTCTCCCTGATAGCAATGACATACATTAGATATGATTACTCATCTCTTTCTCTTTGTTCTCCTTATTTCATTTGCAAAAGACACTTTCAGAGTGAGTGAATGACTTCTGTATCAGAAAGAAACGCAGAAGCGAAGCTGTAATAGCTATGATTTTATAAGGAATGCTACTGTCTACTGGGTTTCATATAGTAGTAACTATTGTGTTTGTACTGTATACAGTTGAACAGTAGTTTGTGTCAAAGGCCTGTTGTCCGCACAAGAGTTTGACCACAACCCTGCCATGTCTTACTTTCCAGGTTATAATAAGTGAGTGTGGCCACCCTGCTGTGCAGATCAGTAATTAGATTAAACAGGCCACTGTTTGTGGGCCGTGTCTGTCTCTGTCTTTGCCAGGGCAGAGCAACCACAACACTCCACCATCTGCGTGCCATCAATGACAGCACGTTTTGTCCTCAAAGAAACACCCCTACAACATTTTGCTGCCTCAGTCTACCAGATGTCATCTTACGCACAACCTGTAGAGTCACCAATTCTTCAACCAGCATCCCACAGTGCCCCAATCTGACCTTAAACAAACCTTAAACAAAATGCAAAAATTTTTAAAAAGACATTCTACTATTTCAAAGTTAACTGGTCACAAGACCCATATGATGTCTACAATAAAGTTTCCAAATAAATTTAGTGTTAAAACAGTGAAATCAGTGATGGAGCTTAATTTTTTCATTATGTAGCAAAGCCTGGGTTAGGTGCTAGCTCCAGAAATTGGATTAAGCCTATATAACAGAGGGAATCGATGCTAAATGGCCTGAAATTGTTCATGACATTTTCCAAAGCCTGGACTGTAAGGTTGGCACCCAACAAAACAGGGTTACTTGAACTAAACTTAAAATATCAGTATATTAATAACACTGGTTGAAATAGACTGTGCAAACCAAGATGTTTTTAAATAAAATATACTGAAGTTTAGAGAACATTTTGTAAATGATGCTTCAGTTTATGTTCCCAGTTGGATGTCTCTAAATATAACAGATGGTGTTGTTTAAGATCATCACAAGTGTCTGTGAATCTCAGTAGGTTTCTGTGTGTTAAAGCACATGACTTCAACATGTTGGAGGAGTAGCAGCCCTACCCTACTCTCAAAGCAATGCCATTGTATTGAAGTTGTTCCCCATAAGGCACTGGGAAGGAATGTTCTATCCTGTGCCACTGGCAACGTTTGAACAGTTTTAAAATGTCAGTCTCGTCCTTCTTTGGCTCTCTGAAGCAGAGCTTAATCCAAGAGAGAAAATATTTGCAAATAATCATAGTGGGTTACCCCATTCATTCATATTTTGTAAAATACTGTGATTAGACCAGTGTTGTTATTGTTAACTAAAAATAATATTATTAAATTGAAATAAAGCTGAAATAAAACAGAATATAAATATTAGATGAATAAAAAAATACTTAATAAATTAAAAATGTTGCCTTGACAATTTTGATGTACGCAAAACATTAAAAATTAAATTAGAGCAAAAAAGGATAAAAATAGGAAAAGGAATAAAAAAAGGAAATAAAATATCTTATTCAAAATAATAAAAAATACTATATAAATAATACTAAAATAGCACTGGACACAGAAAAACTGTACACAATTAGCATTATAAATAACCATAAAAAAAACAATAATTAAAAATCTATACTAAAGGATAAATAATAAATTAATTAGAAAAATTAATTATAATGAATTAATAAATAAGCATAAAACCAAGATAAAAGCAATTTTGTTTGTTTAGGTAAGATATATGACACCTTTAAAAATGATCAAATATTGACATTGAAGAATGTTTGATCATGATGGGTAATTGCTTTAATTGCACTGGTCTCATAAATATACTGTATCTGACATACTGTATATTTCAAGTCCTGTGCATACCAGTGTGAAAGTTTGGTTCCTAAATAAATAGGGCCATAACCATAATTTCTCCTCTTTGTAGGAGCGTATCTGGTCCCCTACTTCATTCTGCTGGTGGTGATAGGGATTCCCCTCTTCTTTCTGGAGCTAGCAGTGGGCCAGCGCATCCGCAGGGGCAGCATTGGGGTGTGGAACTATATCAGCCCACGTCTGGGTGGCATCGGTTTCGCCAGCTGTTTGGTAAATATCAGTGCTTTCATAAGGACATACCATATTTCAAGTGCACTGTATAAAAATAGCCAAAGTCGGATACCGTCTTTGCTCAGGGGAAAGGCAACTAATTAAACCATTTAAAGAGTTGATGGTGTAGCCCATACATTTGACTGCATTCTCTCTTATTGCAGGTGTGCTTTTTTGTGGCTCTTTACTACAATGTCATCATCGGCTGGAGTCTTTTCTACTTCTCACAATCCTTCCAGCAGCCTCTTCCTTGGCACGAATGTCCCCTGGTCAAAAACAAAACAAATACCTGTAAGACAACTTAAAGAAGAACAGGAAATTACACTTTAAAACGCATTAATTTAGACAGAAACAATACACTGTAATATACTCAACAACTTTTCTGATCAATCTTATGATTCTGTACCAGATTGTAAGTTTCATGTTGTTGTTTAGATGTCGAACCAGAGTGTGAGAAAAGTTCAGCCACTACATACTACTGGTATCGTGTGGCCTTGGACATCTCTGATTCCATCTCTGAGAGTGGAGGACTTAACTGGAGGATGACTCTGTGCCTGTTGGCTGCCTGGACCATGGTGTGTCTTGCTATGATCAAGGGTATCCAGTCTTCTGGAAAGGTAAGAAAAGTGTTTTGTATTTTGTTCTAGAAAAGTCTGCCTTTGGTCATACAATAAAAGTCAGCCAAGACCTCAAGGGATGTCTTAAAAGCAACACAGAGAGAAACACTGACCTTCAGACTGATCCTTCCTATGTCAGTGAGAACCATCGGCCTCTCATGCCCGCGTAATTCATGCCCGCGTAATGTTGTGAAACGTGATTCAGCATCCATACGCATAAGACCGCATATGGTACTCTGGCATCAGTGTGCTTTTGACCCAGCTCACTTTAGACATCTGATGGTAATCTCAAATCATGTGAGTACTGAAATCCTCTTAAAGGAATAGTTCACAAAAAAAAAAAAAAAAAAAAATCACAAAGAAAATTTGCTTAAAATTTACACATACTCAGGCCATCCAAGATGTAGATGAGTTTGTTCCTTAAGAACAGATTTGGAGAAATGTAGCATTACATCACTTGCTCACCAGTGGATCCTTTGCAGTGAATGCGTATTGTCAGAATGAGGGTCCAAACAGCTGATAAAAGCATCAAATAATCTATAAATAATCCACACAACTCCAATCCATCAATTAACTTCTTGTGAAGTAAAAAGCTGTATGTTTGTAAGAAACAAATCCATCTATGGTAATGCTAAATTTCTACATATCCTTCTTCAAATCTGTTCTGATGAAGAACAGAAGAACAGAAAAAAACTCATCTACATCTTGGATGGCCGAAGGGTGAGAAAATTTTCAGCATATTTTAATTTTTTGGTGTACTATTCCTTTAAAAGGAAGTTAAAACAACAGGTTGAAGGGGTTAATTTTTTAAAGCATCCTTTTTTAGGGTGGACCAGTAGTGCACAACCCAACAAAATCTCCACAACACAATGAAAACAAGCCGCAACACAACGAAATTAGCACAACACAACAGAAACAAACCGCAACACAATGGAAACAAGTCACAACACAACAAAATTAGCACAACACAATGGAAACAAGTCACAACACAATGGAAACAAACCACAGCACAACAAAATTAGCACAACACAACGGAAACAAGTCACAACACAACGGAAACAAGTCACAACACAATGGAAACAAGCCACAATACAACAAAATTAGCACAACACAACGGAAACAAGTCACAACACAACGGAAACAAGTCACAACACAATGGAAACAAGTCACAACACAACAAAATTAGTACAACACAATGGAAACAAGTCACAACACAACAAAATTAGCACAACACAACGGAAACAAGTCACAACACTACGGAAACAAGTCACAACACAACAAAATTAGCACAACACAACGGAAACAAGTCACAACACAATGGAAACAAGCCACAACACAACAAAATTAGCACAACACAACGGAAACAAGTCACAACACAACAAAATTAGCACAACACAACGGAAACAAGTCACAACACAATGGAAACAAGTCACAACACAATGGAAACAAGTCACAACACAATGGAAACAAGCCACAACACAACAAAATTAGCACAACACAATGGAAACAAGTCACAACACAATGGAAACAAGTCACAACACAATGGAAACAAGCCACAACACAACAAAATTAGCACAACACAACGGAAACAAGTCACAACACAACGGAAACAAGTCACAACACAATGGAAACAAGTCACAACACAATGGAAACAAGCCACAACACAACAAAATTAGCACAACACAACGGAAACAAGTCACAACACAATGGAAACAAGCCACAACACAATGGAAACAAGCCGCAACACAACGAAATTAGCACAACACAACAGAAACAAACCGCAACACAATGGAAACAAGTCACAACACAACAAAATTAGCACAACACAATGGAAACAAGTCACAACACAATGGAAACAAACCACAACACAACAAAATTAGCACAACACAACGGAAACAAGTCACAACACAACAAAATTAGCACAACACAATGGAAACAAGTCACAACACAATGGAAACAAGCCACAACACAATGGAAACAAGCCACAACACAACAAAATTAGCACAACACAACGGAAACAAGTCACAACACAACGGAAACAAGTCACAACACAATGGAAACAAGTCACAACACAATGGAAACAAGTCATAACACAACAAAATTAGCACAACACAACGGAAACAAGTCACAACACAATGAAAACAAGTCACAACACAATGGAAACAAGCCACAACACAACAAAATTAGCACAACACAACAGAAACAAGTCACAACACAATGGAAACAAGCCACAACACAATGGAAACAAGCCACAACACAACAAAATTAGCACAACACAACGGAAACAAGTCACAACACAACGGAAACAAGTCACAACACAATGGAAACAAGTCACAACACAATGGAAACAAGTCACAACACAACAAAATTAGCACAACACAATGGAAACAAGTCACAACACAATGGAAACAAACCACAACACAACAAAATTAGCACAACACAACGGAAACAAGTCACATCACAACGGAAACACGTCACAACACAATGGAAACAAGCCGCAACACAACAAAATTAGCACAACACAATGGAAACAAGTCACAACACAATGGAAACAAACCACAACACAACAAAATTAGCACAACACAACGGAAACAAGTCACAACACAACAAAATTAGCACAACACAATGGAAACAAGTCACAACACAATGGAAACAAGCCACAACACAATGGAAACAAGCCACAACACAACAAAATTAGCACAACACAACGGAAACAAGTCACAACACAACGGAAACAAGTCACAACACAATGGAAACAAGACACAACACAATGGAAACAAGTCACAACACAACAAAATTAGCACAACACAATGGAAAAAAGTCACAACACAATGGAAACAAGCCACAACACAACGAAATTAGCACAACACAATGGAAACAGGCCACTACACAATGGAAACAAGTCGCAACAAAACAGAAACAAGTCACAACACAACGGAAACAAGTAACAACACAACAAAATTAGCGCAACACAACAAAATCAGTCCTATGCGTTGTGTTGTGGCAATTTCATTGTGCTGTGGAGATTTTGTTGTGTTGTGCACTACTGGGCCACTGTACTTTTTACATATTTTTAAAGTGTATATGTTAAAAGAAAACATACAGTTGTTCAGTAACCACACAAAAATGGCATTACAGTGCACTAAATTGATGTTTGCTCATGATAGCTAATAAAGGTTTCTGATAAACATTTAGATTCCCAGTTAAAGGGACAGCAGTTGGATTCCTACTGTTTAAGTGTGGCCCCTCAGTCAGTAAGGATATTATAGTATAGGATTTAGTATACTATACTCTAAAGGGGATAAAGACAGTCTTTGAAGCTTAATCTGGGATTTACCTCACAAAAGAATACCAACGCCTCATTCAACATTCCCAGAAAGCGTATTTCACAAAAAAAATAAAAATAAAATTCCACAGTACCATTCTTTTTTTTCCCCTTTTTGTCATTTTGTATGCACAAATAGCATGGCATTGCTGGTTGCCATGGTTTTATGTGCACCATCCCCATTCACAGTTCTGTGGCACTGCATCAAATAACCATACTCAGCTACAATTATTGGTGACTGAGGATACTGTACTGTAGAATTAGAGCTGTGTCTGCAGGAAGAAGGGTTGATTGATTTAATGGATCTTTGTAAAACCTTCTTGAAGCTTCATTTTTGGGAAGCCAGAGAGAAAGTGTGTCTTTTAATCTTCGAAGCTGTGGGATAGTTTAACTTCAGGCTTTATTCTTACTCTTTAAGCCTGGTCCACCCTTGATGAATCAGAGATGAGTCAGTAGCCTTTTGAGCAGTATGGTCATACAGTAAGAGCAAGATCAAAGTAAGCCAATAATGTCAATCATCTATGTAATTATTTCTGTTTCTTTTAAAAAGTGCTTTTCAACTTAAATTAGCTTGTTGAACCTACGTTAATATGTGACTGCCACATTACATGTCAGAGCATAACTCTAGCAATGCCAAAGTCAAAGTTTGATTCTCAGGGAATGCATAAACTGATTAAATGCAATGTAAATCACTTTAAGTGAAAATGTTTGCCAAATGCATAAATGTGAGTGTAAAACAGCGTTTACTGTGTCATCATAAACATGGTCTGCCTATTCTTGTAGAAGTTTTCCTGATTATAAACTAAATTATGACTGTTTTAGTGCAAAAACTTTAGTAAGTGGACCTCAGGGAAAATATCCAATAAAAATCTAATAATATGAAGCCATTTAAAATGTGTCCATAAAATAAATTATACATGGGGCTTTAAGGATTATGCTAATTATTAAGTGCTGAAATCATAATTCTTGTTAAGTAGAAAATTATGAAATTATGTTTGGGGAGTGACTACATAACTTTAGTAAATTCTTATAAAGAGAAGCAACCATTCCCAGTAGCGCTGGATTCTCAATTACACCAGTTTTATTGTAGTATATTTAAATTTACCTTTATTAATTTAGCAGAGGCTTTTATCCAAAGCGACTTAGATCAGTTTAGTATTATGTATATATTTTTGTTATCTATATAGTATAGTGTTTAATCATATTTTGCAATATTTTAAAAAAAATTTATTGTCAGTTTTCATCTGAATTTTTTTTTTAGAAATTTTATGTGCTTTTGTCTTTAGTTTGTCTATTTTTGTTATCATTATTATTTGTTATTATCATATATTATTTCTATAAAGCTTTACTTTTTTCAGTTTTAGTTTTAGTAATTTTTGTACTTAAACTTAAGTTAGTTATTATTCAGTTATTTACTGCAAATGTATCTAATATTTATATTTTATTTTATTTTATTTTAGCTTTATTTCAGTTTCCAAAATCTATTTTTAATAGTTTTTGTATTTTACTTTAATTTTAATTTAGTTAACTGTAACAACACAGAGTCGCAAATAATCTCAGTGCTGGCAACGATGCAAGATATAAAACTTAACAGCCCTCTTTCTTTTGATGTACAGTACATGTATAGAGAAATAAGCCTTTGACACTTAAGTCTAGGCTTTGTTCGGACAGGCAGCAAAATATATCTGACTCTAATGCATTTATTTGCATTCTGTAAAATAAAATACCACAGTTTTTCAACCACATCAATATGCCAGAGTTTTGGAAATATGTTTTAGTCTGATTGGACAGGCCAGATCAGATTTCAGAAGTAGTTTTTTAGTTATCTGGGATGTAACATGCATATAACATCATACACAAAGCACAGTGGTGTCTGCAGCTGTGTCTCAATTCACTCATTTACACTCACATGTTGCATTCAGGCTAGATAGTCAACTAATAGATGCCTTAACTACACCATCTGGCTCCAAAAAACATCTTTCTTCATTAACAACCATTCAAAATTAGAAAAATGGATCTGATTTCTTCACTTGCAAAATGATGAACTGTTAAGGTATGAAAACGTAACAAAAATATAAAGGTTTGAAAAAACAAATCAGAATTGGATGCACTATGAAAAAAAGAAGTCAGCAAGTGAGGGCACTTTTCTGCCCCCTGTGTGTAGAAAAAGATTTTACAGTTTAAGAAACATTATCATAGAGGAAAACATGCAAATGATCATTCATAACAGCAGTCACTAGCCTTCTTTGTGTTTTTGCAGTACTACAAATGTAATTCACATTTTACATTGACAATCTGTGTGGTTATGTCTAATTGCAGGTGATGTACTTCAGCTCTCTGTTCCCCTACGTTGTGCTTATTTGTTTCCTGGCGCGTGCTTTCCTGCTCAAGGGTTCTGTTGATGGTATCATCCACATGTTTACACCAAAGGTAAGACCCTAAAGGACATGATCTGTGTATGTGTGAACAGATGACACATTACGACAATGGTTAGACCAATTTACTCTACATGCTCTGGTTCATACAGTAGCAATTAATCCACTTTATTGAGAATTATGGTAATCATCCATTACTAATTCCCATGTGTATCCGTCGCCTCAGTCCGGTGGAGACCAGTAGATGTATCTATGGAAACAATACCCCAGCCAGATTTCCCAGCATGCATTTGTGATGTGACTCGACAGAAGTGAATTAACTCTTCCGTCAGCACAGACTGAAACGCAGCAGACTGTCTTGTTGTGCCAGCTATTTCACACAACACACAGACACAAGATGTGGTCACATTTCTCCTCAGCACAAGGGGCTGTCAATGTGTCCCTTGTTGTGCTATGTGTCACTTCAGAGTCTTATCAGTGGGTGGTTTGTGTAACACACAATTAAATGATAGTATGTAGCCTCTACTTTAGAATAGTACTGCTACTGCATTAAAAACAATGATAATTCGAACAGAGCCATTACAAATGCTGCACTGTAGCTGAAATGTGGGGGAGAAAAAAAGACCATAATTTGTTAATAAAATGTTTTTCTTATTATATTAAATCCCATATTTAAGAAGCGCTGATTTGTTATCAAGAATGCAACTCAGCATCAAAAAAAAGCTGATAGTAATATTTAAAGAGATAGTTCACACAAAAATGAAAATGACTCATCCACCGTATTTTGCTCCAAACCTGTGTGCATTTCCATTATATGGACAAAAAAAAAAAAGACATTTCTCAAAAATATCTTCTTCTATGTTCTATAAAGTCCATACGTCATGGTGTGTTACATGATAGTTTTTTATTTTATTTTTAAATTAGCTTTAATTTTTATATTGTCAATTTTCATTTTATGTGCTATTGTCTTTTTTTTTTTTTTTTTTTTTTTTTTTTTTTTTGCTTTTTAAATCTTTAGGTTTAATTGTTTTTTATTTAAGTTTTAGTTCAGTCTTAGTTTAAATTTCCAGTAATTTTAGTGCTTCAACTTAAACTTATTTCTAGGTAACATTTCTAATTTTCATTTAGTTTGACTTCTCTTATTTAGACATTTTTAATATGTTCATATGTTAAAAAATGTGGTGTAGCCCAATGTTTTAAGTAGCAATCAATCTATATATTGGTCAGTATGATTAAAAAAAATTGTCCATTTTGAGATTACTGGCTTCAGACATTAATCATAGCCAGATTCATATATTTTCAGAAATTTAAAGTGAAAAGCATAGCACTGCATCCAACTGAGCATGTGACAAATAATAAAGTACAGTATCTTCTTACAGCTGGAAATCATGCTGGAACCCAAAGTGTGGCGTGAGGCTGCCACGCAGGTCTTTTTTGCCCTGGGTCTTGGTTTTGGTGGTGTTATTGCCTTCTCCAGCTACAACAAGCGAGACAACAACTGCCATTTCGACGCTGTGCTGGTCTCCTTCATTAACTTCTTTACCTCAGTGTTGGCCACTCTGGTCGTGTTCGCTGTACTGGGCTTTAAAGCTAACATCATGAATGTCAAATGTGTGGAAATGTAAGTTCAAAACAAACGAGAAACAGTTTAGTAGAATATATTCATAATAATAATAAAATACACTTGCAGTTCATAAACTGCATACAGACCAAATGACCTGTAGTTGACTTTCTTGTTTTAATGTCTCTTAGGAACACAAAGAAGATCATTGATTTCCTTGGAAAAGAAATCAATCCAAGCTTGATCCCACACCATATTAACTTCAGTAATGTTAGCCCTGAGGACTACCAGCAAATGACCAACATTATCCGGGGCGTGATGGAAAACGATTACCCACGCCTAGGTTTAGATAGCTGCGACATCAAAGAAGAGCTCAACAAGGTGAGGAAGAGCTTAAAGTGAACTGATACACCTCTGGGAAACCTAACAGACAACTGATATACACAAACTTTCCATGGAATTTAATCCCTGTAGCTACTCTCTCACTCCAGTCATTTGTTTTGAAAATTAATACAACCCAAAAAAAGCACTCTCCAAAAAAAAAGAAAAAGTTTTTTTTTTTAAACTCATAATCCATACTTCACAGCATTAATACAAATTAATGTTTTTATTAGATGCATTGAATTGATCAAAGGTGACAGTAAAGACTATTTCAAATAAATGCTGTTCTTTTGAATTTTCTATTCATCAAAGAATACTTAAAAAATATTTGTAATTTCCACAAAAATATTAAGCAGTACTACTGTTTTCAAAATTGCTAATAAGAAATGTTACTTGAGCACCAAATCAAATCATCATATTGAATGATTTCTGAAGGACTTGTTCAACTTGTTTCAAAAACATGAACAGAAAAAAAAACTATAAAAATGTACTAAAGTTCAAGATTCTGTTTTTTTTGTTGTTGTTTTTTTAAAGCAGTTTTTAAAGGGGTTCTCTTCTTCATAATCTCAGACATCCTTATTTGTAATTGACCCACAAACAGATGTAAAATGTTTAAAAAAAATTAGGAGTTTTTGACCACAATAGAGTAAACTGCAGAGGAAGCAGTTTAGTGGCCAATAATGAAGGAGGCACGGAGGTTTTCTGCTGTGTTGTTATGAAAGTGTGTGTGGGTGATCAACACTGCATGATGAAACAAACGGAAATAAATGCGGTATGTGTTGGCTGAGGTGATGCCATAATGAGATTAACCACAAACACACTTACAAGAATCGTCACAGGCCGCTGTCTTCTAGAATATGAGGCTCTTTCTTTGCACAGTCACTTTACTCCTGCTGCTTTGATGTGTTTTCTTTTACTCAAATCTTTTTTTTTTTTTCAGTTCCTGCTAGTTTTGAGGTAAACCCTTACACTAAAATGTGTTGAATAATTGATGCAGCGGCCTCAAGCAAAACACAGCATTTTAACAGTACAGAATCAACAGATATTATTGCTATAGCAGCAATCTAATGTTAAAGTTTTGGCATTTAAACATCACAATTTTAAAGACTTCAGCTATATGATTAAGTAAATGTTACTTTTTCTGAAAAAAACATGTGATGTTTGCCAGTGCAAAACAAGTCAAGCCTTGTCCTTGTACTCGTCCACTAATCACACATTATCTTTGTATTCCTATGTGCTTTTACATGTTTTTGAATGCACGCTAAACTCCTACCTTTATCTTCTCACAGGCTGTGCAGGGCACAGGCTTGGCCTTCATCGCCTTCACTGAAGCCATGACCCATTTCCCAGCCTCGCCTTTTTGGTCCGTCATGTTCTTCCTTATGTTGGTCAATCTGGGGCTGGGCAGCATGTTCGGCACTATCCAGGGCATCCTCACCCCTATTGTGGACACCTTCAAAGTACGAAAGGAATACCTCACAGGTCAGTCAAAGCCAAAAATTCTTAAATCTGCTATATGGAGAAAAGGCAGCATCACTTAGTTCATATTTGCTCACATTTCTGAATATAGTAGATCTTTTTTTGATCTATCTCTGAAGCCTATGCTAGACTTGACATGAATAGACATGAATTTTTAAGTTTAGCCAAACTATTCCTGTCATCACAAGGCTTCAGCAACAAGGAATATACTCAGGCCATGCTCAGTCAGTGGTGGAAAAGTACAGTCAAACCAAAAATTATTCAGACATCAGATATAATTTATGATATTGTTTTACTAGCAGGTGCAGGACACTATAGTTCATTTATGTAAGTGAGGATAGCAAAATAAAGTAAACTGTAACATATTATACCCAAAAATTCTTCGTACAGTGGACTACCAGTAAAACTGATAAAAATTTGGGACCAAATATTTGATTTGACACTTTGACCTGACCATGTTTTGTTACATACCTTTCTATCAAAGTTATCTGACTTTATCAAGATGAATTTGTTCTGACACAGTTTAACTCTTGAGTTCTTGAGTTCATTTTATTACCATTTTCTCAACTATAGTGAATAAACTGCGGAATGTTGAAGATGTCTGAATAATTTTGGTTTGACTGTACTTTCAATGACCTGAGTCTATTCAAAAAATGAAAAAATAATAACAATAATCAAATGCTAATATGCTGTGTAAGTCAAGACAACATCCTCAAAGAAAAATACCAATATAAACGGCTCTGTTTGCGCTACCATTCAAAAGTACAACTCTTGGTTTCTAATAATACTCTATATCACAAACATGATTTCTCTCTGCTTTCTTTACAGTTGGTTGCTGTGTACTTGCCTTCTGTATTGGTTTAATATTTGTCCAGCGATCTGGGAACTACTTTGTAGCCATGTTTGACGACTATTCTGCTACTCTGCCTCTCCTCATCGTTGTTCTTCTGGAGAATATTGCTGTGGCCTGGGTCTACGGCACTGACAAGTATGTAACGCACTCTTCCTCTATTAGAGAGCTTACTGCGCCCTCTGGTGATATGAGCGTCATATTGCTATGAAGACTATTTGTTTTCAACTATAAATAAATAAATAAAGAAAGAAATAAATAAATAAATAAAATTCAAGTTATGGTCACCAACCAAAGAAAAATGAAATTATAATTAAATAATCATAAAAAAAAGGAATTACAAAAAGCTCATACATTGCTTTACAACACAATTAATTGACACGGCTCTGATTGAATCATCTTGATTGAAACTCAGAGAAAAAGGCCAACATGCAATTTAAAAGTTTAATATATCTACTTAATTTATAAGATATTTAAAAGATATTTGCAGTTTTGTTTAGAGAGAAACATATTCCATTCAGACATTATTTTGTAAATTATTTGTATTTTTTTTGTAAACTTAAAACTTATTAACTTTTAAATATATTATTAAAACTTAACTATTTAAGATAAGACTAAAGTAAAAAAAAAAAATAAATAAAAATCAGCCATTGATGTAAGACATTTAAGATACTGAATAATGAACTTCATAATGATATGAGAAGTATTTGTTGTAAATTGAAATTAAAGTTTGTTACAGTTACACACTAACCAAATAAAAATAAATTATATATATATATATATATATATATATATATATATATATATATATATATATATATATATGAAGAGTTCCAATGCAAAAGCCTCTAAAAGCCATCTTGGTCAAGAATGAGATAACGATACTGAGTGAATGCTCTCCGCACACAAATGCGCTAAATCCCAGCCTCAAACCATTCAGAAGTACCAGTACTTACATAGAAACCAATACACAGTAGCCAGAAAGAAATGCTGATTTTAAAGAAAAACTTCAGACGTACTTAGAGGCTTTTGCATCTGAACTCTTTATATATATATATATATATATATACTATATGTAATGACAAAAAGGTTGTGGCATTGATGCATCTCTGTTTCCTGTGGGTTCATCCAGGTTCTTTGAGGATCTGAAGGACATGCTTGGTTTCACTCCATACCGCTATTATTACTATATGTGGAAGTTTATCACACCAGTGCTGCTTCTGGGTCTCATGGTCGCAAGCATCATTCAGCTGGGACTGTCACCACCTAGCTACAGCGCATGGAACCGGCAACTGGTGGGTAATCTTGAATGAAATTCTGAGAAAAAAGGCTAATATGCAGTTTAAAAGTTTAATACTTAAGATACAATGCCCTGGTTTCACAGACAGGGCTTAGATTAAGCCAGGATTAGGCCATAGTTCAATTAGGACATTTAGATATTTTTTTATAAACATGTCTTAGAAAAAAACATTACTGGTGTACATCTTGAGACAAAACTAAGGCACTGATATATATTAAGATCAGTCAGTGCAAGTTTCTATCAGTTGAAACAGCTCAGACTTATATTTTAGTCTGGGACTAGGTTTAAGCATTGTCTGTGAAACCAGGGGAATATTTTAAACATGTTTTTAGCTCAAAATAGTGGCATAATTTTCAGGTATTGCTCCGAGAGGAACATACAGACTTTTTTTTCAGACTTTGTTTTGTAGATTATTTCACTATAGGTGTTAACATCACAGTAGTTAAGACTAAAGTTTAAAAGTCACCCATTAATTCATTATTGATACATTTTGAGTGAATTATTCCTTTAACCCCGGGTCAATTCTAAGGCCTTCAATCCACCATTTTACCACAGGATTAAAGTGGCATTATTCCCTTGCCAGAATAATCCAATTGCTGTATCTGTTCTCAGGCTCAAGAGCAGTCTCTCAGCTATCCGCCCTGGGGCCTGGCTGTCTGCATCACACTGGTGGTCACCGCCATCCTTCCTGTGCCTGTGGTTTTTATTCTGCGCTGTTTGAACATCATCGACGAGAACGCAGGAGGCCTGTCTACCGTCTCCTATAAAAAAGGCCGCATTATAAAAGACACCACTTGTAGGACCAGAGAAGAAGACGAAGATGACGCAAGTCTTCTCAACGCGAAGACGCCAAGCGAAGCCCCATCGCCCATGCCAGCCAATTACCGTAAGCAGAGCGGACCTGCATCAGGCACAGACGTCATGCTCAACGGTAGCTCCAGCACTGGATATTTAATGCCGAATATTGCAGACATTCCGGACATGCCCGAATCTGATTTGTGAGGACCTGTTCAGCCTCATCTGTAACTGTGGAGACCAGTGTCGTCTTCATCAAGTTCCAGAACTTCAAATGTCAATCACTTGAGTAACCAATCACGATTCATTGAGGTGAATGAGAATGCTAAAAGACACACTGTAGACCTCTTCTAACAGCCATCTTCCTTTCACACTGGTCCAGTACAAAAGTTTCGACATTTCTAATTGTATTATATGTGTAGCTAGCACTAACGCCCCCTACCCCCATCCCAACCCATTGCCCCAACTGTTGCACGCACTTACCCGCCTCTGTAGGGGCCTGTAGACCCCTGGTTTATGCTCTACTGTAGAATAGCTATTTGTACAAACAGATTATGTTGCAAGTCAGGGCAGTTACTGTCCACAAAAATTGAGATTAGAAGCAGCTTTGGAAAAGTCTAGAATGTAAATGTATGCGTAAAACATGGAAAACATGCAATACTTTTCTTTTGGATGTAGTTAAATCATTGTACATCGGTGTATGGATTGCATTTAATACAACCCTAACTCATTGTTCGAAATGTGTGCCTAATTCATTCTAAAAATGTTAATAGAATACAAGGCGTGAATGTTGTACATTTAAGGTATTCTGTAAATATATTATGAATAAATTTATTCAAATATAGTTTGGAATACAGATCATGTTTTTGGTAAGACGTGCTTAAAAATCCGGTACGCTGACTTTTTTTGTTTGTTTGATTGTATGTTTGCTGATGTGCTATCATTGTAAGGAGTCTTGAGACCCCTCCCTCTTTCTGTAAATATTTTTTCATGAATTTGCTCAATGACGCAGTATTTCCTTTCTCAATATTGAGATTAAAAGATAAAAGGATTCAGACACACTGTTTGGCTTTACTACTTTGTTGCGCTCCACAACAACGTGACCTGAAATGAAATGACAATTTAAAAAGACAGTACATGGAAAAATATCCACTGATATTAAAATTCTGGCTGATGTAAATTATTTTAATTTTGTTATAACTGGTTGATTTTAAAAATTCTAAAATTAAAATGATTATTTTGTCTAAATAAATCTTAAAAATAAAACCACACACTAAAAACAACTGCAGAGACGCTACAACAGAATTTAGGCATCACAACATTACAATGCATATGAATCATTTTGGAGATTTGCTAAAGAATATATTTAGTAATACAAATTAGCGCTGTCAAACGATTAATCGCATCCAAAATAAAAGTTTTTGTTTACATTATATATATATATTGTATATATACAGTGGTGTGAAAAATTGTTGGCCCCCTTCCTGATTTTTTATTTTTTTGCATGTTTGTCACACTTTAATGTTTCAGATCAAACATATTTAAATATTAATCAAAGATAACACAAGTAAACACAACATGCAGTTTTTAAATGAAGTTTTTTTTATTATGAAGGGAAAACAAAATCCAAACCCACATGGCCCTGTGTGAAAAAGTGTTTGCCCCCTAAACCTAATAACTGGTTGGGCCACCCTTAGCAGCAACAACTGCAATCAAGCGTTTGCAATATATATATATATATATATATATATATATATATGTGTGTGTGTGTGTGTGTGTGTGTACTGTGTTTATTTATTATGTATATATAAATACACAGTATATATTTTGAAAATATTTACATGTATATATTTTTATTCATATAATTTATATTATATATAAATATATTTAATATATAAACAACATTTTTCTTAAATATATACATGCTTTTGTATTTATATATACGTTAATATACACAGTACACAAACATTATGCAAACAAAAACTTTGTTTTGGATGCGATTAATCATGATTAATCATTTGACAGCACTAATATGAATTTATTAGCACTTTTAAAGATGAATTTAAAGTGAAGGTTAGAGGATGGCAAAGGTTTTGGCCATTATTCATCCATTATCAAAAAACAATTTAAAAAATATAGCTGCAAGCAGCAATTACGGTGCCAAGCACTCCAGCGGCAAAATGAGGAGCTAAGCATAGCATGGAGCATCAGACCAAATGCAACAATGAGTACTAAAAGCAATTTTAGGATAATTTCAATTGAAATGGCTGAAAAATCATAAATACAAACTCTAGTAATATGATTAAATGGCTTATCACTTTTGACTAACAGGTGGCGCTGCAATCAAATCATTTTGGTGTTAAGCTTTTCAGAAATATAGCCTCAGAGTCATTTTGGCACCATGCCTAAAATTTGTAGTGGCGCTGTACGAAAACGGTTTTATCTATCAACACGAAATCCATAACTTTTTGTCAGCACAGTCTGAAGATGATCTGACTCAATTTTGGTGAAAATCGGGCAAACAGTTAAGGAGGAGTTCGAAAAAGTAGGTTTTCAACATAAATCAAAACGGCAAGACAGGAAGTTTGGCTGACTATGGCAACATTGGTATCACTGTTCTCAGCATGACCCAAGGAATCTATTAATACCAGTCTCATTACAATAGGCAAAATTCAGAGAAAGCTATTAGCATTTATTTGAAATTTTGTTATAACTTTTGACCACAAGGTGGCACTGTCTCAAAACTTTTTGAGTATTTTCAGTTCATGGTCTACATACAAAGTTTCATAATGGTACACCAATGCATTCGAAAAATATAACATTTTATATCATAATACTCCATTCTAGCCGATGGTAATTTCATGTTTTGTTCAATTATAGCGCCACCAAGAGGCAAAATCCCACCAAATTTTTTATGTGTCCTTAGAGTGTGCCCATACACGTGTCAAATTTGGTGAAAATATCTCATTTTGTTTTGGAGTTAAAAACATTTTTATATATGAGAAGAGAAAAAATGACTAATGGCTGACTTTCTTTGCATTTTTTTTTTTGCCACTTACTATCAAAATTTTGGCAATTGGGCATTAGCGTATAGCCGGGACGCTATGTTTTCTAATTTCCTACGGTGGTTTTGTGTTGATCGGAGTAACGGTTTCTAAGATATTAGCAAATGTTTTTTAAGAGCTAAAATGCAATGTTGCACAAACCAGAAGGCAAAACCTGGCATGTTTGGTATCGCTACACTCAGCAAGGATTCAGGAGTCTAAAAAGGTGACTCCTATGAAAATAAGTCGACCCCACCCAAAGTTATAAGCATGTCAATATTTGATTTTACCACTAGGTGGCACTGGCTTGAAACTTCTCAGGCTCCTTCAGGGCATCGTGCTGATGAACCATACCAAGTTTCGTAACGATACGTCAATGCGTTCGTAAAATATAGCATTTGACTACAAAATTCAAAATTGCCGAGACCCAAAATGGCTGACATGGGAAAACTGGATATGGTTCGACTCGGCATGATGCACTGAATCTAAAGAGACCAGTTTTGTGATTTTTGGCCAAACCACTGGGAGGTTATAAGCAAAAATAGCCATTTTTCATGTCTCTTGACCATTAGGTGGCACAGCGCCGAAACACTGCAGGTAGTCTCAGGTCATGCTTGTTATAACACACACCAAGTTTGGTCTCAATACGCCAAACCGTTGCGGAGATAGAGCCTCAGATCCATTTTTGTGCGCTTTTCGTAGAATTTGTTCGCGTGTTATTTGAGAACGGTTTGACTAATAAACTTGAATTCCATAACTTTTTGCCAGCATGGTCTGTAGATGATCTGAGCCAATTTTGGTGAAAATCGGACGAACTGTCTAGGACGAGTTCAAAAAAGTAGGTTTTACGAACAATTGAAAATAGCGAAAAAACTAAACCTTTTTGAATTTTGGTGTCCATTCGACTCGGCATGGGCCAAGGAATCAGAGGGAAAACAAAATTCATTTTGTGCTTTACGGTTCAAAAGTTATTAGCATAAACATGAGTGAAACTTTGGACAAGTGGTGGCACTAGAGAGTTTGAGTTAGAGACTCCAAACTTGCTGTGTTTAGTATTGAGGCTGTCCTCTATCAGTATACCAAATTTCACAACTTTCCCGCAAGCGGTTCTATGGGCTGCCATAGACGCAATGGCGGAAGAAGAAACAGAAGAAGAAGAAGAACGCCAAATTGATACAATAGGTGCCATCGCACCTTCGGTGCTTGGCCCCTAATAACAACGCCAACGGATACAATAGGTGCCATCGCACCTTAGGTGCTTGGCCCCTAATAAGAACGCCAACGGATACAATAGGTGCCATCGCACCTTCGCTGCTTCGCCCCTAAAAAAAAAAAAAAAGGAAAATCCCTATTACCTAATCATAACTAATATAGTACCAACATATCGTGTCCCTTTAAAAAAAAAATAGGTTTAACAACACAGGTGGGTTTAAAACCTTTATTGTCCATTTTGATTTGTTCAGTCATTGGAAGGTCATTTTCAACAATAAAAATCTTAAAACAGGTAGTGTCTAAAATCAATGACATGACAAATTATAAAATAAATGTTCAAACCTTGTGTTACAATCACATATTCAAATAAGCCTCGGCTAAAACGCAAATGAGTGTAACTTGTCATCTTTTTGACTTTTCCCTGAATCATTTCATCTCCACATGCCTCTTTTAAAATGAAAACATTTGAAAGCTAACAGCAGTGCAAACAACAATCACACCACTATTTTGTCATTTAAGTAGAGATGATGTTGACAGATTCCTAGATTTCTTATTACTCTCATGACACATCTTAAGTGTTAAGGTCTACAGTTGGACTTATACTGACTTAGCAAAGCCCACTCGGTTATTCTCCCGATCAAACACAGTGTAGTACTGCCCAATGAACACATCACCCAGAATCCACAAGGGCCCAGCGGGGGGTGGGATATCCAGGCCCATGAAACCACTCAGACAGATCTCCTTTCCAGCCTGGCTTTCCTGTAAACACATACAAACAAACAAAGAGAGATACCATCTTTAGAATGTTTTTATGATAAGAAAAAATCCCTTTCACAATACTGGCTGCATGTGATTTACAAGGAAATAAAACTCCAGATACATGTTTTTTTTTAATATTCTGACTCATGCATGACCTTTTCACAAACAACAGCTCGATTTCACAGCTCTACTGATGCACAGTACCACATCACAACAACAGCACTGAGGTGACAAATAAGACTGACCTTGAGTATGTACTGTTCTCCAGTCAGTGAGTAAGTCTTTCCACCCAGGACGAATGAGATTGTGGGGAGTGTGGGCACTTTCTTACAATCCACCATATACTACAGAGAAAACATGTTTAATTAGAGAACATTATTAAAATGCTACAAATTTCAATAAACAAATTGCCATTAACAACAGCACACCAAAATTAATTAGTTAATTAACTAACTTAATTTTAAGGTCAGTTAGCTTAAAAAATAACAACAATTAATTAATACTTTTATTCAGAATAGATGCATTACATTGATCAAGAGTGACAGTAAATACAATTTCTGAAAAAAATGTGGTGAGAATAAGAAATCATTTGAACACCAAATCAGCATTTGCTGGTTTCTGAAGGATCATGTGACATTGAAAACTGAAGTAATGACTGCTGAAAATTCCGCTTTGTCATCAGGAATATTAAAATATATATTAAAATAGAAAAGAGTTACTTTAAAATGTAATAATTATATATAATATTTCATATTATATTTATATATAATTAATTATATATAATACTTCACAGTTTTTCCTGTCCTTACTATATTTTTGATCAAATAAATGCAGCCTTGGTGAGCATAAGTGACTTCTTTAAAAAAAAAAAAAAAAAAAAAATTTACAGACCCCAAACTTTTAAAAAGGTAGTGTAAAAAAAAAATAAAAAAATAAAAATAAAAATAAAAATAAAAATAATAATAATAATAATAATAATAATAATATATGTATATATATATTCAATTTAAAGAAATATAATATTTTATGTTTTATTATACTTTCATCTTAATAAATATCTATTTAAATCACAATGTCTCAGTGCTGTATAAACATTTAAAGTTGCAGTACCTCTCCCTGGATCAGAGGGATTGCACCAATAGCCTTCTGCAGGGCTTTGATTTCAGCAGCTGGGCCAGTGATCAGAGACGTTCCAGTGTCCACGATGGCTTCACATCCTCCTTTACACAGAGTCAGCTCACTGCCGATGCTCATGCTACACACACAAACACAGAGCACTGTCAACACTAGATTATTGTTATAGAGATCTTCTGCATTGGTGGTTCAGTGGTAAGATTCTTGCCTCTCACATGACAGACCAGCATATTTCATAACATATTACATATGAATGCATGCCTTCCATTTTTCAGATTAAATGAACATTAACAGTGTTTGAAAGACTGCAATTTGTGTGTGAAAAAACATGTAATGTTGCCTTTACAAGCTGTTATACCTTAAAAGTCAGCATTTTCAAAACAGATACAGCTTTCATGTTTGATCTAATAACTGAAATTTTCAAACTACATAGAGTATCAAAAAAACTGTTTGAAACAGCAGGTGATCATTTGAAATTAGATACTTTCTTGCCTAAAATTAACCCTGTTTCCTAGCTTTGATTTCTAAACATATGTTTGTATAAATAAATAAGAAGACCACTGCATTACACAGTACAAGGATCCAAAAATCTCTCACCCATCCATGTGAATCTGCCAATAGGCCTGTCTGCTGATGGCCACATAGTTAAAGTCTCCAGTGTAATATTTGGGGTCTGTGCCTCCAAGGAGCAACTCACCACCAGGTTGGGTGTCAGGGTTTCTGTCGGACAAATAAAACAGGGTCATCCACAACAATCAGGCCTGATTGTTACAACTGCATAATGTTTATGATACACTGTCATGTAATTATTTATTTCATAAAAACCTGATACAGATGAAGATGGCCTAAATAAACGTATGTACCTGTTCAGATAGAAAGAGAAAATATTTTTCTCCAATTTCTTCTGGCTCATCATCATGTCAAAAACAGGAGGAACCCCATCCACGGATATGCGAGGATAAGCCATGCCAAGAATACCATCAAACTTGGCTGCGATGAAGGCCACTCCTGGCTGTTTGATAGCTTCTCCAAATATCTGCTTCTCAACCACAATATCCCCAATCTAAAAGAGAAGTAACAGATCGGTTTCTTTCACCATTTGAGGTGACAAAAAAAAAAAAAGAGAGAGAGAGAGAAGAAAAAAAAAACCTTGTTACGTCCTACCGTGCATGAGTCCTGGCTGAGATAACCAGACAAGCTTCCGGAACCATACTGTATGGAAAATTCAGTCCCGTTCTTCACATAGGTGCTCGACTTGCCCCCATTGTACTTGTGATGAAGCACTACAGGGTTTAAAAAGTAAAAATTACACAATATAGGTCACAGTATGTATCATGCTGATATAACTACTACACATAACATTCATAGAGACAGATTATTAACCTTATTTTACATGTCAGGGCCTTTATCCTCTAGCAGAACAATGGCACTTAATTTGTTAATGTTTTAAATCTAAATTTGTGTGTTTAAATGTTTTCAATTACATATTAAGTGTAGGCACTCAAGCTGTTTTTTATTTTATTTTATTTATTTATTTATTTTTTTTAAAAATTCATTTCTAAAGAGTGTAAGTTAGTTAAGTAAGATACATATAAATTTGACTAAACATACAGAAATAACCAATTATTCACACCAAGTAAAGCACTTAGATGTTGTCACTGAGTCTGATCTGCAAGACTCTTTAACTGCAAGAGTTAAATGCACCTAACTAGTCTAAAAGTGTGAGGCACAATCACTGACATGTTTGTTCCTGTAATTTGAACAAGAACATGCTACCAGTTCACAAAAAACAGGCCGCAAACAAAGTTGAGCAACATTTGGCCTTTCGTCATCTTGTTTTATGAAGAATTAATTTTGAAGTATTTTCATGAAGTTAATCATGGTCTAGTACCAATGAATAATCAAAATGTGTTGTTTTTGTATTTGATTATTTACTGGCACTAGACCATGATTAACTTCATATATAATAACTCAAATTAATAATTTAAAAGCTCTTAAAATAATTGATCTGACAATACTGTAATATTGAAATAAAATTCCTAGGCTCTCTGTGGACTTACAGCAGGCAATGTCAGTCAGGGAACAGTGGACCGAGGGCACCCACAGGTTGGAGGATCCCGTGTCAAACACCACAGTGAAGGTCTGGACAGGACTGCCAAGACCGATCTCTCCATAGTACTGAGCCTGTAAACAAAAACCCTCGAATCATGCAAAATTCAAAGTCATAACAGACTGATGTCTAAAACATTTTCTCACAAGTTTAGAATTACTAGATCTTTATTATGTCTGCAAATATCGCCTGTTATGGAGATTTTGGTTTCATTGTGAACTCAAAATCTGAGAATTTGAGGTATAGATATTCCAATTTATTATGATCTTTAAGAAAACAAACTAATGGCAACAAACAAATGTAACATTTTGTAACATTAATTTACTTGAACGAGAAAGAAAGAAAATAAGACAACTTTAAGACAAATCCTTTTCTTGAATGATAATGTATATCATGCAAATAATTAATGTGATCTTTGAGCCCAAAGAACTTGCCTAAGCCTGTTTACAAAACTACAACTGGCAATAATATTAGCTGCTTATTGTCAAAGATGATTGCTGTGGTAGAGGCATTGTTTCAGAAGCATGACAGACAATCTCATGACCAGCTGTCAAACACACCATCATGCTGTCCATTACAGCTTATGACAGGAAACGGACAAGCACTTTTTTTTTTTTTTTTTGCTGAATAAAGGCAGAACAGGTTTCAAGTTCACTTTTTCCTGTCGGTCACATTTCAACCTGCCGACATAGTGGAATTTACTAATCATATGACACGATTAAGCAAAATGATTGTAGGTTAAACTATAACAACTGGTTGTCCTCATTTTTGCAACTTCCTGGATGTACAGTTTTGTGTAACCTCTGCGGTCAAAAAGACTGCAGACATTCACACGCCTCCGACAGCAAATTAACTGATTCACAATACTATCATGCTCAAATTAGAAATCTTCTGAGAAAAAAATAAATAAACTGGCCAACTAGTGATGAATGGTAAATGATTAGCAACCATTTACTGTAATTAAATGTGCAAGATTAATGTGAATTACTGTACGAGACCACAAACCACAGTCACCCTACACAGGAAATGACATTTACAACCAGTACTTACATCAAGGTAGTTCTTCAAGGTTTCTGGAGTAGGACCATTACTTGCTGGGAAGCCCAGGTTGTATTTCAATGATGCAGAACTGGCTACAAGCTCCTCTACAGCTCTGCCAGAGTCACTTAGTGTCCTTCTGATGGAACGAAACTTCTTTAGAGGAATCCTGGAGAGAAACCGACACAGAAATATCAACAAAGTGTGCACAGTTCAGTTATCTTGCGGTCGTTATAACCACATCACCTGCAGCAAACTACAAACATTCTCATGCTAAAAGTGAATCAAAGTTAATTTCCACCCACTTCATTATGACGAACTTAAAGTTATATTTTGTATTTATAGATAATGCATGCGTGTCATTTGATTTGAAATGGATTGGAAAAAGACTAACAATGTAAGTTTGGTGAAATCTTTGCCAGTTGCTCACTATGCATACTTACAATAATGCAGAGTTAAATAAATTCATTAAATGAATTACTTGCATTAATTACACACTATACGCATGTATATGACAAGATTGATGCAGTAAAATCTGCTGTTTTGGACTTTGATTGGGTGGTGAGTCAAACTCACTATATGTGTCAAGACAGACAAATCAGGTCAGTTTCTAACATTCAAAACAAAAGCAAGAACAAAACAAAAGGCTTCCACCATAAGGACTAAAATCAAGTGATTAATAACCTTGTGTAACTGATATATACACTTGTTTTGAGCCAGCTGGGGTGAGATCTATCAGCTTAAGTGCACTAAACTGGATTTCTAAAGGTTGAGTTTTAAAGGGCCCTTCATACTGATCTATAAACAGCTCTTAGCTTCTGCTGAGTCACAAACGATCAGTCTCTTTGTCTAATAGCAGATCTACAACAACCTCTGGGTGCTTTACAATCGTTCACACAAGGGCTGTGTCTCAAAACCTGCTGAGCTACCTACCTAGAGAGCGTTTTAAAACATATAAAATAATATAATGGTAGAAAACGCACTAAGTTTTCAGAGACAACTATTGTTTGTTTAAATTACTGGATAAAATTATATTAAAACAGACTAGACTGGAATATACAACCAACGTGAAAGAACAACAAAGATCACGCTGTAATGATCGGATTGTGTCGCCGTTGTTGTTATTGTTAAGTTTGTTTGTTCGACCTTACCGAACTAAAGCGTCGGACGTCCACAAAAAGGCAGCAGCTAGCAGCAGACAGGCGATTCTCATGTTGGCGAGCCTTCAGGATCTGTTAACGCATCTGAGGAGTAGTATCGATGTGTTGAAAGTGTTGTTGTGTGACTTGATATGTAGGACAAACGGCTGCAGTCAGCTGACGCGATCGAGCTGCCGAGCAACTTCTGCTCACAATCACGTGATGTGCTTTGAAGAACGTCGAGGCTGCGCTGGTTTCTGCGCAATCAGAGGTTGAATAAAGGTTCTGAAGAAATGGTTATTAGATTAAGGGCGTCAAAAGATTAAATTATTGGTAATTAATCTCATTGCTTTGTGTGTGTGATCAATGTAATCAAATCAAATTAATCAAATTTTAATTTAATCGAAATGTTAAATATATGTAATATATAAGTATAGGAACAAATTAAATATCTAAGTATATGTTTACTAATACACATTGCTATATACATCTAAAATATTTATGTATCTGTTAAAGATCCAGTTGGAATGAAAAGGTGCTGATTAGGTTACACTGGGTCTGATCATTTTAATTTAGATTTCCCCTATATATTTAGTTATACAATTTACATACACATTGCACTATGGAGGACTAGGAGTGACATTTAAAATAAAACCTAAACAAGGAATTAGTTATCATTTTAGTAATTCAAGCATAAAAATGCTCACTTTTAGATGGACAAATTAATTTACTTAGAACAGTTTATTTAATATTTATTTAGTTTTTTTTTTACATGAAATTTAAAATGTATTCCTTAAATTATTTTTATATTACTATTTTTGTTTTATTTAACTACATTTAAAATCATCAATTAAATAAACACTCAATTTTGAATGTCAATTTATTTTCCAGTTTAAAAATGTTTTGTTTTATTTAACTACATTTTATAACATGAATTAAAAATTCATCAATTAAAAATTAAATAAAAAAATTAATATGTCCATTTAAAAGTGTTTTATTTATTTACATTTGATGTTTGAATTATTAAATTGATAAATAACAATAAATATTGAAATAAAACCCACAACCTATACAGATGAAAGATCTATTGGAAAAATATACTTCTAACTATTAACAAATCTACTCATAGGATTGAGGAGAATAATACAGTCGTTTCCTCGTGACCTACGTTTACACAGTTCACTAAAAAGCTAACCGGGAAATACTTGTGTGATTTATCACTGTTTCCCTTACAATTAGTTACTAAGGACAGCACATTTCCTCCATCTTATTTATTCATTCATTCATTCATTCGTATTTGAAACTGTAGCTATAAATTGCATGCGACTACTACGGTGGCAGAGAAGTGCAGAACAAATCACAATTCTGAAAACAAAATAACAAATTACAAACGCAAATGCAAATCTAAAAAACAACATAACAATTCAGAAAACACAAAAACAATTCCAGAAAACATTATAACAAGTCAGAAAACAAAATAACAAGTCAGAAAACACAATGACAAATCAGACAAACCGGAAGAGGTAGGTATAGTTTGAGACAGTGCCATTGGTGTAAGAATAGATTACTCACCGCTGATTGGACGAGACATCTGTCAGTCAAGGTACAGGAAGAACAGCAGACTAGAGGTAGAAAGTTCAGAGATGGTATTAAAGTCATATGTGTCCGAAACTAGTGATGGCCGCTTTCGAAGCACAGCTTTGTGAAGCTCCGAAACTTTTGCGAATCAGTTGTTTCGAAACAGTGGTTCGGAGCACGTATCAAACTGCCAAAGTCACGTGATTTCAGTAAACGAGGCTTCATTACGTCATAACTGTTTCGAAATGTTTAGAAATTTCAATGGTTTTCCATTGGGGGGCGATCTCTGTGAACCAGTGAATCATGCGAGTTCATTGAGATCGCCCCCCAGCAGCGAACCATTGAACCAGCGTCTATGGTTTTTACCTGATCTCGGATCAGTTTCATCAATTTGTAGACATTTTAACAAGACATTTCTGTGAATAAAAGGATGAGAAGAAGTTAATATATCTTTCTGGCCTATATACAGTATATTATCTCTCCATAAAACAAAACAAAACAAGTCCTGCAAATTAACAAAATATTTTAAAATCCACATATTATACAAAAACTTCATATCTGATGATATTTTATAATTTTATGGCATTTGTATTATACTTTCAATAAAACATTTGCAATGGGGTCTTAAAATCTGTTTTTCTACACATTTTAGCCTGAGTTTTTGTTGCATTTACACACTTTTGACCCACAGGCGTCACCAGCATGTGGTGTTTCGAGCGCTTCGAAACAGTAGCTATGTTTCCATCCAAAGATTCGAATTTAGATTATGCGCAAAACTGGAATATCGCATAAAACATATGCGAATAAAGCACCGTTTCCATCCAACGAGTCAAAGAGAACAAAATCGTCACTTCCTGGTAAACTGTGGCACTAAATATCACTAAGAATATAGGAGAAGCCATTGAATATAATAATTTTCATATATGATATAAATTACTTGTGCCTCAGAGAGAGCAGACGTAACACAATAAATGCTGTCACTGCGTTCGGAGGATGCCAGCTGTTTGGGAACACAGTCGTGTAAGACAATTATACAGAAATACTTTGATGACAGACTTTGCTCAGGCTTTTCAGAGTGACTACAACAACTTTTAGATGCTGTGAACGAGATCGGTCAGCTGGTTAGTCAAGTTATCCTGTCTCATAGTGCAAAGTCACATGACTTTTTTGATGCGCATGGAGGAATTTATTTGGTAAATGTGTTTCCATCGTAGTTTATGCGCATTTTTTCTTACCGGATAAAAAGTTTATCCTCCTCAAATGTGCGCATAAGTTTTTTATGTGCATTTTTAGAAGTTATGCGCATCTTGCCGTTTCCATCCAGCGTTTTTTTATGCGATATTCCAAAATGCGCATAAAAATAGGTGGATGGAAACGCAGCTAGTGAATCATTTTGCGAAGCAAATGGTTCAGTTGATTCGAAGCTTTGAAAAAGTTTGTTTCTCCCATCACTATCCGAAACCGCTCCCTATCCATCGGTTATCAGCCATTTTGTAGTGCTGTCTGAATTCTGAGTGAATGACTTCATTCCCTACATTAGTTCACTACTTTTTACCCACAATGCATTCTGATTTCGAGTGTACAACTGATGCAGAGATTGTCTTACTATAGTGAGATGAGAGGGTCTGTATTACTTACTATTGGAGAAAGCGTAACGGCTAACTTAGATCACGTGTGCCGTAATAACCAATCACATTACAGCCTTGATGTCATTGAATTTCAGTCAGAGTTGTGCGACACTCAATCGCCGTTTACGGATGCCATAGGAATGAATGAGAAGTGCCGCAAGCTGAATCCCACCTGTAGCAAAAAGTCAGTGACTTCTCTAATAAAACAGCATTTTTTTCGTGGTAAACTCTAAAAATAGTTCAATACAAAAGTTTTGTTTAGTGTAAAACATGTTGAAGATTAGCAGATAGGCTGTCGATTTATTAAAGCTGTTTATTCAGCGTAGTGAAGCCTCTCCTCCATTGACATCCATTTAAAAAAAAGGGCCTCTGGTCTCCTTTCCCACGTACTGGCAGACCGGAAGCGTTAGCTTTAGCCGTAACACTTTTTCGGCTAATGGTTGCAGGCTTGCCTTCTAGAGGCTTTGACCGATGTACACTCGCTGAAGCACTATTTCCCACAATCCAATGCGGAGAATGATCTGGAAGAGGGAGCGGGAGCGAGCGAGTTTAAATGAGAGATTCCGTTTACATCTTTCTCATTTCTGCTTTAACGTTTATTTCATACATTATTTATATTAAAATATCTTATGTAGGCAATAACTCAGTTTAATAATTTACTGAGGTGGCATCGTTGTTAACTTACAAAAACTATGATAATTTGGTGGATAATTTAAAAATGTTTGTTAATCGCCTGTAGGGAGCGTATTCCTGTAAAATTAACGGTCCCCTGAGGGCCCTCTACGACCATTATCTTATCTGAGCTCAAAACGCTGCTTGATATTAAAATAATAGTATAAAATTAAATAGTATATTTAATGATTGAACATAAAAGCATTACAAAACAAATAATATACCATCACGAAACCACAAAGCTGACGCAGAAGTATGTATAATTACAAAATAAAGTCATTTTGAGTGTTATTGCTATTAATATTATTTTCTAAAATAAGGCACATGTAATATAAAAGTACATATGTGACGATGATGTTTTTGCAACAGCTCCAAGTCTCACGCGCAGTGTATTTCAGACACATATGACTTTAATGCCACCTCTGAACTTTCTACCGCTAGTCTGCCGTTCTTCCTGTACCTTGACTGACAGATGTCTCGTCCAATCAGCGGTGAGTAATCTATTTTCACACCAATGACGCTGTCTCAAACTATACCTGCCTCTTCCGGTTTGTCTGATTTGTCATTGTGTTTTCTGACTTGTTATTTTGTTTTCGGATTTGTTGTTGTGTTTTCTGAATTATTTTGTTGTTTAGATTTGCATTTGCGTTTGTAATTTGTTATGTTGTTTTCAGAATTGTGATTTGTTCTGCACTTCTCGGCCACCGTAGACTTCGCCTTTTTACCACTAGATGTCAGTGTGATCTCGATAATGTTCTCCCTGCAGTCTGAGAATGTGATGAGGGACTGTCCTGACAGCAGAATCCATAAATTTGCAAGAGTTTGTGTTCTTTAACTTGCTCAGCATAACTGAATGCTGAAATATAATGCCAAATGCCCCCTTATCTCTTTTCACATCCCCAACATTGGTGTCCTCAAGTAACTGTAGCACTCTTTCCAATTCATTGCTACCACTGGAATAACACTATTTATCACAACTCAGTCTATTACATAAGACACATTGTTGTTAAATCTATAGCTAAATGTTTACATAAGCATTTAGTAGCTGAGTCCTTGCTGTTGGGTTAAACTATTTTATTTCCCATAAGCTGATTTACAGACACCTACTTTATGAGCAAAAATGCTTATTTTACAATAAGCATTCAGAATAATATCCAGGGACTCATTTCATGTGAATTGCATTAACTTTGGTCGTTTTTACATTCCAACATTATGAATCTCATGTCAGCTGATTTAGAAACACCAACATCAAAACATAAACAACATAAAATTCATTAAATATATAAAAGGTGATTTTGTTAGTATTTTTATTAAACATTTTGTTAGTATTTTTATTATTATTGTATATTTTTTGGCCTATCAAAGTCTAATTTTATTGACAATTTGATCAGTAAATAAATAATAAATGACATTTAATTCATCACAGGATATTTTTATAAACATTTATTGATCCAGATGTTATGGGCGACTCCTTAGAAGAATTCTTAGAGACAGTAACTGGTTTTAATTTTTCCTAGTTGCCTTTGTTAATGTTCATTATGCATAAAATCTGTTCACATGTCAGCTGTAGGCAAGTGGGTGTTTCTGGGCGGTTCACGTTGAAAATTACACTCTAATGGACTGAGTGTCACATGCGTACTTTGACCTGTAATGAAGTCTGAATGATTCTGTCAGTCTGTTTAAGTGTTTTACTGTATAACTATCATGTGCATTTGGGTGCTGAAATGAACGAGGTGGGTGATAACATTTTGTTCACATGAGCTTATGTTTATTTGACAACTCATAAGCTGCATAATTTCAAACAGCAAATGTGTAAAGCATTAAGGAAATGTGCAGCAGTCGCTCAGTTTATCCTTTAAAAAATCCATAGATTTCTTCTACAACATGAACATTAAACATACACATATTCACAAACTATATACATCCACATGCCACTTTTTAGGCAAATGACAGTTGAGGCAAAGACACTATAGGGCCTATGAAATGTGTTACAATGCAGAAATAAATGGCAGCTGGTACATCGCTGTTCCTATGCATTTGTGCAGCCCTAAAAAAAATAAACACATTCAATGAAACTTCCATGATCTCCTGATTGTTAAGATCTATCCAATCAAAAAAGTCCGTTTATATGTTTATTCATGTTTTACAGTGCTCCACAACATTTGTACAATACACAGCATGACCCAAACGCATTTAGCTTTTTGAGGTCATGAATAGTGACAATATTTCAGAAAAGGCAAAACACATTTGATATAATCACATCTCTTTAAAAGGTTTTACCTTACGTACTTTTCAACAGCTGTCTCAGACTAAAATGAGCCAGCTCACATATGCCAGCTCAAGAGTATTATGATGTCATACATTTATAGATACATATATTCCAACACTTGCCTTGTATTTAAGAAGATTTCCTTAAGAAAAACATATCGTAGCTTGAGTTCAAAGGGCATTGGCTTAAAAACGAAGAGTGAGGATTGTGTTATAGGAAACTGAGAAGGCAAGAAAAAGTGCACTTTACCTCTGGATTAAATAACTACTTTTATCAGAATATATACAGTACAAACTTTTATATCTACCAAAAGAACACAGATTACATTCAATATCAAAGTTCCATAAGGTGCTATCATACCTTGTACATTTTTGCTAGAGGTGACACAGGACAATGATGTCAGATTGTTGGCAAAACACTCTCAGTGATGATTGACAGGTGATTGTTCCTGCCATTCTGATCTGTGTGTTGATTTCCTTCACAAGAGATTCAGAATAATTGTTCGGGAGAGGGAGAGAGAGAGACGGGGACTGCTGTAACATTACATCAGAGGGTTGTCGCTTACACCATTTGTCCAATTAAAATCGCTCGAAACATTTCGTCACCACCCCTACCAGAGGAGCATCTCTAAGAAATGAGTCCTGGCCCAAACACTACAGTATGTTGAGGTATGTAGGTAACTGTTTCAAGCACTGAACTTCGAAAAGAGCAGAATACAACCGAAATCCAGTCGTACTAGAATAGAAAGTTATATATCTGACAAATACTGCAGCAGTCACACCAGCCTGCTTGAGGTCAATATCAAACATTACATCCAAGAGTCCAATATGTGACTTGCAAATCTTTGAAAGGAACGTTCCGCTAGGATAAGCGCAGTTCGTTAGCTTAAAGAAGATTAATATGTACTGCGCTAAACTAAGTGTCTTCATCAAAAATTAAAAAAAGACAACTACAACAACGAAAAAAACCCAGAGCAAAGTCTGAGATTTCACACATTTTCGGTCAATGCTAATACGCCATTGGATGGCGAGACATAAAAGTTGCCGTCAATTGGATTTTCATTCAAATATCTCAAGGAATCAGTGCAAAAGGCACTGGCTGTTACAATGTCCCCCATTCTCCCCTAAAAAATGATAAACCAATTTGTTTTGAAATTTTGAGTCCTCATAATAATAATAATGCTAAAAAAAAAAATGAACAAATGAACAGCCTTCGCTTGGAAATCCATAGAAACACTATAGTAAATACTCAATGACAATTAAATTAAGATAAACAGATAAATAGCAATTTTACAAGCAAGCTAGTGTGCACTCAAAGGGCAAAAGATCAGCTTTATGTACCATCATTTTCATCTCTTTGGGGCTGATGAATGGCATCATTCTCTGAGCCATGATGATCCCCAGAAACAGGAGAGGCCAGGTCAGCCTCGTTGGACAGGTCACCATCAGGAGACGGCGGCTCGTCGTCTTTTAAGGATGCTGCATTAAATCCAGAGGTTTTATTGGCGGGTGCATTGGGGAAAGCGATGGTAGCGGCGGCCGCAGCTGCAGCAGAGGCGTGCGTGGGAATCCCGGGGTAAAGCCACGGGAACGGGGTGGTCAGCGCCGCCGCCGCTGCTGCTGCTGGATACACCAACTTCTCCAAGTGACTTTTATCAAACAAAGGCATGTACGATGCTGCTGCAGACGGGTTTATGAAGTAAAACGGCATGCAAAAGGGAGTCTGTTGTCCACCAACACCCGCCATTCCCATTAAAGAGTTCATTAACGCCACGTCCGGCCGGGTATTGGTGGAATCTGACACACCGTTTGCAGACCAGTTCATTTTGGCTTTTTTGGTGACACGTTCGTCTCCAAACTCCTGCTTGATCTTAACTCCTTTGGCCGTGTCACATCCTTTCTCACATTTGCCATCGCCTTTCTCTGCCTCGCCTCCGTATCCGCTGTCGGTGTCCGTGTCGTTCTCGTTAAGCTCGAGGTTCTGAGTCCTCTGGATGACTGGGACGCAGTTGGCTTGAGTATCTCTCTGTGCGTCCCGCTCTGGAGCGTCGTCACCTAGCAACGGCCGCTGCAGGATCCCTGCGCCCGGCTGGAACTGCACGGAAACTTTGTGTAAGTGGTTGATGAGTCGCGTGCACATCTGCTCGCGCGCCGTCCAGTTCTCCACCTTGTTCAGATACTGCAGGACTTCTTTGGCACATGCTTGAAAGCCTGAGTGGAACGCGTCTAAGTCAGCCTGGAGGGAGGACTTTAACGATCGCTCCCCTGTCATAAAAGAGAGACAAAAGTCCTGTCATAAAAAAATTTAAAAAATGACAAAGATAGATAGATAGATAGATAGATAGATAGATAGATAGATAGATAGATAGATAGATAGACAGACAGACAGAGAGATAGACAGAGAGATAGACAGATAGGTGGATAGATGGATATTAAAAATAAATATAATCAACATACATTATATATATATATATATATATATATATATATATATATATATATATATATAGTGTAGATGTTTATAGACAGAAATTCATAGAAAATAAATATAAAAAATAAATCAAACCAAGACAAATAGATAGATAGATAGATAGATAGATAGATAGATAGATAGATAGATAGATAGATAGATAGACAGACAGACAGAGAGATAGACAGATAGGTGGATAGATGGATATTAAAAATAAATATAATCAACATACATTATATATATATATATATATATATATATATATATATATATATATATATATATATATATATATATATATATATATATATATATATATATAGTGTAGATGTTTATAGACAGAAATTCATAGAAAATAAATATAAAAAATAAATCAAACCAAGACAAATAGATAGATAGATAGATAGATAGATAGATAGATAGATAGATAGATAGATAGACAGAGAGATAGACAGATAGATGGATAGATGGATATTAAAAATAAATAATCAACATACATATATATATATATATATAGTGTAGATGTTTATTGACAGAAATTCATAGAAAATAAATATAAAAAATAAATCAAACCAAGACAGACAGATAGATAGATAGATAGATAGATAGATAGATAGATAGATAGATAGATGGATAGATAGATAGGATATTAATATATAAATACATGCAACAAAAAAGTGGTCTATAAAAACACTTTACATGAATTTATATATAAAAAAGTAGCCTATACAATTGCAGCTATATGTGCTTTTATAGTTAAAGTACTGTGATTTAAGCTCCATTTACTGTTTTTCTTGATGTGGTATTGATGTTTCTCTGATTGCATTGTGTGGGTTGCACATGATGTAATTTACCGTTCTGTAAAGCGATGATCTTCTGGTGCTGTTGCTCTGTGACAGCTGTCAAAGCGTTCAAATGCTTCAGCGTCAACTCAAGCACTACCGCTTTCTCCAAGTGACCTAGAGTCTGTAAGACAATACGAACATTTATCGGATTTCCCTACTTTCTTGCTTTCCTTATGCGGCTGAGGTAAAATTACAAAACACATTTTAACAAGACCAAACAAAATTCAGTTGACTTGAGTTACCGTAAGTTTCAGATGTTCCGGTAATAAATCTTTCAGCTGCCCAATACATTCATTTATTCGGTCCCTCCTCTTTTTCTCGATCAGTCTGTGTGGTAACTTATACGCGTCCTGCGAATAAGAAGTATTAGCCATTGCAAAAAGTTCCTAAAGTAATAAGTATCACTCGGATTAATAATAACTAGCGACACAAAGTGTTACGTGAACTTGACGGACATCACGTTTCCATCACGGGTCACAGTTTGCTTACCTTTCCTTCCTCTCTCTTCACCCCTCTTTTGGATTTGCACATGTAGAGAGACGAATATTCAACCCTAAAAAAAAAAAGAAAACCCTAATTTGTAAGAAGCAAATCTATTCGTTTCGACTTCAAGCTCACACATTTAAAAACGTAACATTAGTTGCGTTAATTAAAAAAAATAAAAACAGCCAAACATAAAAATTACCCCAAGAAATCCGCGTGATCCAGGAACTGTCTGCCCTGCATTCTCGGTATTCGTTCATCCATAACTTTGTCCCACTTTCTTGTGTTAAAATCAGGTTTGGTTAATCCAGTATCAGCGGAGCGGCAGTGCGTTGTGTCCGCAGCACCTCTGAATGATGATGTGTGCGCGCGCTCGCCTGAGCTGCCACTTTGCCCAGCGCTCTCGCGCACTCACTCTGCGCACGCGCGCCTTCAGCAGGAGCCGCGCTCTGACTCACGTGTAAACTGCACCAGCTCTAGAGTCTGGGAATTAAATGGGCTTGAAAGTTGTCAGTTTATTGCTGAAGAGACGCTGAAAAATAAAACCACAGCATATCGCTCACACGCATTAAAATAATTGTATTTGGGCTCTCAAGCATAACATCTACACATCTAAATGTAGATAGCTACATATATTATTTACAACAAGTGTTTAATCTAAATGTGGATATTTCTTAGACATTTATTGCTGTTATATAAAACCAGTCAGAATTATTATAGTCTAAAGTACCTATGTAAAATGAAATCTTTTTGGCATAAAACAATAAAAACATTGTTTTATTTTCTTTCCAATTTAGGACATCCCTAAAGGTCTGCAAACTAAGTAAACAAACATTTACAATCAAATTTATTACCTGGGCTAAATGCATTTTCAAAATCATGCTTTCATATTATTTATCATGTTTACCAAATATAATTAGCACTACTTGTCTAAGCTAGTAATTCATATCTTTGGGGAATTATTATTATTAATATGATATATATTATAGAATTATAAATTATTATATTATTTATATTTTATTATTAGATGCAATCATATTTTATTAGTGATCTCTACAAATATTTGATTTTACCTGCAAAGTGTTCACATTTCCTAAATATATTTTTAAATACATATTTTTAAATACTTGCATATATATATATATATATATATATATATATATATATATATATATATATATATATATATAAACAAACTACTAAAAATATGATACATATTATATTATTTATTATATTATTTATAAGTATTTAATTTAAATGAGGATATATCTTATATCTTAGACATTTATTGCTTCAACCAGTTAGATTTATTATAGTCTAAAGTACCTAGGCTACATAAAATGAAAACAAATTATTTTATGTTTTATTTTCTCTCCATTTGAGGACATCCCCGAGGTCTGCAAACTATTTGCAGTCATTTATTTGCTGATTTATAATGCAAAGTTTTCTGAAGTTCTTTGCAGCATGTTGAGCTTGAACTAACATCTATCTGAGACTGATTTGCCTATACATGCCATCTGAAACGAGGTGTGACATAACACAACAGCACATAGAATAAGCTCTCAATATAGTCTGGCTGAAAATAGACCACATTCCGTCAATATCCATCCTTCAGAAGACTTCAGCAGATGAAACCATTATAAGATTATAAATCAGAGTTTTTCCTGCATATAAAGAAATATGAATCGAGTTTTACAAAAGGTCTAGGTGAATACAGACATATTCATTATCAGATACACGCCCTGCATGTAGTTAATGACTCTCCATAATTAACACAAAGTGAAATGAACACGTAGCATATCTGCACTCTCTCATAATATTCATAAGAGATTAACTGTAACCCGCTCACATGCCCGCGGGTCACGTAACTTCATCAAAATCATGTGACTGACTCCAGGCTGTTATGAATAGATTACACAGTGTGTTGCAGGAGGTTGGCAGGACTCGAGCACTCGCCCACATGTTTGCCAGAGACAAGAATTGTTTCTGCTCCGTAAGATCCCTGTTTCCTGTTTAGTTTCAGGGAGACTAGTAGCTGTCGTGTGTTGGAGTCCCCCTTTATGTCTTCCCTCCCCTTTCCAACCCTCCCTCCTTTCCGTCTCCTCTTCTGTGCTCTATATGTGGCTCTTGTGGAATCTGCTCCAAATGTTTTCCATATTAGTTCAGAGTCCTTTCTGATTCTGAATAACAGGGATCGCGTAGGGAGAGAAGCCTCCAGTGAGGAGGGAGGGGAAGGGCAGGGCAAGGGAACAGTCCAGCTAAAGAGAGCAAAAGAAGCGCCAGCCGAGAAAGAAAAGGAAGGACAAACAGATAGAAGGCGAGTGCAAGAAGGTCCAGTCAGCCTCAAAGGAAGATTTAGAATCGAGACAGGAGGAATTATGGGGTCGGGGACGGGTCCGATGGGGTCGGCTGGAGGAGGCAACGCGACCGCTGACAAGGAGAAGAAGGGACAAGCAGAAACTGGAGGCCCAGTGCTGGAGGAAGCCCAAAAATGTTGTGGCTGCCGCTTTCCTTTGCTGGTCGCTCTGTTACAGCTTCTGCTGGGCATCGCAGTAGCTGCTGTGGCCTTCCTCATGGTTGCCATTAGCTCCTCTCTGCTGGCCAGGGAGACGCCCCATTGGGCCGGCATCATTGTAAGCTTCCTTTTGCTTCTCCCTCAACTCCCAGCATGCCTTGTTTACTCTTTCAGGGCCATGCATGAGGCCGTCTCATATCAGATCCATTGGCCACACTGCCGTACTGTACATAAGCATACATAAACAATGTTACAGAGAGCATGTATGCATGTCCAAAAATAACATATTAGTGAGAACAATGAATATATTTATAAAAAGAATCATGAGTTTTAAAGCTGTTATGAGAATCACCACTGAGAATATCATGTTGCAAGAAATCTGGAAAAGAATACAAGCTCATATGCTAATCACAGTGGATTTTGCTTGTTCAGCTGTGATTTACAAATTATTCGTGCAAAGTATCCACTTGCAGAAGCCTATAATGAAAAATAGATGCAAAGTTTAAAAACAATAAGGGTTCCTTAGATAAAAATACTTCTAAAAATGCTACAGCTATATGTTTGTTTGAGAATCACAGGAGAGTTAGATCAAACTGTACCTTTATAAATAGAAAACGAATCTTCAAAAGATTCAAAGCAATCCCTCTGTGCAGACATGCATGTCCAGTCACGTAGGCCGTATGACAACAAAACAGGGCTGAAACATACAGGATGATAACATTGCATGCATCTGTTTTTTCTATGTGCTTATAGCAAGTACATTCCTTAACCCTTGTTAATCCTAATTTGGTGTTGCCAGCCAAAAAACAACTAAAAATGCTTGCATATCACTCATTAAGCTATATTATCACCAAATCTTTTTATCCCTCTCAATTAGTACAGGTTTTATATTTCTATTTAGAACTGATTAGTCATAGGCCTTATTAGTCTGAGCTTATGCACCTCAGTTTCTGAGTGAACATTGACAAAATGATCCACTAATAATGTTTTTTGGTTTAAAAACATAACATAATCATGCAGAAGCTCAGATCACTGAGCCCTATGGTCAATCACTTACAAAAAAGAAATACAAATACCTGTGCTTATTAAAAGAACACAAGTTGATAAAGTGAAAAAGAGAATGTTTGTATAATATTGATCAACAATCTTGTCTGATATCGATAATACAATAATTTATCTATGTAATAACTTGTTCAAAACTTTTGAACAACTTTTGTTGCCAAGCGAATATTCAGGGTTTGTCTTGACAAACCTTTGCAGTAACACTTTACAATAAGGTCCCATTTGTTAACGTTAGTTAATGCATTAATTAATATTGAGCAATGAGCAATACATTTGTTACAGTATTTAATATTCTTTGCTAATACACCTGTTTTTTGTTACTTCATGTTAGCTCAGGTCCATTAAATATTATTAACAGAATATAATTAAAAATATTAAAAATAAAAAAACTTTTGATTTTAATAAATATCGAAATGAACACTAATGCTTTTATTTTTCACTGTTAAGTATACTAAGTATTTTTCACTGTTATTTCATGGTAACTAAATAATGTTAACAATATAACTTATTTTGAAGTGTTACAAAATTGGATTTCTTTTTAAAAATTATATTTGAATTTCTTTTACATTTTTAATTCAGATTGCAATTTTGAATTCTGTTTGCTATCCATTCAACAAAATTTAAAAAGCATTCTCTGTTCAATTCTGATTGCCACACAGCCCCAATATTCAACTGTTTCAGTGTGTAAAACATTAGCTATTGTGTCAATAAAACACGTCTTTATGAGATGGCTATGTTAGATACACACATTTAAATTCATGGGCACACATATTGGAGCAATAAGGTAGATCAGAGAGCATCTCTGTGCTCTGGCATCTCAAGTCCAGGCCTCACGAGACCAGTGCTGCTGTTCCTGGAGAAAAACGCTGAGGTCACCAAGACTTCTCTGCCTCAGAACCAGGGAAAAACAATCAAATTAGATACCACACGTTAGTCACAAGACTCCAATCGCGCTGAGAAAAAGAGCGGGGAAAACAGAGAGAGAGAGAGAGAGAGAGAGAGAAGAAAAGAGTGCGATAAAAAGCGTGAGAGATAAAGATATCTCAGAGGGTGGGGGGTCAAGCTATTCAATTTGCAACGGCAGTCAATATATTATCAGATGACAACTCAATGCTGGGTTGCACAATGCTGATTACAATAAGGGTTATGGCTTGGCTCATAACAAGCCTGGCAGACGCAGAGAATTTAGGAGGTCTGCTGCACTGCAAATGAGATTAGAGCAACCAGTACACTGGTATGTGTTCATGACAACAATGGCAACATTTTGCAACAACAGACTCTGAGATGCACATGATCACGGCGATCACCCTCCAAACGGCCTAATAAAACTTGATTAGCATGTATGATTAGTTTAAATATTGTACATTTGAGGTCTAATTAACAACAGGTCTATAGATTTCTGCAGGAACGGAATATTTTTGTAGGCCAAAACTATAAAGTTAGCATTTTAGCACTTCTGGTTCCATCATCCTGAATTCAATATTTTTATATATATATATATATATATATATATATATATTTAAATACCTGAAATAAGGTCTGTGATTTACAGCCAATAACTTGGGTTTTTACTTCTTGTGACTGTATTTTAGCTTCAAAGTTTGTGTTTATTTGTGAAGGTTATCATGATAAAAAATGTTAAGAATAATAAACGTTTGTTTGTCACAGAGCTCATTTTCTGCAATAATTCAAAAGCCAACGCACAAATCTATTGGGTTTTTATCAAGAGAACAAGGGTGAAGCTAATATTTGGGTTGGCCTGCAAAAAATGGCATCACTGCAGCACATAAATACTCTATGTTGTGTTTTGCAGATGATTGTGGTGTCTCTGCTGGGATTCATCCTCTTCTGCATCACCAGAGTGCCTGATGAGAGAGCTTCAACTCAATTTATTGTAAAGGTAAAAAAATTAATGCAGTTTTTGGATGAACTGAGATTAACTATTGCACCTCATATGTAAATGCTTTTCAAATGGACTTTAAAACATGTAGAGGTGCAACTTAGCTCTGAGAGCAGGGGAATTCTATGGTAAAAATGTAACAGGTGTAAGCAATGTTCTTTTGAGTCAGTTGTTTTCAATGAATCAGTTTAAGCGGCTCGCATAACTGGCCTAACTGATTTTTCTCCTCACAATTTGGTCCTTTTGGTTCTCTAGTCAACATCTCACCTACTCATCTGAACTGAGATGAAGTCCGAACCCAGATAGAAACACATGCGTCTGCAAGATGTCCCATGCTGTGTACAAACATCTGATAAACGTCTTTAAGATGTCAGTTTTACATACATTCTAAAATCATAAACATCTTAAAGACATTTTCTAAATGTCTATTTACTGTCTGACAGGAAACGTCCTATAGACGCAAACACATCAAATAGACATCTCTGAGATGTACGTGTGCTATCAGGGAATGGACTTATTCAATGAGTGAGCTGATAATAAGAGTGGACCTGGGATTTGATTTTATGTTGATTTCTATTCCAAAATAAGCTTAATTATGACTTGAATCAACACCGTGAAAAAATGGTTAATTGGGATGATTTAATTTAAGTACGAAATTGCATACTCTTGAGTAGGTATACTTATTTTTAAAGTAGTTACTTTGTAATTGTTAAAAAAACTGCTCTATATGAACGAGTATGAATGTGAATCCGGACATATTTGTCATTTTGTCATTGTAACGTGACCCACAATGTCCGTTGCGACGCTTCATTGCAATTTACAAAAACTCTCTTTTTTGTCTTTCTTGGAGCTTTACATTTAAAATCACTATCATTGTTATTTTATGGTGAATGTTTTGGCTATATGTCTTTTTGTGTTTCACATAAAGAAAGTAATACTACAGTATGTCTGTAGGGTGTGAGTGTGCTAATGACCAAATCAAAGTTTTCAGGTCATCTGTTCCTGTAATTAGGCATATTTTTAATATTTAATGGACCATTGACACTGGCAGTAACATTCCTGAGTCATCAAGCCAGAACATTGAGCTGGTTTTAAATGAACAAGAATAGGCATTTTAGTCTATTTAAATCTGATTTCCAGCACCTTGCCTTAATCATCACAAATGACTGTAACTGCTCTCTCACTTCTGCCCAGCTCCTGTACTTCTTCCTGTGCACGATGGGGCTGGTCATTTCTGCAGTCGTCATCGCCTTCCAGTGCTACCATTACTCCCTGACTAACAGCTACAGCTGCAAGGAAATGGGGGAGTATTGTTTGTGCACCCTGGACCCTGAGGATCCCATCGCCCGCACTTTCACCTACAGCGGTGTGACAGACTGCAGTGCCATCGTAAGCACTCTACCCATGTATTACCTTCTGCAGATGGTGCTGAACCTGGCTCAGGCTATTGTCTGCCTGGTGGGGGCCTTCCTCCTATGGAAGCACAGGTACCAGGTGTTTTTCGCTGGGCTACAGATGGGATATCCTTCTGCCCAGAATTGGCAGAAAGTTTAGGGTACTGAGAGATTTCTCTGGAGAAGTAAACATGTGGAGAGTGGGAGTGTTCGTGCCTTTAGGGAAGAAACTGTTTGCTGCAATATCTGCCCCACTGGGAGTTTTATGCCATGTGACCTTTTATCAAAGCAGCCGAATGAGTCTGTGTTTGTATTGCCATATTATAATATTTTGGAAAGTTTTATGCAATCTTTAGAGTTATTGTATTTTTCTACATTGGTTGTTTGAAAATTTCCACTTGTCGAGGTTAACGGTTTATTTTTACCACTGCCAAGGAGAGTATTTTTATCTATAAAACCAGTAAGTGACGCAAAACAAGACCTGGTGTTTTAGGAAAATGAGTGACACAATCTGTTGTTGTGGTTGATACTGTTGTGGTAATGGCATGCATAAAAATTCATTTAATTGTCAGTATTATATTTTGCTTAGTCAAAAAAAAAAAACACCTTAAAATGCAATTATTCACGCATTGACCTTTTACTAACTTCAGGTGCGTTCATTGTTTCTGAGACAAAATTCCTGGTTGTTCAATTCCTGTTGGGCTTATTAAAATATTTAAAAATTATACGAAACATAATGTATTAAATTAGATTTTATATTATATATATAAATAAATAAATATATATATAAATATATCTACACACACACATACATAACTATAATTATATATATATATATATATATATGCATATTTAAAAAAAACAAATAAATATAGTTTATCCTGCTAGTAAAATGTTGGTTGATAACTGTTAGATTTAAAAATCTGTTTTATTTATAATTTCTAGTCTATTAATAAGCCATTTTAAACAGGAGAATACACAGAAGCAACACTCTTTAACATTTCTTAGATGAAACGTGATTTCTAAAATATAACATATCAATTAATTGAATACTGCTTTACCTGAAGAACTGTCTAGAGCACTTAAAAACAAAAACACTGTGTCCAGTGACAAGGCTGGACGGGTTTGTGGACTGAAGTCACAGTTCATACAGCCAGTGAACAGCAGTCAGTCAGGGATTGGGGGGGGATCAAAGGGGTACTTTGACAAACAGCAGGTCATTGCCTCCAGATTCATGCAATGCAAGGGCAAATGGTCTTTAACCTTTTTTTAATTTTACATAGGTCTACTGCATATTTTAAATGTGTGGCGAGGTGAAAATTGAACGAATGCAAAGCTTGACAATCAAACCAAAAAGCTCCATTTGTCGTTAACTCGTCGTCAATGAAGCTTGTAAAGTTCAGAAGTGATTTGAACACTGCCAACAGGAAGAGAGCTGCCTGAGGTGTTAAAAGAGTCTGTTGCTTTAAAGAGACCTTCAGTCTGGTGTTTGGAAGAGATGCAACATGATGCTTCAGCACAGAAAAAACAGCCATAAATGTAAGCTTTGTATGACTCATCTTTCCTTTGAGCTGATTTCTAATAAAAGGCATTTACATAACCCTCTCTCCTTCATCATTCAATTGCATGTCCTTTAAAAATTATTAACTGAATTTCATACTTATATGTTTCTCTCATGTTGTCAAGCAAACAGAAATATGTCATCTTTAGATCCACAATGATGTGTGTGTAATCTAATAATAATAATAATAATACTACAATAATAATAATCTAATAATATATTAAATTGATTTTTATTTATATAATTTATATAAATAAATGATTAATTGCTAATTACACATGAAAGACTATTAAACATAAATAAGGTTTATTAATTTTTTAAATAAAAATGAAGTTTATTGTATACTACCGTTCAAAAGTTTGGATTCATCAAAAATACGGTAAAAATAGTAATATTGTGAAAAATTAATACAATTTAAAATAACTGTTCTCTATTTTAACATATTTTAAAGTATAATTTATTCCTGTGATGGCAAAGCTAAATTTTCACCAGCCATTACTCCAGTCTTCAGTGTCACATGGTCTTTCGGAAATCATTCTAATACTGATTTGGTGCTCCAGAAACATTTCTTATTATCATCAGCTTTAAAAATAGTTGTCTTAAGCATACTTTTTTTTTTTTTTTTTTTTTTTAGAATTTTTGATGAATAAAATGTTCAAATGAACAGTTTTTATCTGAAATAGAAATATCTTGAAATATTATAAAATCTTTACAGTCAATTTTGATCAGTTTAATGCATCATTGCTAAATAAAAGTATTCATTTCTTTAAAAAAAAAAGAAAAAAAAAGAAAAATAAACGATAGCGTTTGTAATTCTGTAATGTGAATAGTGACCATGGGCTCTGAAGCCCCAAACAGGATAAATAAATAAATAAATAAATAAATAAAAATTAGCTTGCACAATCTTGGTTTTGTTTTTGTTTTTTTGTTTTTTTTTTACTTCACAGATGTTTTCCTAAACTGTGTGGACAAGAGCAGCATGAACATTTTGATAAACATCTGCTTTTGCATTCCACAAAATAATGTCAAAGGGGTTTGGAATGACATCAGGATGCACAAATGGCATAATTTAAAATTTGTGGGTGAACTATTCCTGTAACAGAACCATATTCTTGCAGATCTCCTCAGTCTCTGCAGCAGAACTTCAGCGAGTCCCTCCGTACACTATTAAATTAAGCAGGAACGCTGAGTCAAACGAAAAATCCCCCTCTGATTTGCAGGGCTTTTAGGAAAGAGTGCAGCAGGGGTGATCTCTCGCCGCTCTGAGACGAGCTCATGTGACAGATCTCATCTGCTCTCCGACCAACCAGCATGACAACAACAGGCACAATCACATGCAGACCCATCACATGCAGAAAGAAGGAAGGGAGGGTGGTATATTTAGATTAATGAGTGTGTTTATGCAGGATGTTGTTCACTGCACACCTGCATGACTGAACTGTGATAAAGACTGTGCCTGCAGAAGGGATGAAATCATCATTAAAACCAATTCAAATATTTATTTTTTTTAAGATTTATTTTTGCAATAGGATAGTATGATGACAGGAAGTGAAGGGGGAGGTAGAGAGTGGGATTGGATCGGGAAAGGTCCTCAAGCCGGGACTCGAACTCGGGACGCCCGAAGCGCAACAGCGCTATATTGGCGCTCTGCAGACAAGGTTGTCGGCGCCAAACCGATTCAAATATCGATATGCACGCTGAGGGAAAACTAAGTTTATATGCAGAATAAATTACACGATAAACCATTGAATAACTGCTATATCCATGACATTTGTTTCTGTTTCATGTTGGAAGATGTGCCTCCCGACAGATGAGCGATTAGTTAGTGAGAGTGGCAGTTATCCAACTAACTGTCTTCTCCTCCCTGATGGAGCATTCCAGACGTGCTGGACTTTCCCCTGCTTAGTGACAGCTGTGAACTATAATGGAGCCGTCAGGGGCTAATTTTAACCCGTGCCAGAGTGAAGGCACGAGCAGACGTGAGTCTTTGCACTCTCAAGTAACTAGGCAGAGTCCTACGGTATAACCGAAAAACACCAGGAGTACTATAGGTTAAAGAAACAGTTCACGCAAGAATAAAATTTGCTGAAAATTTACTCACCCTCAGGCCATTCAAGATGTAGATGAGTTTCTTCATCAAAACAGATTTGGAGAAATTTAGCATTACATCACTTGCTCGCCAATGGATTCTCTGCAGTGAATGGGTGCCGTCAGACTGAGAGTCCAAACAGCTGATAAAAACATCACAATAATCCACATGACTCCAGTCCATCAATTAGCATCTAGTGAAATGAGAATCTAAGTGTTTGTCATCTAGTCTGAATCAGTTTAAATGCCTTGATGGTGAGCAAGTGATATCATGCTAAATTTCAAATGTATCTACATCTTGGATGGCCTCAGGGTGAGTGAACTGTCATTTTTGGGTGAACTATTCATTTAAGTAATCAACAGATGTTTTATTTTAATGGAAATTACTCCTAAATTTATTATCAACATCAAATACATTAAACTTGACTTCTCCAAACATTTCAGTTAAACTCTCTTTGATTTACAAGTTTATAGATTTATAATTTTAGAATAAAAATATTTGAATAATATTACAAGGAAATAAGGTAAAATTTGATCATATTTTATTATTAATTTAATTGTGGCAATTTAAAGCTACAAATTAGAAAAAAAAAACATTTCTATATTTGTTTAAAAAATAAAAGAAGGAATTAGTATAAAAATAGTGTCACGTGCTCAAGTTCAGGTTACTCTCCTGAACAATGGTCTTCCACTGGTGGGTCACAAGTCAAAAATAGGTCATAGGTCTGTTGGATGGGCTCACAGATACTATTATAATGTTAGAAAAGATTTCCAATTCAAAGAATTTCTGTTTCGACAAAAATATTAAAGGGATACTCCACCCCAAAATGAACATTTTGTCATTAATCACTTACCCCCATGTCGTTCCAAACCCATAAAAGCTTCGTTCGTCTTCGGAACACAATTTAAGATATTTTGGATGAAAACCGGGAGGCTTGTGACTGTCCCATTGACTGCCATGTAAATTACACTGTCAAGGCACAGAAAAGTATAACATTGTCAAAATAGTCCATCTGCCATCAGTGGTTCAATCTGAATTTTATGAAGCGACGAGAATACTTTTTGTACGCAAAGAAAATTTATTCAACAATTTGTCTCCTCTCTGTCAGCGTAGCGCCATTTTGGAGAGCATCCGATGGACGCAAAGTGCATACGCTATTCTCTGTAATCAGTAATGCATGGATACGTGGTTTCCGTTCAAATCAAACCGTAAATAAACGTACAATATGTATTCATGCGTTACTGATGACAGAGAATAGCGTCGCTTCATAAAATTCAGATTGAACCACTGATGGCAGATGGACTATTTTGATGATGTTTTTTATACTTTTCTGTGCCTTGACAGTGTAATTTACTTGGCAGTCAACAGGACAGTCACAAGCCTCCCGGTTTTCATCCAAAATATCTTAAATTGTGTTTCGAAGACGAACGAAGCTTTTACAGGTTTGGAACGACATGGGGGTAAGTGATTAATGACAAAATTTTCATTTTGGAGTGGAATATCCCTTTAAGCAGCACAACTGTTTTCAACACTGATAATAGCAAGAAACGTTTCTTGAGCACCAAATCAGCATATTAGAATAACTTCTGAAGGGTCAGGTGACAATTTTCTAGTATTTTCAATCAATATTACATTATAATGCGGGATGTCTAATTTAAATGCTTTTTGTTAACTTTGTGTGTTAAACTGTTCTAGTACAGTGTTGAGCTGCCATGACCATTAAAATAGCATTTGAGATCCACTGTTTGTGTGGCACAGATCTGATAACAGGTGCCTCATATCAGCTACCAGTGCAGACACAACAAATGGATATTCATCATTTACAAAATGATCTTATCTTCAGATATTCTCGATCCTTGCATAGATGTCTAAATATCCCAAAAATAATTGCTTCCATTGTTAGAGTTTCTAAATGGTTTAAAGAACAGAGTCAAAGTAACCATTGTAATACCAAATATAAATTCTTTATTATTTTCTGTACAACTTTATATAAGGCAAGCACAAATATGCTAGACACATCTCTCACATAAAATACACAATAAAAATGATCATTTAAGAGTTAAGACTAGCGTTTAGGTCTTTGTAGAAGGTGACACAAACAGATTCCAACAGCCACATGATTGTCTGATTATGAGATGATAATGTTTCCAGTCTTATATTTTTCATTAAAGTAATTATGAATTTGAATTATAAAAAACTATGATTTTTTAAAGGCACTTTATTTCTCCAGTTATTCCAGCACAGACTAAAGTCCACTTCGATTTGCAGCAATACTCCAGTTATGGACAGGACAATTAAAATGTGAGGGAGTTAATACTTGATGCTTTAAAAAAAAAAAAAAAAAAATTCAGACAGCCATTCCAAAGACTGAGTCATCTGATGTGAGCCCTCATAAGCACAGGTTTCATGATTTTCCAAACAAACACACTCTATGTATTTCCAAATGTCCTCTGTCTATGAGATCTAAACGTGAAAACACTTACGAAACGATGATCAAGACTGTAGGATCTAACTGGACAACTGTCATGTCATGATGTAAAGTGTGATTTCACCATGAGTGTAGTGTTGTTCATGGTGTGAACATCAGCATCTGTGTGTGAGTGTGTGTGGAGAGGTGCAATGAGTCGTCCTCAGTGCGCAGGGGGGATTTGATGGTTCATCTGTGATGGTCCCAGGAAGCCCAGTCTCTGTTTATTCTTCCTTTGCTCTGTCATCTGTACATGTGCAGAAAAACACACACAGGGAAAAATAGGGAAGCCAATTTAGTTGAATCAAATTACAGCCTAAAAAATTATTCGGCAAGGCTATCAGCTCTGTAAAAAAAAATTATATATATATATATATATATACACACACACACACACACACACACACACACACACACAGGTGCATCTCAATAAATTAGAATGTCGTGGAAAAGTTCATTTATTTCAGCAATTCAACTCAAATTGTGAAACTCGTGTATTAAATAAATTCAATGCACACAGACTGAAGTAGTTTAAGTCTTTGGTTCTTTTAATTGTGATGATTTTGGCTCACATTTAACAAAAACCCACCAATTCACTATCTCAACAAATTAGAATACTTCATAAGACCAATAAAAAAAAACATTTTTAGTGAATTGTTGGCCTTCTGGAAAGTATGTTCATTTACTGTATATGTACTCAATACTTGGTAGGGGCTCCTTTTGCTTTAATTACTGCCTCAATTCGGTGTGGCATGGAGGTGAACAGTTTGTGGCACTGCTGAAGTGGTATGGAAGCCTAGGTTTCTTTGACAGTGGCCTTCAGCTCATCTGCATTTTTTTTGTCTCGTTTCTCATTTTCCTCTTGACAATACCCCATAGATTCTCTATGGGGTTCAGGTCTGATGAGTTTGCTGGCCAGTCAAGCACACCAACACCATGGTCATTTAACCAACTTTTGGTGCTTTTGGCAGTGTGGACAGGTGCCAAATCCTGCTGGAAAATGAAATCAGCATCTTTAAAAAGCTGGTCAGCAGAAGGAAGCATGAAGTGCTCCAAAATTTCTTGGTAAATGGGTGCAGTGACTTTGGTTTTCAAAAAACACAATGGACCAACACCAGCAGATGACATTGCACCCCAAATCATCACAGACTGTGGAAACTTAACACTGGACTTCAAGCAACTTGGGCTATGAGCTTCTCCACCCTTCCTCCAGACTCTAGGACCTTGGTTTCCAAATGAAATACAAAACTTGCTCTCATCTGAAAAGAGGACTTTGAACCACTGGGCAACAGTCCAGTTCTTCTTCTCCTTAGCCCAGGTAAGATGCCTCTGACGTTGTCTGTGGTTCAGGAGTGGCTTAACAAGAGGAATACGACAACTGTAGCCAAATTCCTTGACACGCCTGTGTGTGGTGGCTCTTGATGCCTTGACCCCAGCCTCAGTCCATTCCTTGTGAAGTTCACCCAAATTCTTGAATTTTGCTTGACAATCTTCATAAGGCTGCGGTTCTCTCGGTTGGTTGTGCATCTTTTTCTTCCACACTTTTTCCTTCCACTCAACTTTCTGTTAACATGCTTGGATACAGCACTCTGTGAACAGCCAGCTTCTTTGGCAATGAATGTTTGTGGCTTACCCTCCTTGTGAAGGGTGTCAATGATTGTCTTCTGGACAACTGTCAGATCAGCAGTCTTCCCCATGATTGTGTAGCCTAGTGAACCAAACTGAGAGACCATTTTGAAGGCTCAGGAAACCTTTGCAGGTGTTTTGAGTTGATTAGCTGATTGGCATGCCACCATATTCTAATTTGTTGAGATAGTGAATTGGTGGGTTTTGTTAAATGCGAGCCAAAATCATCACAATTAAAAGAACCAAAGACTTAAACTTCTTTAGTCTGTGTGCATTGAATTTATTTAATAATATATGTACACACATATATACATATACATACATACACATACACACACACACACACACACACATACATACACACACACACAGTCGTGGCCAAAAATATCGGCACCCTTGGTAAATATGATCAAAGAAGGTTGTGAAAATGTATTGCATTGTGTTGTATTGTAAATGTATCTGCATTGTTAATCCTTTTGATCTTTTATTTAAAAAATTCACAAAAATCTAACCTTTCATTGGATAATAAGAATTTAAAATGGGGGGAAATATCATTATGAAATAACTGTTTTTCTCTAATACATATTGGCCACAATTAACGGCACCCTTTTATTCAATACTTTTTGAAACCTCCATTTGCCAGTTTAACAGCTCTAAATTTTCTCCAATAATGCCTGATGAGGTTAGAGAACACCTGACAAGAGATCAGAGACCATTCCTTCATCCAGAATCACTCCAGACCCTTTAGATTCCCAGCTCCATGTTGGTGCTTCTTCTCTTCAGTTCACTCCACTCATTTTCTATAGGGTTCAGGTCAGAGGACTGGAACGGCCATAGCAGAAGCTTGGTTTTGTGCTCAGTGACCCATTTTTGTGTTGTTTTTGAGGTTTGTGTTTGGATTATCGTACGGTTGGAAGATCCAAACATGGCCCATTATAAGATTTCTAACAGAGTCAGTCACTTATTTTATTTTTTATCTGCTGGTATTTGATAGAATCCATGATGCCGTGTGTCTAAACAAGATGTCCAGGACCTCCAGCAGAAATATAGGCCCACAACATCAAAAATACAGCAGTATATTTCATTGTACACATGGGGTACTTTTTATGCCTGTGTTCACCAAACCCATCCTGAGTGTTTGCTGCTAAAAAGCTAATTTTTTAGTTTCATCTGACCATAGAAGCCAGTCCCATTTGAAGTTCCAGTCGTGTCTGATAACTGAATATGCTGGAGTTTGTTTTTGGATGAGCTAGGAGAATTTTTCTTGAAACCCTCCCAAACAACATGTGGTGATGTAGGTGCTGTTTGAATTTTTTTTTTTTAAAGGTTTTCTGACCCTGAGACTCAACGATTTTCTGCAATTCTCCAGCTGTGGTCCTTGGAGAGTCTTTAGCCACTCAAACTCTCCTTCTCACCGTGCATTAGGACGATATAGACACACGTTCTTTTCCAGGCAGTTTCCTAACATTTTATGTTGATTGGAAATTCTTAATTATTGCCCTGATAGTGGAAATGGGAATTTTCACTGCTCTAGCTCTTTTCTTAAAGTCACTTCACTAATTTGTGAAGCTCAATTTTCTTTTGCTGCACATCATTTTTCTCATTGTGATGGATGATTAAGGGAATTTGAGCTTTGTTTTCCCGCCTATTTATATTTCTGTGAAACAGGAAGCCATGGCTGGATAATTTCATGTTCATAATCACCCTGGAGTGCTCAAAATTGTGAATATGAATGGGAATATACTTCAGAGATATATTACTCATAAGAATTTCTAGGGGTACCAATAATTGTGTCCAACATGTATTTGAGAAAAACATTTATTTCATAATGATATTTCCCCCCATTTTAAATTCTTATTATCCAATGAAAGGTTAGATTTTTGTGAATTTTTTAATTAAAAGATCAAAAGGATTAATAATGCAGGTTTATTTTCAGAGCCTTCTTTGACCATATTTCCCAAGGGTGCCGATATTTTTGGCCATGACTGTATAAATAAGTAATTTTAACAGTAAAAGACTAAAATTGCTGCTAAATGCCAAAACTTTTAACTGGTTAACAGTAATTTTTCTTATTATATACGGTAAAAAAATATAACATCTAATAAAACATTTCATATAATTTTACAATAAAATACTGTTTTGAGAAGTGAAAAAGAACAAGTCATCTTATAACTTACAATAACAAAACGTACATTGACATTCCTAGAATTCTCTGTGTGCCAGCTCACATTTCATGTTTTTTCATTGAAATAAATGTTTATTCTTTATTCTATAGTTTTATTAGTTATGTAGGGTTTAGGGTTTTAAGTTAAATATTATGTTGAATTAATATTTATTGCATTATTTTAGTACCATGACAGTGTTTTATATTTGTGTGTATGACACCATGAACTGTCTATATATTAATTATTTTTCACTGTATGTCATATCAGCATCAAAGGCTATATTCATAACAAACCCAAATGTAACAAGATTTAACAATAATTCAATGAACTGTATACAATAATTTAACAATATTATTTTTACAAACCAATAAAAGCATAAAAATTCATTAAAATAATTATATACACAATCTTTCAATTTCATATTTGAAAAAAGAAATTCTAATATTTTCCCAGAAGAATTAAAAAATTTTCATTAAATTAATTTCTGAGTAAGAAATTGATTGATTGAATCATGTGGCTTTCCCTCTACCACCTATTTTTGTAAGGTGGTTATCAGTATATTTTAAATGTTTTAACTGTAAATTTAGGATCAATCTGCAAATGCTACCTTTTTTTTACAGTAAAGTTCTGGTAACTAAATATGTATTTTTTACTGTAAATTTCACTGATCTTCTAACAGTGTACTTTCTGAACATGCATTTACATTTACGGTTGTGCAGTGAGTGAAATTATGTGGGTAATATCTAGTCATTCAAAGGGAATCCACAGAGTTGAGAGTTTTGAATCAGTTTGAAAAAATTCCTCATGCAAATTTCATTAATTTCAAGTCATTTTCAAGAATTTGCCAAATTGAACAACAGAAAGCTGTTTGGTTTTAAAGTGACTTCTGTATGAGCTACTCTGCTGACAATAGACAATGGACTTTTTCACTGTGAAATTTTGCTAATGTGACTGCACACTGACACAATTATTCGTTTGATATTATTTGATACAATTAGTTTCAAAACTTATCAAGCTGTCAGTGACAACCAAAACTGTTTGATAACCAACCTTCTTCAAAATATCTTATGTTCCAGAGATGAAAAAAAGTTTGGAACAACATGAAAATGACAGAATTTTCATTTTTGGCTGAACTATTCGTTTACAACAGTGTAATTTGCACCAATATCAAAACGACCTCTCATTCCATGGGTCACTTTTTTACTTTCCCAAACACACTGGGTTTGAACCGACATGTATCTTTTTTTGACCTCATGGCCATTCCAGACAAAGAGAAGGAACTTTCAAGTAAACAGCCCTAGAAAGAAAATGGAGGTGGACCACAGTGTGCTTCACTGAATCAGAGAGAGCCTGTTTGTCTGAACACATGACAAGTTCGGATTTCGCCTACCGCATCTGAGCTGGATCTCAGCCTGGCTCGAGCTGAGAGGTGAGGAGGATCTGTTTAATTAGGCCTGGCTGTCGGAGAAGAAATCACTTTAATAAGTTATTTAACATCCAGCACTGCCAGGATAATTACAGTAAGCCCGCTCCTCATGACCGCCAGGAATCAGAAGGACCGCTGGAGGATGTGAGGGGCACCACGGTGTGGTTAACAGTTCTGGTTCGACTGTTTCAGGCTCACTGGTCGATTCTCAATGACTCTGCAGTTTCTGTGTGTTTGCTTGCGAGTACAGTTCAAATCTGAAGTCTAAGGTCAAACAAACATGTAGACCTTAGTGAGAAACTTCAATAAAAAAGGCCTTGGGGCAGCAATTTCTTTTCCAACATCATCCCATTAGAACCCGAAGCGCTCCCTCTCCCTGTGTCATGTGAATCGGTTAAACTGTTTGTGTGGAATCACATGTGGGCCAGGCAGGTGATGGCAGTGATCCGACACAGCAGAGCACAGCCGGAACATCTATATCGCCCCGGGGCACCGCCCCACCCCTGCTCTGACGCACTTCCACAGCAGGGCCTAATAGTAAACACTTCAGAGGCCCCGTGAGGAAAAAGACTGTTTTGCTCTGTGAAACCGGGCTGTCCCATTGGATGGTGTGCTGTGTGTTACCTGTTCTTTAAGCTCAGAGAGCTGGGAAGACAGCTGAGCAACGAGACCAACGGTGGTGTCCAGCCTCTCCTGCAGCGATCGGATCTCGTTCTGTTCGCTCTCTCCCTCTGAGCTTACCAAAGACATGGCCCGCATCCGTGGAAACCAGTCCAGATTCTTCTCCTGAAGGAAAGAAGGAGATGTGAATGTTACTTGGAAAACTTCCCAAACATTTTACAAATGAAATAGCATTTAACTATTGTGCAGTAAACATCATTCAGACATACTAGATTTTACACATTTACATTGTCATTCAATTCAGTAAGCTTTTTTTTTTTAAAGAAATTAATCGCTTTATTTAGCAAGGATGCAAGTTGATCAAAAGTGACAGTAGACTTTTACAATGTCAAAAAATTATTTCAAATAAATGTTCCTTTGAACTTTATATTCATCGGAGAATCCTGAAAAAATGATCAGTTTCCACTTCTACTTAATCACAGTTTCTGCTTCTTAAAATATTAAGCAACACAACTGTTTTCAACATTGATAAGAAATGCGGTAACATTTTACTTAAAGCCTTCATGTTTAATGCATTATAAAAGTAGATATAATACATTTAATTATGCCTTATAATGTACCTTATAATGCATTGTACAATCTCATGAATAATTGTAATCACAGTTAATACATTATAACGCTTATAAATTTATTGTTACACTATACATTTTAAATATGGTTATAATTATTTACAACGAGATATAATGTATTACAACGCACATTATGAATAATTATAGTGCATTATAACCTTTAATAACCCTTTATAATGCATTATATATACAGGCTTTAAGTGTTACCAGAAATGTTTCTTGAGCAGAAAATCAGCATATTAGAATGATTTCTGAAGGATCATGTAACACTAGCTGCGTTTCCATTACCCTTCAAATTGCGAATTGAAAATACGTCTAATGGAAATACGTCAATTTAGCAAAAATTCCCATATATCACAAAAAAGTTTTCATGCTTGCGTGAGGTGGTTTTTCAGGCAATTTGAAAAAGGAATATATCGCAAAACTGCAATGGAAAGAGTTTTTTCGCATTTACAGGCCACCTGCCGTACGTTAAAGTCACAGGATCATTCTTTAATGTACCATAACCTCCAAGAAACACCTCATATGTGGCCTCTCTCAAGTATAAAGGGCTTTCCTTGTCATTAATGTTTGGAAAACCCCTTATTAACACTGCATTACGGCTCCAAAATTCAATGCTTGTGATTATACCAGCCGCGCTGCAGCATGTTTCAGAAGCATCCCAGAAGCGGCTCTCCGCGCTGCTTCATTATTTAAAATAATGGCTAGTGCGGTGGTGGCAATATACATAAACCTACCAACATCCGTCGCCATGACTTATCACAAGAGGAAAAAAAATTACATTTTAGTTGCATAACATCGGTTAATGGAAACGCCATCAATTTGCAGTAGGTTTTTATCGACATCTATAAAATATCGCAAAAGTTTTACGCAAATCTGTAATGGAAACCCGGCTACTGAGGACTGGAGTAATAGCTGCTGAAAATTCAGCTTTGCCATTGCAGAAATAAATTAAATTTTAAAGTATATTAAAATTTAAAAGAGTAATTTTAAATTGCAATAATATTTCACAATATTACCATATTTACTGCATTTTTGATTGGTGAGAACAATAGAAATAAACTTTTGAACAGGAGCGTACCTTTGTCCATTTTACTGATTTTTAAGAAGAAAATGGAGAAAATGAATAGAAAAAAATACTTTCAGAACCAAGAACGCTGAAAAAGTGAAATTCTATCATCATATATGGATATAATGGATTAAGTGCAGCTCTTAACAGATACATTCAACAAATAGGCTAAAAAAAAAAAAATACAAAACAATAACAACCCTTACAGAAAAACTGAGACTTACAGATTACAGATTAGGCAGCAGGTGATTTGAAGTATAAGAGTAATTGTCTTCAAAATCATTGCTGAATGTGATGAATGTGTTACAAAAGCGGGTTTAATGGCTCTAGGATTTAACGACACTACTTATTGGAGGATGTTTTACCCTGCTGACAGTCTCACACGCTACAGTGCAGAGTTTTGTTGCATAACAGTTGCAGTTAAAGGGCTCAAAGACTGTAGCACACTGAAGCACAGCATGTTGCCACCAAGAAACTGCCTCTCTAAAAAGCAGCGGAAAATGGTAGACCTCAAAAATGGGTCACAAATCTGTTTTGATCAAGTTGTGGATAGAAGCAGCACAGTAAAAATACACTGCTGTTCGAGTTTGGAGTGTAAAAAGATTTTTTAATGTTTTTGAAAGAAGTCTCTTATGCTCACCTTGGACGGATTTATTTGAAAAAATACAGTAAAAAAGTAATATTGTGAAATATTATTCCAATTTAAAATAACAGTTTTCTATTGTAATATATTTTAAAATCAAATTAATGTATTAATCTAATTAAATCCTGTGATGGCAAAGCAGCCATTACTCCAGTCTCCAGTGTCACATGAACCTTCAGAAATCATTCTAATATGCTGATTTGCTGCTCAAGAAAATTTTTTGTAACAATGTAAAAGTCTTTAAAGTGTAAAAGTATTAAAGCTTTCTGACGCACCATGAAGAGTTCAATTCATCAGAATACAAATTCATTGCATGGTAGAATCTATCCAAATTAGACAGATGTCAACATGGACAAGATATTTGACATCACAAAGTAAAAGAAAATGAGACCCAGACTATATTAAAATGTTAAATGGCTTTGTGCTGTGAATTGCCACCTGACTAGACTAGAGCATGAACGACAAAGTAGATAATCATGACCCATATCTGCTTGCAAAAGCAAGCTCATTAATATGAGCCAGTGTGCTGAAACTCCCTCAAGCTTTTTCCTTCAAAACCAAAGCATATAGAGGTAAATCTGGACACTTTAAACGCCTGGATGCAAAGATAGCTCTAAAAACAGGAAGTAGTCATGCAAATGAACTGCAGTCAGAGTTTTTTTTGTGTTTTAGATAATAACAGTGAGTCATTCTGTTTGTAAAGTGTGTGTGCCCACACAGTAGCTCACATACAAGATATTTGTTTGCGTTCTACAGTTTGCTGTGTGCGAGTGTGTGTGTGATTAGTGTGTATATATGAGTTTATCTAGTCTGGGGTGTGTGGCGTGTGTGAGATAAGGAGGGGGTAACAGTGCGGTGGCTCATCACAGCAGTTATGTAAGGTGCTTTTCACAGTCAGCCTGACAGGAGCGCTGCAAGGTGCACGGAGAGTTCCAGGATATGTTTAGAGGTGGGAAAAGACTGCCTTCCCTTACACAATCATGAAACACACGCTCACGAGGTGACACACCCCGGCACGCGCATCTTCTGATTCGAACACAGTGCTTTTCTCTGCTATACAATAGGGAATGAGGCTTTCCAAGAAAAACACACTGGATAAACACGCTGCTCTTCTAAGAAACAGGCACATGAACAAGGTCAAGCACACTTTCACATCAAATCGGGACAAAGTGACCTCGCTGGAAAAGAGCAATCTGGTTTTGCTGAAGGTTTTTATGGGATCTCGAACAGGAAAAAAATGGAAAATTAGAATTATGAAAAAATTGCTGCTAATTGGTTACAGGGAACGGTGCATTATGAATCTATGAAAAACATTAAAGGAAGTGGGAAAACATAGGTGAAGTGAGGACAGATGAACAGAGACTAGATTGTGAGGGTCGAGTCTCATGAACTACCCCATTTTTTTTTTTTTTTACTAAGGATACAAAGGGGGAGGGAAAAAAACAAGAAAACATCACTGTTATGAAAAAATAAAATAACAGAAAGCCAGAGTGGGGACATGAGACTTGGACACCATTAAGTGAGTTTAGTCAGGGTCAATCGATCATAACTTATCATAAAATTATATATGATTAATAAACACTGAACAGTCAGTGATAAGGGCCTTCCAGCTGCCTCATAAGCTCAAGGCAAGACAAATATTAACATGTTCACATACTGAATATGCACTACTGTTAAAAAGTTTGGGGTCAGTAAGATTTTTGGTAACATTTTACAATAATGATAATCTTATTTAATGTTAATCTCAACATTTCTAAATACTTATAAGTCCACATTTATTTGATCAAAAATACAGTAAAAACAGTAATGTTTTGAAATATTAACATTTTAACTAAATTTTAAACTAGTGAATAATGACATTTTTAGTGAATTATCAATTTAAAAGAGGGAAATTATTACTTAAATATCCATTCTAACACTGATTTTAAATAAGTACTTTAACAAGCACACATTAAATTGATCAAAAATTACATTTATAATGTTTATATAGTATTTTAGTTTTAAATAAATGCTGTTCCTTTGAATGCATCTGCTGTTAACAATGATTTTTTAAATAGGAAATTAATATTTTTATGCCACAAAGATACAATAAACTGATCAAAAGTGACAGTAAAGACATATAATGCTATGAACATTTTTAATTTAAAATATAATCTGTTTTTCAAATTTTCTATAAAAATCCATCATGATTTCCACAAAAATATTAGGCAGCAGAACTGTTTTCAACATTGATACTAATAAGAAATGTTTCTTGAGTGCCAAATCAGCATATTAGAATGGTTTCTGAAGGATCATGTGACACTGAAGACTGGAGAAATGGCTGCTGAAAATTAAGCTTTGTCATCACAGAAATAAATGACACTTTAAAATATATTAACATGGAAAATGGTTATTTTAAATTGTAATAATTTTTCACAATTTTTACAGTATTTTTTTTTTTATCAAATGCAGCCTTGGTGAGACCAACACCTAACCTTTCAATGGCAGTGTATGCAAACAACCAAATTAAGGCAAATTAACTAAGACCTGCAACTAAGACAGATTTTTGTTTTTTTTAACATCAAAGAAATTACACCTATCACAAATAGCACCTTATAACATAGCAGCTAACACACAAATAACACCTTATAACATAGCAGCTAACGCCGCTGCAGACTTGTGTGTGGGAAAGGTGTTTGGGCTGTCATTAAAGTGCCATTAAACTTCTTTTCCCATCTGACAGACAGCATAATCGTTCGATCACGTGTCCTCGGCTCTCATCATCATAAAGCTGCTGTTTTGTAATGGAAAGGCGGTTTCAGAGCGCTGCCATCAAACCAGCTCTGGAAATAGCAGCATGATTGCAATAATCAGTTTGATTAGCATGGCTGGCCGTTGCACACGTACTCCTGCAGTCATCCGTTTACACACATACACACAGCCCGAGACGCCCAGCTGGGAGAAGCGGATGAATACGTGAATACGTGACCAACAGTGAATACGTGACCTTTGAACTTGCATTGATCGCAAGTCTAGAGGCCGAGGAGTATTTTATTCTCGTTCCTGCCGACAGTGCATGACGATGGTGTTGCCAAGGAGACGCCTGACTCACTGTGTGATAATGAGCGGCGTAGCAGGTATGTGTGTGTGTGGGACAGGAAAGCACGTGTGAGGATAGGCTGAGCTAATAGCAGGCCACTTGAGATGGGTTACATAACAATGCTGTGACTGCTGCAGTACCTGCTCACACTCTCTTTCCAGCAGCCTGTGAGTGATAAACACACACACACACACCTGCTTTAATGTAAACTTGCAGTTGAAACTGTGCTGCACTCTTCTCTTTGAATATAAGCAGAGATGCTAGGGTGAGCTGGTTTTCAGAGATTTGCATTAGTTGTGTTTTCAGGTGACTGGAGTCTACAAATACACACACACACACACACACACACACACACACACACACACACACACACTTCATTTAAAAGCCAGACTGTGTTTTGCATTCAGTTATTGTTTCCTGCCACCTGCTATACTACAAAAGCTGAAAATCCTTATGTGAGACAGAACAAACACTGAGGAAACTAAACAAGCATTATTTATTCGTCGCCCATGCCTCATCTCTCCCATTTCAGCTTTAATGAGGGCCCTTGTGTTTGCAGCAACTCACAGTAATTAGTTAATATAGTACTAATAGAACTCAATGTGTCCTCAGTAAGGCTTCATGGAATCTGGGCCTGCAGAATCCTGCAGAAAGCTCTACAAACACCTGTCTACTAACATGCCGTTTTACTGGCCAGATTGATAAAATGGCCAACCTTTGGCCCTTTTCAGCTTATCAGCATCTGCCACTAACAGTGCACTTAGATTTTTTTGGTAACACTTTAGTATAGGGGCCAATTCTCACTATTAACTAGTTGCTTATAAGCATGCCAATTATTAACATATTGGCTGTTTATTAGTATTTAAAAAGCACATATTCTGCATGACCATATTCTACATCCCTAACCCTACCCAATACCTAAACTTAACAGCTACCTTACAAACTTTTAATAAGCAGCAAATTTGGAGCTTATTGAGGCAAAAGTCATAGTTAATGGTTTGTTAATAGCGAGAACTGGACCTTAAAATAAAGTGCAACCAATTTTTTTTATTTTACATTAATATTTTTATTCAGCAAGGATGCAATAAACGGATCAAAAGTGACAGTAAAGACAATTACAATGTTATGAAGATTTTTATTTGAAATAAATTCTGTTCTTTTCAAAAACTTTCTATTTATCAGATTCCTGAAAAAAATATGCAGCATGGTTTTTATAAAAACATTAAGCAGTACTACTGTTTTCATTTCATTGATAATAATAAGAAATGTTTCTTGAGCACCAAATTAGACTGATTTCTGAAAGATCATGTGACACTGAAGTCTGAAGTAATGATTGCTGAAATTTTAGCTTTGCCATCAAAGGAATAAATTTGAAATATATTAAAACTGTATTTTATTTGTTAATTGTAATAATATTTCACAATGTTCATCTTTTTTATTAATATTTTCATTTAAATACAGCCTTGGTGAGCATAAGTACGGTGGCCCAGTAGTACACAACACAACAGAAACAAGCCGCAACACAACAAAATTAGCACAGCACAATGGAAACAAGCAGCGACACAACAAAATTAGCATAACACAATTACAATTAACAGAGTTAGTCCTATGCGTTGTTTTGTGGCAATTTCGTTGTGTCACGGCTTGTTTCCGTTGTGTTGTGCTAATTTCGTTGTGTTGTGGAGATTTTGTTGTGTTGTGCACTACTGGGCCACCGTACATAAGAGACTTTTTTCAAAAACATTAAAAGTTTAACATCAAACATTTCAATGTTAATTTATATGCACTGCCAATCAAATGTTTGAACTCATGACACATGAACTCATTCTTTTTCCCGCATTTCAGAATAACAGATAAATTGTGGTGTCATCACCACACCAAATTGTGGTGTCATCAAAACTTTAATAAAAGTTGACAAACCAAGCATAAAAGTATGGCAATTATGTGTAGTTACCAGAAATGCTAAACAAATCAACCATTATACTTTCTCCTCAATTCATGCAAACTCTTTGTGTGGTCCTGGGATGCTTTTTAAGCAGCGGTTCCCATGCCAGGTTTTGTTTTTTTTCTTTTTGCTGAGAAATTTATGTATGTATGTATGTATGTAAATTCATTCGGAATTGTGCAAATTCTTTTTGTGCAATATTCATTATTGCACAAAACATAACAGGTTTCTATATGAAACCACACAGACTCCTGTTCTCCTCTCGTCCACCATGAACATTAGTCCCACTTGGCCCATTATCATAGAGAGGAAGCACTCTTAACAAGGGTTCTAATTACTACACTACTTTCAGTATGCTCTGTGAGATACCAGCAGAAACAGGACACACACACATATATAAACAAACAAATGAATGCACACACACACAGAAACTTTAGGAACTCCATCAAGGGAGTCTTTCTCTTATTTTAAGAAAGTTCACTGTCTCCTTTTGCTGGTGCCCACTGAAGACAGTCCGCTCAGAGTCAGAGACATGAATACACACACACACACACACACACACTTTCCCAGCGAGTCCTTGGTTTGTCACTGCTAACAACGTCAACAATGACAATGCAAACAAGAATCCAGTTATATTATATTAATTCTACCATTAAGTGTTTTAATATTTATAAACATATTTTTAATGATGTATTAATGACATATACTTGACACATAGTTAATTAATTATTCATGAATTACAACTTGAGTAAAAACAAGACAGTCAAATGATGTCAGACATATTGGCACAGACATGACTGACTGAGACGAAACAAACAACATTCCTGAAAGGAAGTCAGCTGATTAACATACAGTGGACTCCAAAAAAGTATTTGGACACTAGAAATGTCTGAATTTCACTGCATTATATAAGAATATTATAAGAAAAGCATAATTTGCATTACATAACTTCATTTTTGTTGGACGTCTTGCATTTATGTACTGTATGAAAGCTTGTTTTCACCACAGAATAAATATAAAAGGTAATTGCGACTTTTTATCTCATAATTCTGACTTGTTTCAGAATTACAAATTTATATCTCAATCACAATTTATAAATTCGTTATTTTGAGTTTAAATCTTGCAATTTTAAATTAAATTTACATTCTAATTTTTCAGATTTTCTAGAAAATTCTACAATTTTCTTGAAATTTTACAATTTTCTAGTTTGATTTTTTCTCACAACTGCAATTTATATCTCACAATTTTTTTCAGAATTGTGCAAAAAAGAGAATTCTGAGAAAAAAATAAAAAGATAAAAAGTCCCGATTAGCTTATGTATTTTTATATTTTTTCTCCCGTGGTGGAAACAAGCTTCCATATTTACGTTTAACCAACTGGTCTGGTAATTAATAGCTGATGTATGAAATCAGGTTCAGTGATGTGAGTAAACACACATCACATTAACTATGAACATGACAATCAGACAGCGTCCAAATACATTTTAGGGGTCAATGTATCATGGCACCAAATGTGGCGATGAACTAACCTTAATCATTTGGGCCACGTAGCTCTCGGGGCCCGTGTACTCAGTGGGGTCCTTCACCTTCACCAAGACCAGGAAGTACAAATAGTGCCACATGTTGTGCTCTGACTTGATGTGCTCCTCAAATGACACGGTCTTGTTATCAAACTTGTCTCTCTCAAGGCCTAAAAATAAGCAGATAATAAAAATGAAAGGTACTTCAAAGAAAGAACCTACTCTGTCTATCAAAATCAATAGTTTTATTCATGGTATTCCACTGTTTATAGTCACTATAAAATTTTCTCCCACATCAGTTATACTCTAACACAGACTTTTTGTCCTCCTTAGTGGAGTAAATGTCACCATGATCATAGTTGAATCCATCAAATAAAAAGCCCTGTCACAGACCTCATATACAAATTCAAAGGCAGTCAGAGTAACAGAATGTGACAGGGCATGACATCTGCTTAGAGCCGCCCCACTGGCTAGTTCCAAGCTATTCTAAGATGTTTGCTGCTGTGCAGATGTTGAAAAGAGCGGTTTCAAAAGGGGTATATTCTACACTTTTGTAACATTTCATTTTTTTGCATAAAAAAAAAACAATTTAGTTTTATTGAACAATTTTCTGCCTTCACTCTGACCCTTATAAATAAGAGTTTTTGCTACTGTAACTTTAAAGTAACTTCTGCATGTTAACTTCTGCAACATCGCTCCATCATAGCACTCAACTTATTCCAGGATTCCCAAAAATTTTGACCAATTTGACTTTTCAAATTCATATTCCAGTCATTTGTAATAACAGGATAATGATTTGTAAAAAAATACTTTGATTGACACCAATTTCCTAAAGAATCATTTATACAAATGTAGGATTGAAAGTAGGGCTATCAAATTGATTAATCGTGATTAAATCGCAACCAAAATAAAAGTTTGTTTAAATATGTGTGTGTACTGTATATATTTATATGTATATATAAATACACACATATACATGTA